>CM055099.1:38962128-39154734 GCA_029204225.1 Diphasiastrum complanatum
AGTGATGGTGAAGAGGATGAGCCTATTCATCCTCAAGACTCTACTAGACTACACGAAAGAGGTACCAGATTGCCCTCCATTGTATAAAAATGAATGTTAGCTAATGAGCTTCTTAAGAGTAGGTGCTTGCACCTCAGATCAAGAAGCATAGGGAAACTCTTCAAAAGATATATGAATCTAAGCATTATGCCTTCCGAGTGTCTTCAAGGGAAGCAAGCCCAAAGCCAAGCAAACCTAGGCCAAGAATAATATAGGAGATTTCACATGAAGAATCTCTCATGATGTCAAGTTTTTCATCATCAAGCATGAAAGTGGTGGGATAGATAGTGGGGCTAGCTCCCACATGGCAAGCAAGAGGGAGTATTTCTCAACTTTCTCAACTTATGACGGTCCTATCAAGTCAATTCTTACAGCAAATGATTGTTCTTGGTAAGGTAGAAGGGAATTAGGGATCAATACCTTTATGATTGGATCTTCAAAGAAGATCAAGGTAGATGGTGTACTTTACATTCCTCGCATCACTAAGAACTTACTTAGTGTAGGCCCAATTGACAATGGAATTTCTTGTGGAGTTCACCACAAATATATGTAACCTCAAGAAGGATGGCAAGACCATTGCTAGAGGCATAAGATTTGGTAGACTATTCAAACTAGATGCCTTTGTGGACACTAACATTTTGATGATAGCCGAGGAGAGCAAGTTATCAAGCTTTGATTTGTGGCACAAAAGACTTGGCCACATCAACTCAAGCTTATTGAAGCAAGTTTGACTCCCAAACGTTGGCTTTATCTCTTTAGTCAACGTTGTCCTTGTGATAGTTACTATGTTAAAGATGACATTGAATAATATTCTAGCCATTCCAATTAGGCCAACAAAATTAGCCCAATAACAAATAAATGCCAATATTAAATGTGATAGTTTGAAATACTATAAGAATAATGTGACAAAAACTATGGGGGTGTCCTATGGTCAAGCAATTATCAAAAGAATCTCGTTTGTGTGTGTGTGTGTGTGTGTCGTGTGTGTGTGTGTTGTGAAATATTTGACAGTTTCATTTCCTTGGTGTCAACTTTTGTAATCAGCCCCAATATAATTGCCACAACAATGAGGAAGTCAATTTCAAACTAGCTATTATACTCCAAAACTTAGTTCCATATAGTGTGGGGAAGTTTGAATTCAGTAACCAATACCCCTCGATCATGTAGAGGTAAAGGCAAATATTACTCCAAGCTCACTTCATGCTATATAACGTTACAAGACTTTCAGCAGCTTAAAACAGCTGAGAATTTATCATCTTATTTTCTTAATCTTCATGTGCTTGCAGTACACCAAGGTATGATGGAATGAACATTAGTACATGCACAAAGGAAAGTATTATGCAGGAGATTGAACACCAGAAATAGGATTTGTTTGTGAATGGTGAGCCACGATCTTTTTGAATAATTACTCAGCCCCATTAACTGAAATTTCAGCACAAAGAATCTAGATGGTTTTTTCGGAGCTTTGCTTACAAGAGAACCATGGAAAAAAGGCTTTGATGCTTATGAAAGTGCCATAATTTTACCAGCATTTCTTATTAATAATCCAAGCTTGAAATTTTCCTTCTAGATTGACAATACTGCAACACTATTCAAAGCTTGAAGAACGGCTGTAACGCTTGCTGAAATATTCCTCGAGATTTTTACTCGAATTAAGAGCAGTGAGATCGATGCAGCTCTGATCTGTACTGGATTGCGATGTTGCATCTTCAATCATCCACTCCAAGAAAGGCCAAAGCTAAATGTGACTTCAGGTCACAATGCCCATTGTCACCAAGAAACTCTTCTGACAAACATTCATCTTCTTTACCCTTAATAGTTAGATGACCTTGCGTCACCGCAGGAACCCCATAGTCATTCTCTCCAGAAAGAAACTTCAAAACCTACAGGAAATTTGATAATCAAAACATTTTTCTGAAGATTCAAGAAAGTCAATACTTGAAAATAAATATGGCCTTCTCATGTGACACACAGCAAATAAGTATAGCTGAAAGATTTGCCCATCTATCCACCCAGTAAATATTTTAAAAAGCTTTTTGTCTTGCAGAAGTGAGCATGTCTGTAGCAATGTCTCAAATAAAAATGAAGGCAGATTACCTGACTCATGCAAGGACGAGAACGTGGGGATTGCCGAATACATAAAGATGCTGAAACTATCATGTGCTTCAATTGCTTTCCATTGTAATTTTTCTTCAACCTTGGATCGACTAGCTCCTCAAACTGTCCACGTTCTAGAAGTGCTCTTGCCTACATTGAAACCCCAATAAAATGACACCCCAAAGGATTCTTCTAGAGTTTATTATACAATCTAGTTGCATATTATAGTGAGGCAATTTGGTTGTGCCAAACCAAGAAGTTCAGCAGCCAACAGTTCAAGTGGTGAAGAGTAGAATTTGAAAAACATGAACAACGTACCCAAAGAACCAAGTTCTCCTGGCCTTTAGGCTTAGAAATATCAATTGGTTGTTTTCCAGTGATGAGCTCCAGGAGAACGACACCGAATGAATAAACGTCAGTCTTCTCATTTACCTTGCCAAACATGAAGTATTCAGGAGCAAGATACCTGCCAATGGCCATAACAACTTTAGTACATGCTGATGCCCAAACTAATGCTGCTATGTATTAAGCCTCTATATACCTTAAAGTTCACACAATCCTTCACAAAGATGTCACCCCCTACTGACCATTCTTTTATTGACAAAATTACCAAAGTAGGGCCACAAACTTTCCTGAAACAAGAAATAGGCTAAAAGGCTCTAGCGAAAAACAGAAAAACAAGACAGAAGTGCCCTCACCCAAATGTACCAACGACATCAGTGCATGTAATGTATGAAGAAGAGTCTGGAGCCCATTTTGCAAGCCCAAAATCTGAAACCTGTATGTGTTGTCAGCAACTACCAAATCTGAGTACCACATCATGCCATTTCATGCCAAATACAAAATTACGAGCAAAGAAGCATGACAATTGCTATCAATTGTAGCTCTCTCATCAGATAAGGGAAGAACTTGTAGAACCTGTGCTTCAAAGTTAGAAGTCAACAAAATATTTGACGATTTGATATCTCTGTGAACAACTGGCCTTGGGCAGCCATCATGTAAATACTCTAAAGCACGAGCAGCTCCCACTGCAATTTTATATCTTGCAGACCATTCTAGCATAGACCTGTCACCTCCACCTGAACATCTTTGTAAATGTATCACTTTAGGAATATACCATCAATGCTTGAAGTTGAATACACAAGATAAGAAATTATTCTGCAGTACGAAAGCTTATTAAAAACAAGGACAAGAAATTAAATCAGAATGAAGAATGTTAGTTACCATGCAGATTATCATCCAAATTTCCTTCATGTGCAAGGTTGTAAACAAGGAGACGCCTTCTGATGTCAACATAAAACCCAAGAAGTGCAATAATGTTTCGATGTCTCAGAGTGCTAAGAATCTCTACTTCAGTAAGAAGTTCGTGCTCTGCATCAAGCGAACCTTCATTCAGGCATTTCACAGCTACTCTCTGGCCATCTTGCAACACTCCTTGATAGACTTGACTACATCCCCCTTGCCCAACAAGGTTTTCTGAAAAAACAAATTTTTCATTAGCATGTGTTCCTAGATAAATCCTCGAGGCTCAACTATCACAATTACAACAGACAAAAACTTGGAACAATTCATACTTGGAGAAAAATGAGAAGTTGCTTCTTCCAGTTCCTCATAGCTGTAGCGTGAGCAGGAGCTATTTAGGCAAAGGGTATCTAATTTGTGAGCCAATTCTAGAAATCCTTGATTCAGCAGATCAGCCTCATGGAACTTAAGCGTTCTCTTTCCTTTTTTATCCTCTTCTGAAAGATTCTTCATAGCTGAAACCTCTGCAACGTCAACTGCAATGCTTTCTTGCAGAGCATCAGGTTTGTCAGTGTATTCCTGATCGACAAAAATTGTTGAGGTATGATTTGAAACTACTTCTGTAAGTCCATTGTGGAGAATAAGACTTGTCTCAGGTGCATGTTCATCCTCAGATTTTGGAAATGAATGTAAAGGTAACATTGGGCGATCAGGTAGTTGTAAAGCCCACTTAACGACTGACAAACGTCTGGCTTCAGAATACGAGCTTAGAGCTTTCTCAAGAGATATAGCTCGATGCATCAGAGGCCAACCACACGGTGGCAGATTTTCTGAGTTTCCAGTCTGATGCCCATGATCTACACTGTCGGCTTCCTGGTCTACGTTTGAGTCTTTAGTCTGAAAATCAGTCTTTTTTGTCCTTTCTGAGAAAGAACCAGCTTTTTCATCTGAAATACATGCTTGATAGCTTTCCTCATTTGTAGTGGAGCAGAGAACACTAACTGGGGAGCCTGGAGAAAGATTCTCAGCTGAAGACATAGAAATTGACGCATTTGCTCCGTCGCTATCGAAGGGATGAATGTCATTACTATGTAATGATGAGCTTCTACACATAGAATCATTCTGTGTCCTTTCAGAAAAACTCATTGCTGCTTTAGCAACTGGAGATTTTGTACGGGTTAACCTTCTCATGCTCCGCCTGAGAACTGCACCTGCCAAATGCTTTCCTGGAAGCCATAAAGCAGACAATAGAGCACTAATTCCATTATAAAAATTATTAATTGTTGATTACCTGGAAAAAAATTTCAATTTGGATTGCTCGACATGAAGAATCACTCATTCTTGAACAAAGTTAAACAACTAGCCAACACTGTTAAATTTCTAGGATAGCATTCATGCATAAGACATTCCAACTTTTTGAGTTGATGGTCTACTTAACCGATTGAACAGGAAGATAAAGCACAAAGCAGCTGATGTGGGAAATAAGAGGTATTAGCACTTTCGTACCGGATGATCCATATGTACCAGACTTTTCCAGAATGACTTTCCCACGACCAATAACCATCACGGAGCAGGAAGCCGGTAATCTTTTCACACAATAATTCGCAAACGAATGCGTCCATCTGTAATGGTGCAAATCAGATTTTTCAGTTGATGTCATGTCATACGTGATGTGGGCAGAGCAATCTGCAGCACCATTTCAAAGATATCATCAGAATAAACTTGTAAAATCAGCTGCAAACATACATGAACCTGATAGTTTGACGACCACCGGAGCCTAGAATGAGCTTGCTAGCCTTCTCTGTCCTAGCTGCCTCTACCAAGCCTTCTCTCAAAGTTATTCCAGCAACTACTTTAATATCAAGCTGAATCTGCACACAGAGATCGAAAATAATCAGAACATGGGGAAGATGTTACATCATTCTTTGTAACAATTCAATATAGCATGCAAGTGCACAAAACCCACCCCCATGGAATATGACCAATAGATTAACTTTCATTACTCTTAACTCCTAAGAGCAGTATGTGACTAGGATGTCATGACAAGTACACCTCCACCATCCAGAGCAGAATTATTGGTTCGATACATTGTAAATTAACTCCATAAGACTAAAATCAGTACAGGTTTCCATCTTTGAACAATTTGTAGACTTGAACGTTGAGCTATTATGTAAAGATAATTGATGTTGAGCTATTAATAATTATGTAAAGATAATCCCATTATGGTTATGCAACACAAGTTCACCACTTCAATTTCCCTTCCGAAAGATGACTCCTAGGATATGTACTATTCTCTGAACTTTTTTCCCATTTTACCTGTTTAAGGGTGCATAATCCCTGGTACACCCCCAAAACTGCCTCAAATGTGTTATCAAGCTGCTGCTTAGTGGTTTGGTCAAGCTCTTCCCCAGAAAAGTCTGCAAAAATGAAACCAGCGCTTAATGCCAGTAGGGAATAGAAGACACCAAAATTTATTACATACCACTTCTGTTACCTGTGATATTTAATATCACTTTGTGCCATAGTTCTAGTAAGAACTTTCATCGTATTCAGTGCCAAGAGCGAAACGTAGGAGCTTTACAACGATATAATGTATGACTTTATAGACCTCAATTGATTGTAGGGCACTATTGCCAGCATAATAGTACTCAATTACGCTCAGTCGAGTCTATTAAGCGAATGACTTGTTACATACTAGAGCGTGTTGCTTCTGAGAACAATTTAGTGGAGCAAACCTACAAGAATGAAACCATATTTTCCTTCGCAGCAATCTCAAATTAGTATTCCATTTGCTTCAAGATAATGCTGATTGACGTAATGAGATGAACGATTATTCTGCCAGAAACGACTGCAAATATCGCAGTCTCGCAGATAAAGAAGCAGGCTTGTTCTCTGTAATAAGCGATGAGAACTTATGCCATAACTTCATATTCACAAGTGTGTTCTAGGTCGATTCCTTTTTACACTTGACTTTCATGCTGTGTTAGAATTCTGCAGAGTGCCTCTCCTAAGTTCAATTTTGGATTGGTATGCTCAAGCTGTACTTCAATTGAAATCCTGGTTACTTCCAACCAGTTCAAATGACCAAAACGTCCACTTAGGTGGATCTCCATAAAAAATTCTATTACTTTCGTTCGCGCTACAGCATTAACTAACACAGACAATCTTGTATGTTGCATGAAAATTTGAAGTGATAAGAACTTATTGAGAACAAATCTTGACATTTTTCGAATATCATCGTATTCGGAAAAAGTAGTAAAATATAGGTAAAATTTGAAACCGGACACAGGCCGCACTGCCTACGGCTTCCTTGCTTGTTTATTTTGTCACAGATGTCCAAGATATTCAGGTTGTACTACTTGCACAATCGTCTGCCTGAGTACCGTACCTTCCGAAATCTAAGTGATCGATGATTTGTTTTGAATAAAAGCGCCAGATCTTGTTTGTACATTAGAGGCCAATAACAATCCAGCCGGTGCATTGGGAGCACAGTGCAAGAATTGCGAAACTCTTCTCAAATTAGGTACATCACACACTAACTAGAATTATGCACTGGAGCAACAATGTGAGAAACTCTGTTCCCAATAAGGGCAAACTTGCACTATGAACCGTCGCTAATAATTATTCCGAGAATGGTTAGGAGCAAGACAGCCAAATTTAAGGTAAGAAAAGTACCTGCATCTGTTGAAGAATGCAAAACATGTACGCCAATCACTTGATCTCCAGGCTGTGTAAGCTTGGCAACTATCCAAGTCAACATCTCTCGGCTTTCAGGAGTAAGTTTCAGACCGACCACCAGAGTGCCCGGAGATGTCCAAGCACTGTTTCCTCGTACACCTTCCATTCTGATTACAATACTCCGAGCCCTCCAACCCTTTCATATACACTTCACTTCAAACATTATTTCACAGGCAGGTGCATTGTTAGGATCGAACAACCTTCTTCTGCTGCATTTCCAAAAGCTCATCCGTGTAGATTTCCATTCACAATATCTTCCAATGTTCCTTTTTCACCAGCTGCTCTCAGGCACAACAAGAGAGCTTTTGCCTTGAGAAAACAGCACACCATAAGTTAAAACACAAGCACTTTCATCATTTCTGCCTGCCACAAAACAGGATCCTCTGCTCCTGCTTCTAACACCAAAATCAATCAACAAAACACCAGATTCGGAGCATGGCTTGTCCAACTTTTTCTGTGAATGCAAAACAAGAGGTGCCAAATGCAAAATGAAACGACTGACATATCAGATTTAATGCAAACAACACCAGAATTGATTTGAATTTGTCCACAGCATTTGCATTACAGATGAAACTAGCAGAAAAGGACACAATAATCAGAGATATTGCAGCAGCAGCAGAGACCTGCTCCCTTATGCTTCTCCCATTATATAAAGAGAGACAAAGAAAGAAAGCCATCTTTCCCAAGATACCATTATTCTATAAAGAGTCCATCCTTTTCTAAATCACCCTTTTCACCGCAGGTAAAAAATGTTTTAACCTAAGATAGACATCTTCCTCACTCCGCACGGTTGGATGGCAGCCACGTGTATACGATGCCGTTCAAGGATTTGAACGGTGGCTGCAGGAGACGTGGCCGTACACGTGGCAGGAGAGTACGTGGGTGCGGTATAACCGTAACTGCTGCTAAGGCTCAGGTGAAAAGTAGTAAAAATATGATTATTGGTATCGTGTCAAAATTATGAATAGTTACTATAATGTAACGGGTAAACAGGGAGTCTTCTTCTTCTTGAAATATAATTTAAAAAGCAAACAAACCCTTCTTTTTTTTTTAAGGTTCTCTTTTGTGAGGGAAAAAGAGAAGAACTTGAATAAAGGCTTCTTTCATTGCTTTCTTTACTTTGCTTCACAAAGACAGCCCCAAGAGTTTTTTTTGGTTATTTAGGTCAATGATGAAGAAAAAGGATTATGTATACGGGAAGACCTGAGGCCCCAGTGTAATGACCGTCACAGTTTTTTTTTTTTTGGTTCTTAGCTTTCTATTTCTAGAAAGTCCGAAGACCTTACGCCTCTAGTACACACGAGTTTGACTTTTTCAAAAATAGTAGCAAGTTCTTTACACACGTGTCCGAACCTTCCAAAATTAATAATTGGTACCTTACTGATTGGCAAGATATTTATGACTCCGTCTTTTTTTTTCTAAACAATTTAAGACAAGCGATTCACCCATATAATATTCTCTCTAAATATTAAATTAAAAAACCTATAGGTTACTACCCTAGATGATGAGTGTTTGGAGGCTCATGGTAACAATATAATGGCTCGTCTTCTTGTCTCACCTCTGTCAAAACATCACAAAGAGTTTCTGTTGTTCTTTCTTTCAATGATTGAAAAAAGGATTATGGACTAGATAATGAGTGTTTGGAGTCTCATTGTAAAGATCATAATGACAAGTACTCTTGTTGATCCACAGTAGGGGCGAGACAAGAGGACAAGCCATTATATCCTTACCATAGAGCAACAAACACCCAGCATCAGACATAATGTGTTACTTACTTTTTTCAAAATTTCAAATTTTTTTTTTTCAAGATTTTGGTAATGGTTCCATTCATGAGGGCTAAGTATTTACAAGGTTCCATCTATAAGGCCTATGTTTCAAGATTCCGTCCATTTTGAGGGCTAAAATCTATAGCCAATCAAATTTGTAGAAATTAATGAGATCTTTTATACCCTAGGGAACGGTGGTCCCCAAACTCAATCTGGACCGTTGATTTATATCAGATCCATTATGAGAATACTCATGAAACATAATCTTAATATAAGACAATATACAAGCTACCCGAGCATCAACTCCCGTGCAAATGAGACTCTTTTACATGCCATTTTCATAAGTGTTGATAATTTTCCGAGAAGGTTTGCGCCCCAGACTTTGCCTAAATAATTTGCATC
Organism: Diphasiastrum complanatum; assembly: GCA_029204225.1. NCBI lineage: Eukaryota > Viridiplantae > Streptophyta > Lycopodiopsida > Lycopodiales > Lycopodiaceae > Diphasiastrum > Diphasiastrum complanatum. The sequence goes on from CM055099.1 coordinate 38,971,413, forward strand.
CAAGTTATTTATAATTTTTGGAGCACCTCTAAACTCAAGGTTAGGCCAATCAAAAATCTCCCTTTGGACAATGTGCCTAGAAAGTAGAAAAATGATCGTTCTTTGATGTAAACCCTAAGACGAGTAAATACCTTAGAAGGTCCTAGATCCTAGGGTTGAAAATTCATGTTTAAAGATTCAAACAGTTTTTTAAAACCCTAAATGTCAAATTAGGGCACATGTTTATATTTATCCATGTAACATTTTTAAGTAGCTAATGCAAAGTTGTCAAATAGTAGATTGTTTTTTCTTGCTTTCTAAATGTTAGCTTGTTGTTCTTGATTTCTCATTCACTTCTTTTAGACGTCTTATGAGATGGTGGAGATCAGATCTACAAGTGATCCTGAATTGTGTGGTCTATGAGATCACTTGCCAATGTGATCTTGATCAACTAAAATGAAGCCAAATCCCCTTGTGTGGACTGATGACACCTCCTTTGCTAGTGAAATATAATCACTAGACCACATCACCTATTTGGACACATTAGAGCTCTCATTTTTAAATGCCTTGAAGATGATTGATGTAGAAATCATGGCAATTACACGTTCACCATAAATTTTGATCTTAGGCTGCTTGTGTTGATCTTAAATGTTTGGCATTGTGTGGACATAATGGCCTTTACCAACAATTATGAGGGAACATACAATGACGGAGCATTATATTCATAATAATAAATAATAAATAATCAAGCTCAATTTGGGATGGATCCAATTATTCAAGCAAAAACAATTGAAATGCCATTATGCTAGTCAAGACCCTTAAACACTAATGAACCTAACCCTCAATGAAATCCCAACACACCCACTTGCACACACCATGCATAATTGCTAATAGTATCTCCACATACTAGATTCTTGATTTGTATGAAAGATTTACTACTTGTCCAGCCAAGCAATATTGCTCTTAGCCTCATTACTCGACCTTCCTGGTTATGCAACCTTCTCTCAAAAAGTTGAGTAATTCTAGAACCTTTTGTGCAAAAGGCTGAGTAAAAAGCCGCGCGACAAAATCTCAAACTTGTTAAGCACAAGATTGAGTAATACAACAACCGTCTCTGCGAAAGGTTGTGTAAAAAGCCACATGGCAAAATCTCATATTCCTTCTCACACAAAGGAATATCTTTGTCCTTAATCAATCTGACAATGAAAGGGCCTTTGACTCTTGAACCTAGCCCTTCCGGCCTTTCACTAGACTATGCACAGGCATTAAATGTCAAGTGCCCATTGAAAGGCCCAGGTTAGGTGAGAGAGTATGAGTGACACTCTCTCACTTAACTAGCATTGTTGGATCATGGGTGCTCATATAGCATTGAAAGCCTGTGCCTTTTTCATCCTTGAAAGTTGAGGCACCCTTCGGGGCGCCGCCTCATATATTCTCATATTTATACTCATTAATAGCTTGGGAAGTTGGAAGTTGGAAGTTGTTAGTTGTTAGAGTCCAAATCTCCAAAAGTAGTAGTTAAAGAGCAAATCTTCAAGAGTGGAGAGAGTAGCTATGGTCGTGTGGCGTTGCTCGTTGATTTTGCTATAAATCGATCACTAAATCTGCACAGGTACGACACAAGTTTGCCCGCTAGCGACTAAATTTTAAAAGCGAGGGCCCGGGCGCGACGAGGAGCAAGTAGGAGCAATGTTGCTGACACCCTCCGACATTAGCTTCAATGTTGAAGTTCGTTTCATTTCTCTTAAATTAAAACTTCCCTTTCAGTCCCACAGAATATACCTGCATGGTAGGTAGTCTGTACTCTGTACCATCAGAGAATCGACGGTTCCATTTTCCCAACACTAAGAACGACAACAACCCATACAAATAATCCCAAAAACAAACCCAAAACCAGATCCAAAATCTCAAATTTACATCACGTAAATGTGAGCTTCTACAACAGATTTGCAATTGGAATATTAAGCTGTTTCTTGCTCTGATATCTAGCTAAGAATCTGGGCTCTAAATTTGCAGCAAGATTAGCTACAGCCTACGGACGTCTGTTGGGCAATGGCCCACATGATGTCCATGCATGGTCATTAAAAGCCAGCCAATCTTTACAATGAAAGGACGTTCCACCGACAAAAGCAAAAGCTTCAAGTCTTTCACCTCCCTTCCTCTATGGTGCCTACACATATCATATGAACAAAGAGAAAAGCGTGAGCTAGGTGAAACGTGATATAGCAAATAAAAAATCACAATCAATAGAAAAAGTGAAATGTAACTATGGATCTCTAAGGGATGACAATGGATGCAACAACTAGTTTCATTACAACACCAAGATGACAATGGAATCACAAGGTAGATTGAGCAACCCAAGTGTGCTAACAACAACATTCATGGACATAGGGAGGTTGGCGATGTTACCTAAAAAAAGCAATAAAGTTTTGGTGAGCCTTGTGAGCTCATTGAGGATATTAAAGAGATGGTGATGCCTAGAATCTTAGATGTGATCTATGAGAAGTTAGAACATAGCCCAAAGCCCAATCTCACCAAAAAATGATATCGTCATTATAGAGGTTTCAAAAATCTTGAAAGAGAATTGAAAAAGCAATCATATTATGAAGGTGAAGTGTATGTGGTTAAAAGAACAAAGAACCACAACTACGGACAAAGAGACTCTCCCCAACCTTACACACCAAAGATGTAGCATTAAAAGCAAAGGAAAAGTCAATATGAAGTCCTCCAATAAGTGGTGAGTTGGTGAAAAATTCCTTTCCTCTCCTTGAGATGACTAGTTCCACTCCAAGTCATCACACAAAAAAAAACAAAGGCAATACAAAGGCTAGTCAAAGCCAAGACAAAAGTTGGAGCCTAGGCCCCAAAGTGAAGAGCTACTAGAAAATGTATTGTATCCAACAACTTTTGAAAGTTATTTTCTTCATTGTTTTTATTGGAGCATTGAGTAAAGTGAGAGCCAATTCTTGCAATGAGGCTCTATCAAATAGCTTTGTCTTTCACCCAAAAATTTCTAATTCTCAAGCAAACATAATAAAATCATAAAACTTTTTCCGTATAATCATCATAATATATATTGTGTAGAATGATATACATGAAGGGGGTCTGAAGCAATTTAGCTAGTAATATAGCCATTCTCCAACAAGAGTTGGTTAGGGCTTTCTTTCTTCTCCCTAAAATCAAGAGTTAGACTTTAATTCACCACACAACTGACATCATACAAGAGACAAAACTAGTACTTTAGTCATGATAGTTAGGTCGCTTAGCTAAGATGGTGAATGATAAATATCTCAACTTGAATGCAATATTATCACCATTGTCGTATGTCGAAGATATACATATCTCGTCACAATGTCACACATAATCTTGATACTAGATAAGCCCTTAATCTATATGCCTACAATGGTAACTTTTTTTATTTGCAAATGTGAGGTAGGAGAGATGTCACTTAAATGGATAATGATGGACTTACAAAATTATTTTCTGAGATGACAATGTTTGCTTCGTAGAAAAGCATCAAGAGGATGGGTAGAAGAGCTAGTAGTTGCAAGTCTAGCATCATACATTGCATTTATTTAATCCAAAATGCTAAAAAAATTTCAATTTGCAATCTTTTTCAAAGGATCCTTGATTGTTTTTTGTCTTTGAAATTGTTAGATAAGATCTCTCATAGTCTATTTGAAACTAGAAAAGGATGTCAAAATGTGATAGGTGTTGAGAGAAACTCCTTTGATTGATCTTTGACTGGTTGCAAATATTTAATATAATTTCATGTAACTACATCTACAAAAGCTCACGAACTTGAACCATCAACTAAAATTGTTTGAAAAACTACTTGTAGCAGTTACTTGGCTATTTGATAGCTTATGAAGCTTGCATGATGGATTGTTTATGAAGAGGGTAAATACTCCACTTTTATCATTCACACACTAATTATGCTAGTGGGCATGATGGAAATGTTTGTGGCCCATAGTTCGAGATAGTCACAAAGATTGATAGCATTTTGTTGCTATACATACAACACTCATATACACAAAACATCGAAGCCAATAAAAATTTCAATTACACATATTGATTAACTAAGCATGAACATTGATTTGTATGGAAGAAAAAGTGAAAGTTTACTGTAACAAATCATTTTGAACACGTAAACCTCATGTATTCTTAGATTTTACTTGCATTGTGTTCCCTTTGGGTGAGAATTAGTTGTTTTGTATCTTTGTGTTGCTTTTTTCTGCAAAATCTTTGAGGGTCTGAAGTACCGTCAAACTTTGGTAGATCGAGCTTGGCTGTACGTCTCTCAAGATGAGCTCTGTGGCTAGTAGAAACTCCATTAGGGTTGGTTTTGACCCGTGAGGACTCAGCACCAAAAAAATGGGCTCGTGCTCGTGAAGACTCGGCTCTATCAGGTTCTTGTCCCTCGAATGGGTTTGTTGATTGGTCCTGTTGTCCGGCCCTCATTTGGTAGAACCTATGACATCTGATTTGTTCAGCTACAGGGGACCTGACCTCGTATGGATAATCTTCTAGGACTTCCGGATCTAGTTGTTGGTCCATTGAGGAGTGGTGTGTCTTTTTGGTGTTGGGTAAGAGTTTTGGGTGTTTTTGGATTTATTTTTTTATTTTTTTATTTTTTTGGAAGTCCCTACGGTTTACGGTGGAGGCGGTTTACGGTTATGGTGGGTTGCGATTATTTGCGGGTGATTGCGTTCAGTTGTGATATGCGATCTATTAATGGTTTCTACGGATATATGCAGTGTCTACGGTTACATGCGATTTCGGTGGTCGATTGTTATGTCAGCGGTCGATTGCGTTCTCCCCGGTTCAAGGGTAGAGGCAGTCAGAGGGTTGTGTGTTGGGGGTTGATGGGTGGTTTGTTATAGTGCAGATGAATTGGATTATAAGGTGGTCTGGGTGATTGCGGTTGTTTGCGACAGAAGGCCGTCGGGACGGTGTATGCGGATGGAGGTGGATGAATGTGGTTCGGTTGCGGTTCTATGTGGAGGTAGTTAGGTGAGTTATGTGCTGTGGGTTTACAGTGGATTGCGGGGTAGTGTGATTCAAGGGTGAATGGAGGTGAAATGTCTACGAATGCGTTCTCCCCGGTTGAAGGGTGGAGGTGGTGTGATTGCGGTTTCTACGGTCGATTGTGAGTGTGACTGCGGTGCAATGCGGATGTAGTTAGATGGTGGCTGTTTGCGGATGGAATGGGATAGTTTGTGGGTGAAGGGTCTCTGTGCAGTTGTAAGGTGGTGTTTGTGGGAAAATGCGGTGGCTACGGTAGATTGCAGTCTAATGCGGTTGAGGACAGAGGGATGCGATTTATTACGTTGGAGATGGGTGACTGCGGTTTTAGCAAATGTTTGCGTGCAGTGGTGGTGCTATGCAAAGGCAATCGATGTGTAGTCGTAATGGGGCGAGGGTGGACTATTGCGGTTGGGACGGGTGAAAAGGGTGGTTCACAGTGGTAATGTGGATGCGGTTAGAGGGTGGCTATTTCTGGATGGAATGCGGCCTAAGGTGAGGTATGGCAGTGCGAGGGTGAATGGAGATGGGGTGTGTGGGCATGTGGTTGTAGCGGTGGTAGTTAGAAGGTGTTCTATTTGCGGTTGAAGGAGGTCTGGTGCGGTTCAATGCGGTGGTAAAGTTCAAGGTAGTCAGGCGGTTCAGTGCGGTTTACATGGAGTTTTATGGTTTGATTGCGGGTTGGTGCGGGTGAACGGTTAATGCAGGTGCTTGTTTGCTTGTTGGGTGCGAGTGTGATGGTTTGAGAAGTGGTTGCGATTTGGTTAAGGGCAGATGTGGTGTGATGGTGGTGTGTGCGATGAATGTGAGCTGGTGATGGTTGTTGTAGTTGTATACGGGGAAATGCGTTGTGCACGATTGAATGGTGGAGGAAGGCGGTGTGTGTTTGGAATGCGATTCAAGGAGGAATGTAGCTGGGGTGCGGGTGTTTGCGGTTAGTGGTGCTTAATGCAGTGCAACGATGTATTGTGTTGGAATACGGGTGAAGAAATGATGTTATTGGATTGCGGTCCTTACGATGTAAGTGTGGAGGTGATGTGTTGGTGAATACGGTGGGATTGCAGATTGTTGTGGTTTGTTGTTTGCTTGCGGTGGTTGGTGGTCTGCGTGATTGCGGTTTGTTGCGGCTGAAGGCGGAGTGGAATTCAATGTGGTCAGGGCAGTGCATTAGTGGATGCGGTGAGTTGCGGTTGGTGCTGTCAGTTGTTGTTGAAGGTGGAAGGGTTGGAAAAGTGGATGCGGTCCAATCTAAACACTACGATGTAAGTGTGTTGGAGCGGTTAATTGTTGTTACTATGATTCAAGGGAGGTCACTAGGGATCAATGCGGTGGTGACGATTGTAATGTGGTCGCAATGGCCGTAGTGTGGGTTAGAGCGGGTGAACGCAGCTAGTTACGTCTGTGGACAAATGTGTGTTGGTTGCGGTTCCAAGTGGAGGTAGTGAGGTGAGTTATGTGTAGTGGGTGTACGGTGGATGTGGTGATGACGATAGACGGGGAGTGGTTGTGGCGATTGCTACGGCTCAAGGCGGTTGTTACAGCTGGATGTGGTCATTACAGCCCAATGCAGATGCTGGCTCGTGGAGCTGTTCTCATGTAGTTGTTACAGCGTTGCAGATAGATAGATAGATAGATTGTCAGATAAATCGTCGATGCAGGCTGTGTATTTGAGTTATGTCGTGCTCATCAGTCCTGATCGTTGTTGGAAAGGTCTGTGGTTTGGCATGGATCTGGGCCAGTTGAAGCAGGCCGTCGGGTGAGATTGGACTGAATGGTTGTCGGTTGAGATTTCACTGAGGCCATTGGTTGAGATCTGATAGAATGGTTGTCGGTTGAGATCTCATTGAGTCTGTCGGTTGAGATCTCACTGAATGGCCATCGGTTGAGATTTGATAGCAAGCCGTCGGTTGAGATCTGACTGTGGCCGTCGGTTGAGATTTAACAGTGGCCGTCGGTTGAGATTTGACTGAGGGCCGTCGGTTGAGAACTGAATGGCGTCGATTGAGATTGCACTGAGGCCATCGGTTGAGATCTCAATGAGTGCGTCGGTCGAGATTCAGGCAACCCGTCGGTCGAGATTTCACAAGGCTCTGTCGGTCGAGATTTCACAAAGTTTGAGAGGACTTGATGGTGTGTGAAGGTCTGGCTGAGAGGAAGACGGGGTTATGGTTTGATACGGTCGTAATGGGTTGGCATGCGGTTGCGACGATGGAAGATGGGAGGTGGTTTAATGTCGAAGGTATGCGGTGGAATGCAATGGGATCGTTTCAGGGCGAATTGCGATGGAATATGGCTGTGACGGGAGAATGCGAATGGAGGTGGAGGTGGTCCGTAAGTTGGTGAGAGTGCAAACTATTGAGACTGAATGCGGCAGTTGTGGGGCAATGCGGAGGAGGGGTGATTGCGATGGTGGTCCGTTTGCGATGATATGTCGTGGGAGGGCAGCTGTTGCGATGGAGTCTGGAAGGTGTGTTGAATGTGATGGCATGCGGTCAGATGCGGAGGTGAGGAAGTCCTTATGTGCAGAACGGATGGAATCTCGTCGGTTGAGATTTAACGCAGGGCCGTCGGTTGAGATCTAACTGATGGGCGTCGATTGAGATCTAACTGATGGCGCCAGTTGAGATCGAACACATGGCCGTCGGTCGAGATTGGAATGAGGCCGTCGGTTGAGATCTTATGGAATACCGTCGGTTGAGATCTGATGAAAACCATCATCGAGATTTCAATAGATTATCGTCGGTCGAGATGTAACGGATGACCGTCGGTTGAGATCTGAGAGAGAGTGTGTCGGCTGAGATTCAATAGAATGTGTCGGTTGAGATTGGACATGAGATCTCCGGTTGAGATTTCAACACGGGGGGGGGGGGGGGGGGGCTCCGGTTGAGATGTGATCGTGAGGGGACGGGCGGAGCGTGGACAAGGTTGCGAGTTTCTGATGTAGAAGGTGTGGGAGTTCAATGGGCAACGACGCCAAATGTTTACACATCCCCTGCTCCAAAGGATCTGTTGGTTTTCTTAAGGCGTTTCTTCACTTACTCAGAACCGTTTCTGCCTGTTACCAAGCCTCATGGCATATGTTATATGTGTTCTTGATATTACAATGCCAAACCAGACAGAAGGGATAGATTCTCGTTGTAGTATATTTTTGTCCTGTCTGTCAAAGGACTACTCAGGGTCATCTCTCTTGAACGCACTTACATTCATACATAGATACAAGCCAAGAACGCTCATTCACAGATCAAAGTGTAGCCCAAATGAACATTTTGTAGATTCTACAGCTACCTACTCTAAAACGAACTGAATCAGAGCCTGCATTACTAACACTGAGCTACACTTGCATAAATTGACAAAACAAGAACCAATAACTAATCTGCAGCATGTTAGAAGTCCAAGAGTCAAGAAACCAACCAGTCTTTTGATTCTTGGACATCCCAAGAACATCAAGAACTGGATTGTAAAGAGATATGCAAGAACTACACCACAGATCTAGCCTATTTAGTTTACCTGAATGCTGGTTCCTACATTAATCCACAAACAAGAAAAGAAACTAATCCACTCTACGAAAGCAGTAAATCTAATCCACTCTATAGTCCACAACTGCACACAAAAGGAGGGAAGGGCAAGATCATAAATGCATCACTCAAGAAACAAGCATGATCAAGGAGCTCAATGGATGCACCAAACTCGTGAAGGCTCTTCTCATTTCAGCATGGAGTTGATACAATTCACAAAAAGCTCCTCTTTACAAAGAGGGAGTCTCTTAAATAAGCAAGAGAGCTCCTTAGGTGGCATCCTAGTGGACTTTCCACATTTCACAAATTACAAGTGGAATAATGCTCTCCACTAGAGGTCACCATCAAAAGGTGGCTCACTCTACTTGCATTTATTACATTTGTCTAGAAATACTAGTTCCTACATGGTCATTCCATCTTTTGAGATTCACCATGAGGCTTACACAGTTCTTGCTTGTCATAACTACTAGTATTTCTCGGCTCTCAGTCTTCGTTTGTGTCGTCTTCTCAGAGACCTCCTCAGTCTAAGGTGAGAGGTGATCTTGAGTTACTCTGTCCGAGTATCTTGGGGATTTGTCATAATCAGCCAACACATCCACAACTAGAATAGCATAAATTGAAAAAACTTCATACTCAGAATAATCCAATGCTTCCATTTTATTAACTGTATAGTGATATCTGATCTCAATGTGCTTACTCCTAGAATGAAATCTAGGGTTGGCCGATAAGGCGATAGCACTTTGGTTATCACAAAACAAAATTGTGCGGCTGTATTGATACAGATTGATGTCTGATAGCAAATTTCTCAACCAAAACGCTTTCTTAATAGATTGAGAAGCAACAATCTATTTTGCTTCAGTAGAAGAAAGTGCGATAGAGGTTTGCTTACAACTGTTCCATGAAATAGGACCGTCGTTGAAGAAGAATGTAAATCCAGATGTGGATTTACAATTGTCTGCATCTCCTCCCCAGCTTGCATCAGAATAGCCACTGAGCTGATGAAGATTGTCGTTGCTGACATCTCCATAGCAGATGCACTGGTCCATGGTAGCTCGAATATATCTCATGACTCGAATAAGAGCCTTCCAATGGGTAATGCCAGGATTAGCCATATATTGGCTGAGTGAGCTTACAGCAAAAGAGATATCTAGTCTTGTACAGACCATTGCGTACATGAGAGATCCAAGTATCGATCGATACGGATATTCTCTCATCTGCTCCCCTTCCTACTTGGTCTGGGGACATTGGTCCTTTGACAGATGCAGGCCTGGATCCATTGGTGAGTGAGCTAATTTCCAATTCATCAAAGTGTCTCTGTTAAGAACATTGTGAGGATACCTTTGTTTAATGATGTAAATCAATCGATTTGCTGTCTCTGTGGATTTGAATTCCAAGACAGAAGTGAGCTTCGTCCAGATTAGTCATGTCAAATTCTGAGAACAGCATCTGTTTTGCATCCTTGACCATTTTGGTATTGTTGCTACAGAGCAACGTATCATCAACGTACAAGGTGATCTTCGTTCAGATAGGCTGTTTGTACATCAAGTTCCAGCATAAGACAAGAGCATTCAGATCGACGAATGTTTGACGACAAGACTAAAAGTCTCACTGTAGTCGACATTCGGGATCTGGGTGAATCCTCGTGCTACTAGTCTAGCCTTCCTTCAATCAATTGCTCTGTTGGCATTATATTTGATCTTAAAGATCCTCTTGCAATCAATAATATTGCAGCCAATAAGAGCTTTGACTAATGACCATGTCTGATTCTTGATCAGAGAGGAATACTCTATGTCCATGGCTTCTCTCCAGAGATCAAACTCTTCGACCCTCGTCGGTTTCTACATTAAGAGACAGATAGACTTAGGAGTATACCTTGTGGGCTGTGTGCGCACTCGGCTTGATCTTCTGGGAGAATTCGACTAATGAACCACTCCTGGGACTTGTTGCTGGGTAGAAGCAACATCTTCGTATGATTCGTTGTCTCGAAGTGGGTCAACAATAGACACGCCTGAGCCAGAAGCTCGGACTGTCGTGTCAATGGTAGGAGATGTAGGTTCTTCTTGATCAATATCCTTGCCTTTGAGGTCGACGAATTGATCCTCGATAAAGACTGTATCCCGGCTATATAAGATTTGTTGGCTATCATGATCGTACAACTTGTAGTTGTTATCAGACGAAGTATATCCAATCAGGATGGTCTTGAGACCTTGGAAGTCCAATTTCTTCCTTGTTTCTTTTGGGATCTGTGTCTTAGGTTCTTCAAAGAAAGCTTAGAGCCTGTCCACACCTCGTGGGGTGTCTTGTCTGAGAGGGCCTTGGTCGAACATCTGTTCTGGACGTAAGCTACAGTGGAGACAACGATGCATGCGATAACACACATTTAGCAGATTCGACTAGTGATGGTTCTTCCTCTTAGCTAAGCCATTAGATTGAGGACTATAAGGAGTGATGGATTGTTGCTCAATGTCTTGGCTTTGCCAGTACTCCTTGATAGAGATGTATTCTCCACCATTGTCTGACCTTAGGGCCAATATCGTCCTTCCAGTCTCCTTTTTGCACGCTCCTTGAAGATTTTGAAGCAGTTGAAAGCTTCTGATTTCTTCTTTATGAAATACACCATCGTCCTTCTGGAGAATTCGTCAATAAAGTTTATAAAATACTTGGCATCCTTCAACGAAGGATTTTTCATCGGGCCACAAATATCTTAATGTACAACATCTAGCAATCCTCTAGCAATATGCTGATGGCTTGACTTAAATGGTTTCCTAGTCTGTTTACCAACTAGACAGTCTTGACAGACAGGTAACTCGACTTTTTCGCGAGGATAGTCGAGATCAAGAACAATAGATTGTCTAGACATTCGTTGTACAACAGCATAATTTAAATGACCAAGTCTATAATGCCAAAGTAAACCTTTATTTGTATGAATTGAAGTACTGAGAGCCTGACTAGAGCAAAAAAACAATGACTTAATTTATACAAGTATCCATGCCTCTTTTCGAGTGCTAGGATCTTGCCTATCCTATCAACTACTTTACATTGATCACATTCGAATTCTACTCTGTGTCCTAGATCTGTGATTCTACTTATAGAGAGCAGATTCATAGATAACTTTGGTACATACAGGACTTTAGAGAGTAGCTTAAACTGATCATTCGCAAAGCATAATCTTACAATGCCTTCACCTTTAATAGCTTGTGTGCTATTGTCGCCAAGGTGAACGAACTTCTGGGTATTGTAAGGTGTATAGGACTCGAAACAGCCAATGAGGCTAGTCATGTGCTGAGTGGCTCCGGAATCCAGGAACCAAGATTTGTCGCCAGATGCTTCTTGATGGTTGGTCATGAAGGCATCATGATTTGCTTCTTGAATAGGTTGTGGAGCTTCTGCAACTGCATTTGCCACTTGATTCGACTGTCCCTTGCTATTGTTCTTCGCTTGAAGTATTCGGCAGTCTTGAATTTCGTGGTTGTTTCGTTTGCAGTATCTGCAAAACAGCTTCTTCTTTGTCTGCGGATTCGACTGTTCCTTGTGTTGAGCTGGTTTCTGGTCTGGTTTTGATTGCTTCGGGCCTTTCTTCTTCTTCTACTTTGTCGTGCTCTTGTTGGTGTACAAAGGCGTGAGAATTAGCTAAGGAACTCGAGGCTCAGTTCCTTCGCGTGTCTTCCCGCAACAACATAGTAATGACTCTTGAAAGAGTCAATTTTGAATGAGTCGTGATGATCATCACCCAGCTGTCGTAAGAACTTGGCAAGCTTGTAAGTAGTTGCATCACTGCGTCTTGATCGTCTATGACAGATCCGACAGCGGCCATTTGTCTTAGCAGGTTCTTGAATTGATTAATGTGATTCTGCAGAGAATCACCATTCGTCATCTTGAGGGAGTAGAATTTCTTCTTGAGATGTAACTTCGTATAGTGTGCTCAAGATATCCCAGACTTCTTTCGATGTCTGAGCCTCGGATACATGGCCGATCTGGGTATCCGTGATGTTGAGGATGATCAGCGTGATAGCTTTTCCATCCTTCAACTTCCATCTGGCGATTGCCGCGTCGTCCACTTCGTTTCCCTTCTGCACTTGTAACAACGTCGTACAATTCTTTTGCCATTAGTTAAATTTCCACAGATGGTAACTGGCTCCATCAAGTTTGTCCATGATAGGACTGGATTTCCCTTGGGAATCCATGTGGAAGAATTAGTCTAAGTGATAGGAGAAACTATCAGTGACTTAAGTATGAAAATTTGATAATTAAAGAACAAGAAAACAATTACTCTATCGGCTAGTAGAGTCTTGTACTGTGGAAGCTAATCAAGCTATGAAGATAGCTCTGATACCATGTTGGAGAGAGGGGGAGAATAAATGACAAACACGAACGAGAAACGAACTCGAACAAGAAACGAACGAGAAGCGAACTCGAACAGAAAATGTTCGTGCGTAGCAGAATGAATTATTTGACTCTCTCCGTAAACATGACTATGCCTATCGGAATGAAAAGAACTTTAGTGATAGAAATCACAGTCATTCTAGATTACGTAGCCAAACATTTAATGGATGAAGCGCTAGATGAATAATTTGTCATGAATTGCAAGACAAATTATCTGTCGCAAATGATTTGCAAAGAGCTAGACTGTGCTCAACTGATAATTAGTCGCGAATTGTTTGCAAAAGACAAGACTAAAAGTTGATTGTCTATTACCAGAAAGAGCAAACAAAATGAAGAACAAGCATAGCAATATTAACACAAGTCTGAATGCAGAACAAAGAGCTGTATCAGATTAAGTATATCATGTATACAAGTTAATAATGCGGCAGAGCACAATACAATAGCGGACGAAACCGCGTGCCCTACGAAGCTTATACTCAGTATTAATGCACACGACAAATTTTGTACATTTCTCAGTCTAAAGATCAAGGCATTCACAGATCCAGATTAAGTGGGGGTGTTGGATTTACTCCTTCTACTCTCCTAAATCCCATTTTTAGTATGCCTCCATTCTTGCTGCATATTTACTAACGTTGTCATGCAGCCTGCATATTTACACGCAAATTTGCATAGACGAATAAAGGGCGAAAGAATCGCGAACACTGTGTTTTTACACAGGTTATGGTGATAGGCAAAAAGGGGACACTATCCTACAAAATGCCAAAGGTGCCCTAAAAGCTAAGGCACTCTGTAAATCTTATCCTAAGGCCATTCATAGAGTGACCCACTTTTTGCATCATCACCAACGTTCACTTCAACATTGGCTGACGTCGCACCCTTTTTACGCTCACTCCATGCAGTTGTGCTAACAGATTGGACAACGATTGCAGCCACCCATGATCTCCTACAGATAGCACATCCACTCTCTACTTTCACATCTGCACACCTGTAATATTATGTATATATACATATTCTGGACACCATTCAGATGATGATGATGTTCAGATGATCAAGTGAGTGAAGAAGAGACTAAGAGAAGAGGTTTCATTCCTCATTACAGACAAAATAAGCTTCGTAGGGCACGCGGTTTCATCCGCTATTGTATTGTGCTCTGCCGCATTATTAACTTGTATACATGTTATACTTAATCTGATACAGCTCTTTGTTCTGCATTCAGATCTGTGTTAATATTGCTATGCTTGTTCTTCATTTTGTCTGATCTTTCTAGCTGCTCTTTCTGGTAATAGACGATCAACTTTTAGTCTTGTCTTTCGTGACTAATTATCAGTCGAGCACAGTCTAGCTCTTCACGAATCATTCGCGACAAATAATTTGTCTTGCAATTCGTGACAAATTATTCATCTAGCGCTTCATCCATTAAATGTTTGGCTACGTAATCTAGAATGACTATGATTTTTATCACTAAAGTTCTCTTCATTCTGATAGGCGTAGTCATGCTTACGGAGAGAGTCAAATAATTCATTCCACTACGCACGAACATTTTTTGTTCGAGTTCGCTTCTCGTTCGTTTATTGTTCGAGTTTTTGTCATTTATTCTCCTCCTCTCTCCAACAGGAAACACTACAACAAGACGTGTGATTTTTAGCACATTTTCAAAGGGTTTTTTTTTTAAAGATAGAATCTAAAAAGAGGCGCAGGGGAAGCAAAAAAGGTCAAGCGTCGGGCTGGTAGGGTGGCCTCCAACTTCGAGGATGTCATTGATTTGTCCCACAATAATCAAGTTGAAAAGAGAGTAAATTGGTGTCAGTCGTGCTTGCTCAACACCCTTGGGTAAAATTTGCCATGACTCCACAATCGTAGGTGTTTATATTTTTGTAAATGTTCTCCGTACGAAAATGTCGTCCATGTTCCACAATGCATTGTATTTTTTGTACTGAACAAGAAAGAATTGAAAAATTCAACTAGTTTAATTGATCTATTTTGGCAATTTTGAGGCCAACATGAAATTTCAACTTAGAGATAGATATATATTTGTCAATAAAGGCCTAAATAGTTTGTCTAGTAGATAAGTGGATGAGATCGAATTTGGATCCATTCTAATTGGCTAGATTTCCTACATTACATCTAGACTATAAATTCTAGGTTTTTTTATGAAGTACCAAGAAGTTACTATTTAGGACAAGTTTAGGGCAATTGGCAAATGACATTTTGGAAGCTATAAATAGATGTACCTGCATGGAAAAATAATGATCGAAGTTTCATTATTTGTGGAGAACTCATCGCTTTTGATTGTCCATCTTTTTCATATTTCTCAAGCTATCTTGATTTCTACTATGTAGAATGTCTTTTTATTTTTGATCTTGCATCCACACGTGTGAAGGACAATAGGCTATTGTTGTTGTATGAAAAGGGATAGTACCTTACTATATTTAAGATCTTATGATTAGATCTTAGTGATTTATGCAAGTCTAGCATGCCTAAATTGATTATTTCTATCTTGTAGCTAAAATTTAATCTAGATGTGCAACCAAATTTGGTCAAGTTTTTTATGATCCATTAAGTATGTTCTGGATCTATTTTTTTCACATGGTATCAGAGCAGGTTGCAAGCCAAAGTTGGAATATTTGCCAAATCTAAAGGTGGATTTGAGGGCGCCATAAATTCTATGTGGATTTGGAGGTATTTCTAGCTCAAATCTTGCATTTTTCAAGTTTAGAAAGTGGTCTCTTTGTGACTCAAGCATCATTTTAGGTCAAATCACTTGGAGTAGGCCAATTTTTGAAACCACTTACTAGAATGTGGAGACAAAAATTGCTCATGGTAGTGGATGTTGCATTCTACAAGATGATGTATCTAGATTCTAACCTTTGCATATAGTTTTTTGCTTGATTCAATATTTTGCATTTATGGAAGAACCCTAAATTTGATAGGATCTCTTGAATTTAAGTTGCTGTACTTTTTAAGAGTGTGTTTCAATCTTAGGTGTTGGCAAAAGTTCATCATATTGTATTTAGATCTATTGTGACCAAGAAATCAACATTCTATGTGTTAGGATTTGCTAGAAGAGAGAAAAGGAGAGGGAAGATTGTTTCCAAATCTTTGTGATTTCTTCTTGAGTTTCATTTAGATGTCATTTTTTATGAGGGAAAATTTCCAAATGTTTCTTCAAGTGGTGGTGTGGATGTTGGATCTAACATTCTTGATGTTGATGACATTGATGATACTTTGGATGTTGATGTTGATGATACTACTTCAAATCAAAAACCAAGGAGGACATCAAGGCAAAGACAACAATTTTTGAGGCCCACTTATGATGAGAATGGAAAGCAAGTGGAAGTTACTCATTTTGCATTTCTCACATATTTTGGTGAATCTTCTTGTGTAGATGATACTATGCAAGTGGATGGTGGTTTTCATGGAATGGATGCAACTCATGGATCTAGAAAAAAAGTTTTGTTCAATGACTTTGACGGTCAAGTGGAAGATCAAGAGATTGATCTCAAAGGGCTTCAATAACACAAAAGGAAAGGTGGCAATTTGGAGCTAGTCAAGAGCATCAAAAGGAAGTCAAGTGGCAAAGATACTTTGGATCTACTTTTGCAGGTTATTGAAGAGTCAATCAAGTTTAAAGGAGCAGCAAGGAAGTGTTGTCAAGTTTACTTCACTTGTTCTATCTCATGTTTGAGCAATTGTATGTGAATGTGTGCAAATTATCAGTATATGGTGAAACTGTGTGTGTGTGTGTGTGTGTGTGTGTGTGTGTGTGTGTGTGTGTGTGTGTGTGTGTGTGTGTGTGTGTGTGTGTGTGTGTGTGTGTGTGTGTGTGTGTGAGAGAGAGAGAGAGAGAGAGAGAGAGAGAGAGAGAGAGAGAGAGAGAGAGAGAGAGAGAGAGAGAGAGAGAGAGAGAGAGAGAGAGAGAGAGAGAGAGAGAGAGAGAGAGAGAGAGATTACATAACATCTAGCATTGCACAAGAGCTCCATTTTTCATTAGGTGTTTCATTCTAGCACACACGTATGTGAGAGTTCCTAGTTTGTAATATATCTCTGTACTTGGAACACTTATGTATGAATATATATTCTATTTATCATACGTATTCTTCATCAGTCTTTAAATTCATGAAATGTAACTCAGATATTTGCAAACTCTTTTATTAACAATGATTTTGGCACAACCTCTGAATCAGAAAGGTTAAGTTGCATCACGGTGCAACCTTTGAACCAGAAAGGTTAAGTTGTATCCATTGAAGGCCCACCAAATTCCTACATGGTATCAGGGCAGGCAACGTGATGTGCCCCACTTTGAGGGGGAGTGTTGGAATGGCAAAGCGAAGCCACATCCCACGCTCAAAGAAACCTCATAAGTAGAAGTGGGACTTTGTTCAAAGTGGATATAAGTGGTAAATGTCTAAGTGTTTAATGTCCCTTGGTACTAGCCCCTTTGCGAGTAAGGGGGAGCACTTGGATTCATGGGTGGCTAGGCGTCACGGGGAGGGGATCCCGGAACGCGGCTCACAAAAGGGGCAAAAGGCTCCATGGTTTTGGTGCAACCTCTGAATCGGAAAGGTTAAGTTGCATCACGGTGCAACCTTTGAACCAGAAAGGCTAAGTTGTATCGTTGAAGGCCCATTGAATTCCAACAATATCTATAACCGGAGGGATATTCCGAGATCCCTCAATATATCCCTCGAAAGACACACTCTATAAACAACACGAAAATAGTATCGAGATACCTCGAGGCCCGATGCAATTATCAAGGTTCTGTTATTGAGACATACATCATTGGACATACCAACGTTTATGGGATTTTTATTTTTTATTTTTGCTTTAGAAAAGCCTCAGTAATAGGGTCGAAAATCTTCCAAAATCTTGTAGTAAAATTCTCTGGTTCTAGCATTACCAAAGATTCATAATCATTCAACTAGCTGCTCTATACCTGGTATAGAACTTATTTTACAACCAACTTTTAGAGCCACAATTTTTCTGATACACATTCATAACTTTTTCTAATTGATAACCAAATGTCTACTACGAACAAGCAAGAACAATGACTATGTAAGACTCTTGGATTTCTACCATGTTATCAACCTCCATAGATTAGTAGACTTCATTCCAATGAATTCAAAATGGCCATTAACAAAGATAAGTATCTATCTGTACTAGTAGGCTCCCGATGTGACCCTTGTATTAAGAGTCAATTCTCTTGTAAAGATTTATACTATCATCTCAAAAGTTGCAATTACTCTCCATTGTTGAATTCTCTATCAAAAGATATTCACCTATGAAATGACTTGTACTATGGTATAACAATCTAATGGGGGCGATGGAGGATAGAAAACGCGAACGGAGAAGAGTAGGAATATTTGCGGAACAGCTCTCCCGCTACAATGGGCTGCTAGATGCAAAAACAGTCTAATGGAATGTTTATGCTAAGTATAATCACAGCTTAAGTGTTCTATTGTCCAACAGGATCTTATAAATTGATTCATACTCACAAAAATAAAACAAAAGGAGTACAATCCACCAAAGAGATTAGAAATGGTTTGTGTGCGGTATTACTGATAATGGATTTAGTCAGAAGTTTTCCAAATCTATCATCAGCCAGCTTGGGAAGTTAAAATATATCACTCACAAGAATATTTGCTAGTTTTTACTCGCCATCTGGTCCATTTTACTCACCCTTCTTCCAATCTATCCCATTGAAAGGAGACTCAACATTGCAATCCCAACATTGTATTGATACATGTTACATGAAAACTAGAAGACCAAGTTCTTGAATCAAACTCTTTTGTTTTATATAAATCTAAATTAAGACACAATTTAACTAAGACACTTACTTACAACAAATTCAATTTGTTTGCACCTTTATCATGAAAAAGTGCAAAAATAAGAAATGAGGCTACAATATTTTGGCTCTAGAGATCAACGAGTTGTATTCTCTTTACATAATACCTTCACTAGTCTAAATCATGATATGATAAGGCTCAATCCTACAGGCAAATTTTAAGGGCTTTCGTGAAAGTTCAAGTTAAAGCAGCTCATCAATCCCAGCCTGGAAATCTAGATCAATCTCTAACAAAAAAGAAGAAAAATCAACTGGAAGTTTCTAATTTCATGAAATATGGAAAAACCCATCAGACTACCAAAGAGTCGATATAGAAAGTATAAAGGCCATAGGGTGAATTAAGATGTTTTAATGCAACTCTAGCAAAGCACAAACCCAACAAAGTAACTACTCAAAGTACGATCCTTCATGCAAGTCACTAGCTAAGATAGTCGTAGGTGTAGGTGGTCCATGAAGTTGTGAGGCAGTTGTTCCTACAACCACAACATGTCTAAGTATGCAAAGTCATGCTTGAGTGGGTTGATCTCTAAAGGTAATGACAAATCAAGACAGCTGCACAAGTAGCTCAATTTGTAGGAATGAGATAGGCCGGCCTTATGATGATTAATTCTTATAGACCAATGACTACGTGAGGTATGCCCAAACGATGGCTGAAAAATGTATACAAATGATGATGGGCTGGAATGACACGAAGGCCTGCAGGAGACCTTGTGGGACGATAGGCTGGTGGTATGCACGATCATGGGCAGCGGACTGGGCAGGCTGCATGACGAGCTATGTCCACAGGCTGCAGGTATGCACAATGGGCACGACCCGGCTTACACTCCGATCCCAAGAGAATCCAACTGTACGTGAGATCAATCCCTAAAAGGAAATGGAATGGAGTTCACATTTTGATCTATGGGCTCGTGACCAGTCCCGTAAAAAAACAAACAGCGCGAATAATCAAGCTCCAAGCTCAATTTTCCTAAGCAAAATAGTTCTCTCTCTCTCTCTCTCTCTCTCTCTCTCTCTCTCTCTCTCTCTCTCTCTCTCTCTCTCTCTCTCTATATATATATATATATAGAGTACCCGTCGATGTCGGGTCGTCTCTGGTGTGCATGTGTGTATGTATATGTATGTGTGTGTGTGTGTGTGTGTGCGCGTGCCGGGGGGGGGGGGGGGGGGTGGGTTGGGCGAGAGGGGGAAGAAGAGAATATTGTAACCAGGCATAAACAAAAGGCATTATCTTAGAGAATTCTTTTGATCCATGTTTCACATATATTTCAACTTTTGATCGACAAAATGAATATTGTAGGATTCTATTGGTTCGTGTTACACGTATATTTCAGCAGTTGACCAACACTCCTAGATTTACTTGATGGACACATGCATTTCACATTAAAACCCATAATATACATTTTGTTGTGATTGAAAGCTTATAAATGTCGTGACTATTTAAAGTTCTTCTTAAATGTGAAATGTTGCCTTCAAAATGGACAACACAAAAAGTTAGGATTTTTGTAAGATTAGGAATGAAAAGAGAGAGAGAGAGAGAGAGAGAGAGAGAGAGAGAGAGAGAGAGAGAGAGAGAGAGAGAGAGAGAGAGAGAGAGAGAGTTGTTGTGGACAAAAGGCAATTCGTGGATTATTATTGGGCCATGTGTGCCCTAAAAATTTAGTGAAGAGTTGTTAACGAGCAAATGACATGCTAGACAATTGGGACGATCTCGAATTTTCTCAAAAGAGAGAAATAGAGAGTGATCTAGAATGTTCGAGAGGGAGGGAGCGCACGATCTACACACACACACACACACACACACACACACACACACACACACACACACACACAATTAAATTGGCGTAATAGGCAAAAGGAGAAATTTGAATCATGGTTCATTCTATCAAATAAACCATTGTGACACATACAGGCAAAAGTTACTAAAATGGTTAACAACCTTCGTAATAAAAGAAAATGCCAGGGAGCAAAATTGAGACCCCACATAGGTGTATTTGTCCTTAATGAGGTTGATATTCTTGTGTAGATGCATCATTTGCATTTTAATCTCGTTATACAAGAATATTGAATATAAACGCAAAAAAAAAAAATTGTGCTTTCATTTTTTTAAAGGAAAAAATGAGATCACAAGCACCCAGGCAAGCATTACCTTAATTTTCATTTTTTTTTTAAATTATGTCATAAATACAAGTCTACAGTAAGACTCTAAAGAAAGAAGCACTAGCAAGTAGAAAAAGCTCAATCAGCCCTTGAGTCCTATATGCTCAAATATGTGTTGTTTCATATATGAAACATGAGTTTGTGGAGTTCGACTAGATCATCTCCTATAGATGTAGGAAAGCCAAAAAAATCCATGTGGTCAGGTCTAACACAAAGCAATTTTCTAATAAGTGCATTGATAACTTTCCTTTCATATTTATAGCATATGCAAATTGCACCATGCTTGTGTATGGTTCCATGTCCAAATCCATAAAAAACAATCAGTATTGTAGTTGCCATCCTCCATATTTTGACCTACATTATAAAAAACAAGACCCTTAGTTTCTAACAAGTGGACTAATTTTCTAGCTTTGAAATTAGAACAGCCAACCCACCCCACTCATAAATACAAAAAGAAAGAAGCACTAGCAAGCAGAAAAAGCTCAATCAGCCCTCGAGTCCTATATGCTCAAATATGTGTTGTTTCATATATGAAACATGAGTTTGTGGAGTTCGAGTAGATCCTCTCCTATAGATGTAGGAAAGCCAAACATATCCATGTGGTTTGGTCTTGTCAAGTCCTTCCTTTTGGATTGACTAATGCTCCGACAACTTTCTAAAAAATGATGACCAATTTGTTTCGTCCATATTTGGGAAAGTTTATGGTTGTGTTTTTAGATGATATTTGGCTCTATAGTAAAACACTAAAATAGCATCCAAAGCATCTTTGTACAATCTGACATATTCAAATACAAGAGAAGAATCAAATTAACACAAAATCTTTTGAAATGGAACAATATCCTAAAAACAGGTAATTGTTTTTTAATTTTTTGATTTTTTATTTTTTGCCAAAATCATATTTTTTCATGAATTTTTTTTTTCGAAAACCACAAATGTTTTTTGCAAACAATATGCTCTTTAGCAAAGAAAACCTTGTAAAATGTCAAAAATAATAGAATTTTTTATAAAACCTTAAAAATTGAAAATGTCCAAATAAGCAAAATACACAGACATTTATGGTGTTTTGATAGTCTAAATCGACTTTCATGAAAATAACTCGCAGAATACATTTGAAACCATTTACAATAAATCCACGAATTTTGAAAACACTAAAAATAAATTTTTCTTTTTTTTACAATTCAAATTCCAAAGAATTCTCACCTAGTCCTCCCAACTCGGTGCTTGAAATATTATCAAGACTTTCTTTTTCAGCTAAAGAAGTTGATGACCCATCTTTCTCATTAGAGTCCACTGCCAAATTCTCATCCGAATCGGCCTCCAATGTTGAGAGAAAATTATGTAATGTGGTTTTGCTACGTCGAAGCTGAGTTGAAGATGATGATTGTGCACTTAATCCAAGACGTTCTTGCAAAATAGATATTGCTTTCATAAATGGTTTGTCATTGTCAACTCGAAATTAAATGCAAGTACATCCACATCTTGGAGATTTACATTATCGACTATTGGCTGATTCTTTGTTGAATGCTTCCGCTTGCCTTTTGGATCTACTTATAACATTTCTAGCTCGTACCTTCCCAAAAAAGCGTTTGTTGAAGTGGTACGCATCCAATGCACACGTACAGTTTTCACGGACGTGTCGTTGTTCAGAATGAAATCAATTACTTTAGCAACCAAAATGGATGTTTTTGGCTATTTTCTTAAGCTAGAATTGCAATGAGACTACTGATCTTTATTTCATCGAATTTACCAGACCATTTAGCCTTTACAGCATTTACAGTTTGTCGACTTTTTCTAGGACTCAAATACTCAGTCTGCTATTATGCAACAACAGAGGAATCAACTTTCGTTGTTGAAGTTGAAAATCTAAACAGCTAGTGAAACTCCTCAGACAAGTTTGCATCTCCCAAGTTAAGCAAACTTAACTTTTTCTCTTCAAAAATATCCACCCTCCAATGTCGATCAAACTCATCAAAAAACTGGTATGTTGCTTGAATGGTCGTTTCCAAAAAGTTTAAAGCTGCAAATGGATCAACTGGATGATGTTTTTTGAGCCTTTTGCTCTTCCATGGTAGAAGTTAGATGACACAAAGGTGCAAGCTTAACTTGAGAAGAGGGCACGCTTTGTAAAAACGAACTCCTTCAGATGGTAACCATGTCACAGAGCTTGAAAATTGTTTTCTCCCCAACAATGTAATGCCACTAATATCATTTTCAATTTTGAACTAATTCTGAAAACTAATATCATTTATTGGCACAATGCAATGTTCCTCCGACGTTTTGATGTAGTCTCTAAAATCAAATGTGCGTCGTAGTAAAAGCACATTTGGTCTAGGGGTGTATGACTCCTCGATAATACTCTGTAGTGCTGGTAAAGAAAAAGCTTTTTTGCGTCTCAACTTTTTAGAAAAGCAGCTAAACATTTGGTCGATTTGATCGTGAGTGTGACCCACCAGGAAAAAAACTTATTTTGATTTTTTTGAGAATTTTCAAAGCAACCATTTTGGACAAATATGCCAGTACTATTTGATTTTTATTTTCTCTAGCAGTATTATCAAGTTGCAAGTAGAGAATCTTAGGAAGACTATTGCCAAAATCAACTATTATTTTGTGGATTATGGTAGTGGTCAAGTTTGGATCATTTCGAACATTGGGATAATTGAAATACACTTTAGACTGCAAGGTGTCGTTAGAATATAAGAGTTCCAACCAGATGAACTTGGATAAAATCCACTTCGTTTAAATTTTTTGGCACCCTTACAAAATGTGACAGTAGCGTTTTCTTTTGGTCCATCCCATCAATTATGAGACCCAAATACATTTGAAAAAACTCCAAACACTTTTTCTTGTGTTTGGCAAGCTTTTTTCTTTCTTTTGTTTGTTGCTCTCTGTGAATTTGAAGTGACTTTGTAATGTTGTCTAAAAAATCACACACAAAAATGATTTAGTGAGAGTAAGAGAAATTCAAACTGGGTGGTTGAAAAAACAATGACAAAATTTAGTATATGTCAAATACCTTTTTCCTGAGAAATTTTTGCTTGTTCTCTGAGCGCTTTCAATTGCTCACAAATGGTACATACATACATTCTGGATTTTTTCGGGATCTTTACTAGACCAAAATCTCTCTTGCACAAGAATAACTTCGATGATGAACATTCTTCGACAAATAAACTATCTAGAAGGTGAAAATATAGAGAATTTGGGAGTTTCTCAGCATGCGCATCTATAAAATACGTCAACCATGCTTTTGTAGTTAAGGAGTTCGGAGAAACAGTCCAATCTTAAATAGAACCTTGCAGACTGGAATCCTTTTTTAATCTCGTATGAATACGAGCAAGTCTTGAATTTTCAATTGCATGGACAGCCTTGAAAGTCTTGCAACAAACTTCAGTTGTTTCCAAAAAGTAAGTGAAACCTTTTCTATCAAGCCTTATAGATGAACAAATATAATAATTTTGATCATTTTTTGTCTTTGAAAAAAAGCTTGAGCGAATTTGCTTAATTTCTGCTAAGGTTAATTTTTGCAAATAGGAGGAAATACAACAAACTAAGTTTCTAACTCTACGGGTTTCACGAGGTTCCAACAATTGTTTTTGACGTAAGGTCATTTCTTGACTTGATTATAAATCTCTTCAAAAAATCTCTTTCCCTTTGGAATCTGCTTTGTATAAGGAACTTGGGAAATTTAAAACAACTACAATTTTGCTTTTAGTCTCAGCACATGGTAGAATAAGTTGACCAAAAACAAAAAAAACTAGAGGCTTAATTCTATGCTAAGCATAGAAAGCTATGCTCAAGCATGGGTTTGGAAAAATGCAGGTATGCTAGGATGAAATCCATAGAGTCCATATAGCCAAGTGTCGTACAAGAGATCAAACCAACAAAAAAAGTGTTATGATAGCTAGAACAAAAAACACTTACTAAGAGTGGAAAAATGTCTCACTCACTCTTCCATCAAGGTCACTACATTATCATTCCTTAGTAGATGATCATTGGATCAAAAGAGGAACTAGATATGGGCTAATTCTATGAAATTGCATATAGCACCCTTTTGTCTTTTTGGGCTTCTTTGAAACTCTGTTTACCATTTTTTTTTAAGCTCTTTGGGTGGCCTTTGTGTTTCTACATGGGAAGTTAACACTTCTATGCAAAAGGAGAAGAAGTACATGCTTTTCAATATAAGCAAAGGAGTACACAAACCTCGAACATTGAAAAACTTGACTTGTTTGCCCATGCGTAGAGAGGTCAAGGACTCAATAGATAATTACTTAGTTCATCACCCAAAGGAAAAATGAATGCAAGAAGACCTCAGACCACCAAAAAAGAGATGTAAAATTAAGAGGAGCTCATGTGACTTGCCTATAGGAGCCCATCTCCAACATAAGAGGAGGTAATGTGTGGACGAGGAGGTCATTGCATTGGTTCTTATGTTGGAGATTCGACACCTTTAAAGGAAAAGTTAAGTAGAGACTTTAGGCGCCAAACTTATTGACATTCAACTTTTAAGAAGAACAAGGAGATTCAAATACCACACAAGGAGAATATTCATAGCCAAGTTCAAGAAATCCAATGCCACTCAAGGAGAAAATCGTGAACGTTCTTATTTATCACCTTAAACACCAGAGGTCTAACACCAAAGTTTCAAGAGGAACTAAATCAAGAAAAAAATTGAAATTTTCAACCAACTGGTCTAGAGACTTTCTCTGGCCCATAACTACAACATTGGGCGCTTTTGACGATCTACACTCTAGCAATTGTAATCGGGAACTACATTTGAAGCACTAGTATTTATTTTTGGATACATGTCTTTTGGTTTTTTGTAGGCTTTCAACAATTGAAAAACTTAAATTATCCTTGTTTGTGAAAATTTTCTGTTCTATCAACTCATTCCATCCTAGCATGTAGTGTGGTTGACTACCTATGCAATTCAGACAAAACTATGTGACTATGGCTACTTATAGGGGGCTAGAAATTTGCATATTTCCAAGCCCTCTCTCATGCCAAGATGCATTACAAAGTCATAGGTTGTTTAGTGTCATTAATCCTCAAAAAATCAATATGTCAAAGAACCTTATTATCTAAGCAACTAAAATTTTTGAGTCAGCATAAAAGCATTTGTAAGGCATGAACTTGATCAACAAGTCTCTAATTTATTAGTGCTCTCTTGTATCTCAAAGCAGTAAGATTCCCTAAAGGAAAGGCAACGGGGGAGGGACTTCATGTTGTTTCATTGTATCACATATCTTTGAGATCTCTCATGAGTTATTATGTTGTAGGTTTTATCTTTAAACTGTAGTAGCAAACGTTGAGGCCTAGGCCCTTAGTAAATGTTATTTTTCATGTAATATCCTTAGCTCGTACCCTAGATTGAAGCCTTCATATACAAATTCTTCACAACCCTATCAATAGACAACTTTCTCACAAAATTTTTATTGCATCGTTATTTGCCATCTTCAATTTGCACCATATTCAATATCCTTCTATATATCCTTATTTTGCATCTTTAGTTTGGCATCTTCATTTTGACGTGACATCTCAGCTTTTGGCAGGTTTACTCTTTTTCCCCAAAGCATTGACATCATTTTTTGTGAGTGGAGAGTTGTTGAAAGTTCAACAACACAAGGATCGGTAGCTTATTAAACCACAACTTGACCCTCAAATGCTAAGTCCAAGGACAGTGTTCGGGAAAGCCGCACATTCTTAAGGAATAGAACCAGCATCTTTTCCCAAAAACCGACAACTACAAAATTTTGCAGGATCTTTTATATGATAAATTTGAGATTTTATAAGGGAAAACCGGCAGTAGAAGCATATCCCATGTTAGTAGCCGAAAAACTCCTTAAGATATGGGGAATTTAAACTGGACAACCCGATCTTGGTAGACCTCCAAACAGTTTCAAAAAAGGCACTGGTGCCCAAAGCGTTGAATGCAAAAGTATAATCTAGTATAGAAAAGCTCAAAATAGGAGTAAGCTGTCAAGGGTTAAGGTTTCACCTTGAGGATAACCACCCATACTATAATTGTGAATACCAATTGTATGCCATCAAAGCCTTGAGCATGTTATGATCGATGTTCTTCCGAAGCTCAACCAACTACTTACCCATTTTTCACACAACTCCTTTTCTCTTTTCTTCATGTGGTAGCATTCCTGCAAATATTTCATGTCCCTAATCTGATGTGTAAACGTCATCCAAATAGAAAAAGGGTTAACTAAGCTCGATCATTATTAGTAAGAAATGAACTGTCATGATGTTTAACATTCTTTGGATAAGAGGGTATTCCTTTTGATTCATCTCGCATTCATCAACTACATGAACTAGCAAAAGCAAATCCTAGCCTACCATAATTCCATCATTTTGTGGAAAATTTAGAGAACAAGTACACCAGGCACTACTGAGAATCGTTATATCTTCCTTTTCAGAGTAGATGCACCAATGAACAGCACATTATTTTATTCAGAGGGCACGTCTTATATGAAGAATGTCACCATCAAAAACTGGCATACAATTTACCATAGTCTAAAGGTGTAATATATCAACGGATGGAATTAACCATCTCTCTTTCATTCAGTGTGTGTAGTGATCCGCTAACCTATCCCCATATTCAGATAAGGTTAAGTGCACGAGGCGCAACTCAGTAAATATTCATTTGCATCAAAATTCACATCACGCTCATGATGCAGCCCAGTAAGTATTCTAATAATTAGCAGGTAACCTACTTGGATCTGAAGTTTCTGAACAGGAAGCTTGGCAGAAACTAGCAGCGCATCTTCCAGAACTGAAAACATCGGAAGCATATGATCTCGTACTTAACCATTTCAATGGTTTCACGTTGATCAGGTAAACCTTGAAACGAAACACCCAGTTTCTCTTAGCACAAGCACAAAAGACTGCATCGCATCACATGGCCAGCGTAGAAGCTCTCTTTTACCAGCACTGCCACATCCAAAAACAAGCACCTTCGGCTGAAATTGATCTTGTTGTCAATCCGTAATGCTCAACAGTTAGCTACTGTTACCAGCACTCCAACAGCCAAAAAGAAGCACCTTCAGCCTGAAATTGATCTTATGAATTTGTAAATCTCAAAAAATAGCTCCCAACCTGGCTCGTCAATGGGAGCCGTACAGTTTGAAAGAATAGATTAACTCGATCAGAATTGCTTGATGAAATAACTTCGTAGAGTATGCCATGGCATTCTATGGTAACTCTCACAAATTGCCACATTCATTAGCTGCCTGGGAGCCATGGATGCCAATCAACAGCTTTGTCAAACTTAGGATTTTCTGCAACACATTCCCAATAAGTGGATGCAGCCAACAGATAACTGCTGAAGTAGATCTTCTGTATGTAAAAACCCATATCACATAATAAAATAACACTAACGACAAAAATTGTTGAATCACTAACCAGTCTTCCCAACAGCATAAATCAAGTGCTGATGAGTGCTGACCGACAAAGTACCTTCATCGGCAAACCTTGAGCTTTGACTTCGTGAGAACCCAAGTGCAGACCATTTGCACTCCCTTGCACTACAACACACAAGCTCTAGCTAAAGTGATGTAAATATCCACAGTATGATCCATTCTATATGATCCCAACTGCCAACTTCACCATGGACTATTACACCATTCAAGGTGCAAGGAACTTGCAAATCAGTCAATACTTTCTGAACCACGTAATTCTCACTCTACATCCTCATGGGGTCTGCAGGACCCAATAACGCCTTTAATCTACAGCATAAAATCTTCGAGCGAAACCACAAATTATTTTGCTCTACCAAGAAGATCAGCTATGCACCCAAAAAGCTCTATGAAAGAATTATTTCTTCTGTAATCTGTTGACACAAAGTAATGACAGCCTTCCTCTGTCTGGCCTGCATGGTTACATGCAGTTAAAACACCAATTATCGTGAGATCGTCTACTTTAGCACCTTCCCAATTCATCTGTCCAAATGCCTGAAGAGCCAAACTTCCACGCCCATGTTGAGCACACGTAGTGATCAAAGAGTTCCAGGACACAGAATCTCTACTCCTCATTGCTCTGAATACATCAATAGCATCTTCCAAATTTCCACACTTCCCATACATGTCTAAAATAGCATTTTCCAGAGAAACGTCCATTGGAAATCCCCTATTGAGTATAGAGGCATGAATAAGCTTTCCTTCAGCTTGATCTGCAACACTAGCACATGCATCCAGGACGCTCAAGTAAGTGATATTGTCTGGCTTAAAGCCTGCCCGTCCCATTTCTTTGAAGACTTGAAGAGCTTGTCTACCATACGCCAGTTGGGCATACACTGCAATCATTGCATTCCAGGAGATTATATCTCGAGTTTTCATGTTGTCAAATGCTCTGCGCGCACAATCCACACTGCCTGATTTTCCATACATATTGACAAGAGCATTTCCGACAATAACATCTGCTTCTAATCCATTCTCGATAGTCTGAGTATGGATCAGCTTTCCCTCTGCGAGCAGTTCAGGGCAGGCACATGCGTCAAGCATGCTTACCAAAGTGAAATCGTCTGGTTTGACACCTTCCCTCTGCATAGAATAAAACAACTGCAGGGCTTTCTTGCCCTGGCCATGATGGGCGTGCGCTGCAATTATAGCATTCCAGGCAACAATATCGCGATCAGGCAAACTTTCGAATACCTTGTTTGCCTCCTCTAAACTTTGACATTTGCTGTACATACTCATCAGAGCAGTACCCAAAACCACATCTCGTTCCCATCCCATCTTTGTAACGTACCTGTGGATCATCATACCCTCTGCTAGAAACCCTAAGCTACCACATGCATCAAGGATGCTCACACAGGTAACCATGTCTGGTTCAACACCCTCCCACTGCATAATTCCACATAATTGGAGTATGTCCCGTCCATTCCAATCATGGCTATAGGCAGCCATCAACAAATTCCACGAAATAAGACTTCTAACGGGCATCTGATCAAATAATCTGTTTGATTCCTCGACATTCCCGCTCTTGCCATACATATTGATCAGCGCATTAGCAACGTCAATATCACATTCGAGCCGGCTCCCAAGAATTTGCTTATGTATAAGCTTGCCTTCATCCAGAGACTTCATTTTTGCGCATGTGTTCAGGATGCTTGCCAAAGTAATACTATCCGGCATCACTCCCTCCTGGCGCATTTGAGCAAACAATTCGAGGGCAGCCCTACCTAAGCCACTGTGAGCATAAGCTGAGATTATCACCGTCCAGGATACAGCATCCCTCTTAGGCATTCTGTCAAAAACCTTTCGTGCATCCTCTAGACTTTGGCACTTACTATACATATTCATTAGGGCAGTGGCCACCACAATATCAGAATCCAAACCCTCCCTGGCAATCTGTGCATGGATTTTCTTGCCATCTTCAATAAACAGAGGATCAGAACACGCATTCAGAATGCTCAAAAACGTGATCCTATTAGGCCGAAACCCTTGCCGTTGCATTAGGGCAAACAAATCTAAGGCTTGCTTTCCATAGCCGTGCTGGGAATAAGCCGTAATCATGGTTGTCCAAGACACTACATCTCGCTCTTTCATTGTCTCAAAAGTGCTGCGAGCATCCTCCAAACTTCCACACTTGCCATACATATGAATCATCAGGTTGCCCAAATAACTGCTTATCTCTAAACCGCTTCTCACAATCTGTGCGTGCACACGCTTGCCCTGTGCCAAAGCCTTGAGATTGCAGCATTCTTTGATCAATCCTGCATAACCCATCGTAATACTGAACTGAGAACCTGGTTGCTCCATGTAATCTACGGCAGATAACAGGCATCGGTGTTTTGCGATTTGGGATGTAATACTGGATTGAGAACCTGATTGCTCCATGCAATCTACAGCAGATTCCAGCCATCGCTGTTTTGTGATTTGGGATGTGGATGCAGAGGCGTAGCTACTCACTCTCAGGTATCCACAACGGCTCCACCCTGAGCTGAGCAACATCCATCAACTGTTCCCAGTGCCCACATAGACAGATCAATAACTAACAATAAAAGGGGAAGATTATATGGCAAAAAAGAGCATCCCTGCCGATTATCAACATTATATGATACAGAAAATGCCTAATGTTTGTACGATCTAGAATAATCTCGCCATCCCACCCTCTCCCTCATTGCTCTCAAAACACACAGCCAAAGTAAATGAATCTAGCAGTTGTGAAAACACTATAACATCAAGTGTAAAGAGCTTGTGAAAACAATTATTCAAAGCATTTGTGTGTAAATTATAGATAATAGTCCTTAAGAGGGCCATCATTACCACCTATTAATTCCGTCCCCTTGGCAGCTTGTGGGCTTTGTCGCGAGTTGATTGATCATATGTGATAATGCTTCTTGGTTTCCAAGGGGAGGCTTGAACATGAGACCAAAGAAACTTTGGATGTCAAGCTAACCAACTCTGTCAATCCCCTTAGGTTTCATATGTGATAATGGCTGGATCAATGGAGCATTATCTTAACTAATTAATTGCCTTTAGTAAGATTTTTATGTTTTTTGTTGTCTGTAAAAATGGAATTAAAAATTCTATACCATTTTCTTTTATTCCATTTCTTTATTTGGCAAAAAAATTGTTTAGTTATCATGGACTACACATTGGTCGGGGGAAGACTATATAGATCGGGTCAGATTGTGACTTAGCATAAACAAGTAAGTAGTTAATTCATTTGTTGAATAGTGGGCAAACTTTTTGGAGCTCTATATTATGTAAGAGAATAACATATAGGCCTCAAAAAAGCCTAAAAATATTGCCAATGGCAATTAAGTAACAAGTGATGGCTATTGTCTTTCAATGAAAGTGCGTGAATTATTTGGTAGTGTTGAATGGTACCACTCCACGACAAATCTTGGAAATCATATGTGAAATAATGAATGGTAATCAAATGTGTCCATTGTTGGAAGTAAGCATCACTCCAACTCACCAGAATTCAACTCATTTGTATTCGGGTCATCTGAACACAAATCATTCGAGTTCATCTCAATTCTTGAGCACTAGTACATTATGTAAATATACACTCTCTCTCTCTCTCTACGACACCATTGCAGTCTTACTCTCTAAAGGTGAACGTCTGTGCAACCAATCAACTAGTGCAGAATCGGGATCAACGACGAACTCTTCGAGTTCAAAATCCTCGACTACATCCTCTTCATTCTCATACGAACTCAAAGTCTTCGGTTCGAGATCCACGTCATCCATATTGCCCTGTCAGACGCAAACCACGTCACAGTTCACTTTAACACTTTTTCAGTAACTACAATATTTCACGCTCGTTGCCTACGCAGTCATTATAACTGCTCCATGTACTTATATACATAACGACAACTCACGTAAATAATGATGAGTCAATCTGTGATGAATGTATGCAAGTGGAGAAGAGTACAACAGAGTTCCTATGCGAACTCAATTGTGTCTTCATTATCTGATCCCATAGGATCAAAGATCTTAGAGAGAGTGAAATCCATTCAAAAGATAAAGATAGTTATTTAATCTATAACTAGCAAAGTAAGATCACTGCACACAGTTCACCATTACTGTGAACCAGTCTTGGGCACAGGATTGTGATCTGATCGTTGTACTCACAACTGCTTAATTCAGATTCTCTATTCTTCTTATGTGTATTGCACTATGAATGCTTTCTAATAGTTTTCTTTCTCTATGACACTCACTCAATTCAGAATGTCTAATCCCGAAGGTAGCATGGTTGTCTTAGATGCCTAACTGTTCGCTCTTTCATGGTTGTCTTTGACACCTACAAGACATTCCTCCATTCAATCTAAGTTAATGCTTATGCTGTAATTTTGGTAAAGATCTTGAAATGTTCTCTATGTTGGAGCTATGTCTCTTCTTCCGCACCTAATCTATTTGAGAGCACTCCTACAGAGTGGTATCAGAGCATACGTTCCAAACTACTAATTAGTATATAAAATTGTTTACTCTACTTAGATCATTCATCATGGAAGGAACATCTTCAGAAATCCGCTTGATCAACAAGTTCAACAGTGACGACTTCCACATGTGGAAGTTCAAGATGAAGATGATACTCACAGAAAAAGAACTCTGGGGATACGCCAATAGTTCTCTTTCACATACAAATCTGAGAAAATGAGTTACAGACTTAAAATCTAGACACAAATTGGTAGTTGAATCATTAGGATAAATTGATCCATCACCCAGCTCCTTTTGTTGGCTTACCAACCAATGCATGTGGTAGCTGGTCTCAGACAGGCTGATCATTGAACGCTTAGCCGCTTCTGAGAGATCTTCAAGGTTAGAAATACTCGGGTATCTGTCAAGGGTGTGGTGAGGTGGCGTTAGTCCAAAAAACATGGATCGGTGGGGACGTGAAGGTGGTAATGGTGAGAATGGATGAATGATGTTAGTTGAGATGGTGGTTGTAGTAACGATGGGTGGGACAGTGGTTAGGGTGGTGGTGGTGTCGCTAGCTTGTGGGTTCTGAATTTCCCCCCACTGATCTGCTTTGCCATCTTCGTCGTCACTTATTTCCATCAGGTCCGCAACATTAAAATATGTCGAAGTGTCCGTGAGAATGTGGACTTGTTGGGCCTCTTCCTATTGGGCTACTACTGTATCTTTGGGAATGACATTTCCATCTTTCCCCCCTCCCAAAACTTATGTCTTTGGTGAAGTTGGCGGCGTTGGCGTTGTAAGTATGATGGGGGGAGTTGTCACTAAAATTGATAGGGTATCTTGTGAATCGTTTTCGATATTTGTTACTACAGAGGTGCCAGCTTCATCACCCCCGTCGATGATGTGTGTGGGTGAAGATGCTACTGGGATGCTGTTTTGGAGGTGGAGCTTCCATCTTGAGAGTCTGTCGAGGTCGAGGATGTCGAATGAGACTATGTGGCTTGTCTCGTTGCTCTTGGTTTCCTCTCAAGTGGCTCTCCCTCAAATTCGGTCGAGATCTGACAGAAATACTTGGTCAAGATTGGGGACTGAAAAATTCAGTCGAGATGTGACACAAATACTCGGTCGAGATTGGACTGAAAAGTCGGTTGAGATCTGAGTGAGAGATTAGGTCAAGATCTTAACTAGAGACTCGATCGAGAGTTGACGCAAGGATTCAGTTGAGATTTGACACAATGATTTGATCGAGATATGAACTGGAGACTCGATCGAGATCTGACGCAAGAATTCGGTCGAGATCTTAATTGGAGACTCGGTTGAGATCTGATGCAAGGATTCGGTCGAGATCCGAAGTAAGGATTTGGTTGAGATCAGATTGAAGTATTTGGTCGAGATGTAATGCAGCTACTCGGTCGAGATCTGATGAGTAGGACCCGATTGGATTGTAACCCTGGACTTGGTCGAGATGGGAAATCAGGAATCGGTCGAGAGTCTATGTGGAGGGTCCGGTCGAAATGAAATATGGGACTCGGCTTGGTCCAGACGTAAGTCGTGGGACTCGTCCAAGGGTGGTCTCGGAGACTCGACTAGTGACTTGGTCGAAACTAGAGTGACAGGCTCGGTTGAGATGAAGAGCGTGAACTTCAAGAACCTTTTGGATGACACGGAGTTTGCGGTTTCATGATGTTGTGTGTGTGTATATTGGTGGGAATGGCGCCAAATGTTCACAGATTCCTTGACTGAGAATCTGTGAAGCAATTAGCTATTGCTTTACTCCTTTCTTGGATTCTTTATCTCTAGAATCTGGGTGTCTCTGCCTTTTAAAATGATAGAAAACAAACGAGATGTTCAGTTTAATCTACAGATCAACAGAATTGAAGGCAAGAAACAAGAAACTAAATACTAAACAACATATTGAAAGTCCAAAGATCAAGAAACACTCATTTGTGTGGTTGTAATAACTGTAGCAAAATCAGAGGTGGTTGTAATAACTGTAATAGCTTTAAATATGATCAAAATATATAACATGTGTTACGGAGCCTCAGGCCTCCACTTTATTCCATGTTCGATTGGCGTACTTGTCATAGTTTCTGAATTAGTGTGTTGGTGAGCAGCGAGACATCTCATCACCTCACTAGAAACTAGACGCGGCAAATAAAATCCTATTGCATCCATTGTCTGCCCTTGTGATTTATTTATGGACATTGCGAACGTGGGTTTCACAGGAAACGGTAGTCTCCTTAACTCAAATGGTAGGTCTAAGTTGGTTGGTACCAATGGTATGCGCGAAATAATTACTCTCATACCAACATTTTTCTCGGTCACTATCTTTGTCTAAAGATCGTTCTCCCCAACTTGGCATATCTCACTCTCATACGCTAGCGTATGCAAGAGAATCACTATCATCCCTTCTTTTAACACCAACTTGTGAGGAGGACACCCACTCGGCTGCAAGGTGTTTAAATACTCCACATGATAGACGTTACTATTGTCGCTATTGACCACACTATCAGCACTATAGAATGTGCAGCATCACCTAGAAACAACTCCGTCACTTGCGCATTTATGAAATCCACATCATCATTTAATGGCGTACAAATCGATCGACCCCTCCAAAGTCAGCACTCCTATAGTTTTCCATGATGTTTGGAAATGCAAATGCAATCAAGTCATCCACTTCTCACTCTCAAGGAACATAATGCGTAATAGAGAGATTTTCGCCACACCATTATGCATAAAGGAATGCTCTCTCTCGCATCACCAACCCGAAGCAAATACTCGGCAAACTCCCTTTGGTTTAACACATCACCCCCCTCGAAACCCAACACCCTCATGTTTATTTCCAAACAATGGACCTCGACAGAACTCCAAATGGGAGAGTACTTCAACGATGCACCTACACTTGAGCATGGTCTCCCCGTTTAATTACAGGCAATATCTGTCTAAAGTTACCTCCTAAAACAACTGGTATCCCACCGAACAAAAAAACGCTCGACCTTATGTCACATAAGGACCTTTCCACACACTCCAATGCATTTTTGTGAATCATCGGAGTTTTGTCCCACACGATAAGGCAACATGACATCAACAATTCACCTAGGTCTGATTGTTTTGAGATGTTGCATGTAGAGGTTTCGTGCAACTCCATTGGAGGTATTTTAAACCTCGAATGAGTGGTCCTACCGCCTTTTATCAACAATGTTGCAATACCAGAAGCCATGGCCAATGCAATCAAACCCTTTGCACGAAGATATGCCAACATGACATTATACAAGAATGTCTTTTCTGTGCCCCCTGGACCGTCCACAAAAAACACACCACCACATACTTCAGGTACGTGACCGTTAACAACACGATCAAAAAAAGCTCTGTACGGGATCAGAGGGGGCACATGTCAACAACAAAGTTGCAAACATCAATCTCAACTGCCATGGGGTACCCCACACAATAGCCTCCTCAAGACAATCGAGCCACTCACCGCTGTCCTCGATAAGCAACCTCCTTCTACAGGTCGCTCTGAAAGACGGCATAACCTCTCCATCCATAGTGCGCAGATCTTTGAAGCTTCAAGCACCACAAACATTCGATAAAAGCACCCGTGAATAGAAATGGTCCCCTTCAGAAGGATGGACAAAGTACATATGACCAATCGTTGGGATTCTTTGGTTTTAAGTGCGATGAATCCACCTACGCAAACCTTTGCTATATACAACAAATCTCATAGGCAAGTCTTGATATAGACAACTCAATGCCTCGAGGTCTTCACTCGCATTTAACTCGAAATACTTAGTTACCGTTGTCTCGGCGTTTGTCTCTAGTACATCCGGCAAATCATCTTCATCATTAAAGTACATCATGTTCTGTCCTGGAAGACGTACTGCCAAATGCACAACTACGGGTTTATGTGCGCCCATGGAATATCCAAATAGTCTCCATCCTGCTTCGCTTGCAGAAAAGTACCTCGCGTTCAGGTAGTTTTCTATCTCATTCACGCCATAAGGTGCTTCACTGTTCTCCTCTACGACCCTCATTGTTATCATGTCCGGCCCTTTGTACACATACTTGTACAAATATTTCACGCCGCGTACATGCACACACACCTCTACATTGATGTGACATTGAAAGTAAAAGCTCAACCATCTATTGTACGGCACCACCCATCGGTTGTCCAAATCTACACCATTGTTTCTAATGGCAACGCCATTGTTTCTTCTTCTATACAGAGCATAACCATAGACAATGGTAGTCTCCTGAACAAACTATCTAGGATAGTTTTTGGAGCAACGCCCATCCTTCATACATGGGGCATTGGATAACGTGATCCACAGGGTCCATGCATCATGCAAGTTTTCATTCTCTCGTACAATTGAGGATCAGCTTCCCTATCGAGAATTTCAGCGCAAACAATATCGTCACAATCTCTCGTAGTTACGGGTTTGCTAGCATGTTCGAATATTATCAAAATATGTGCATGTGGCAGTCCCCTCTTCTAGAACTCCACAACATGCAATCTTCCTACTATGGCTCCAAATATTCCATCATCTTTCAAAAGATTGATCATACGTTGCAACTTCATATGAAACACTTGGGAAACTAAATCGGGCCTATTAGTGGGTGTCTGGTGAAACTTCAACTCCCTTTTCACTTCTTGCCAATTCGGATTGGCAATCATTGTGATGAACAGATCAGGACTACCCATCACTCTCACAACAGCCATCGCATCTTGGTATAGTTGGTTCATGTGGCATGGAGATCCAATATAAGAAGAAGGAAACACCAACGTTGACCCACCTCATTTGCAACACGGTCACCAACAACGTCAACCAACCCGCTACGAATCTCCCTACGAAATTTTCACTGAGTCGTGGAAATGTAAACCAAACGATTTTGCACCAATTTTGCAAGTTCATCGCACATATACTCTTGCAATAACCTTCCGCCCAAATGTATGGGTGACATATGTCCATCTCTAACCTGTAAGTGATAGCTATAGAATTCTTAAAAATCGTGACTATTTTATGCCTCCCCGCATTTTCTCATCCAAATCGTCCACACCTTCATCCTCTACGTCCATCCCCACATCCCGAGTTGCACTACACCCACTACCTATGTTGGGTATTCCAAGATGCCAACCATCAGTCCCGTAAGGAAATATGAGCACGAAAT
Source organism: Diphasiastrum complanatum (assembly GCA_029204225.1). Classification (NCBI taxonomy): domain Eukaryota; kingdom Viridiplantae; phylum Streptophyta; class Lycopodiopsida; order Lycopodiales; family Lycopodiaceae; genus Diphasiastrum; species Diphasiastrum complanatum. The sequence continues at coordinate 39,009,353 of CM055099.1, forward strand.
ATAATGGGCCATATGAGGAATGGAGTTGACTGATTCGTTGCAAGCCATCATGCAAAGAATGAACAACAATATTGCGTAACCCATCTGTGGGGTTGCCATCCAACGATAGCAAAACTGCTATCTTGTTTGCTGTTGGGGCTTTGAATTGTCTATTTTCCAAGTTTCTACCACACCCAGATATGATTCGAAGACGAATATCTATCGTATTGTTCACTTGCATAATTTGACAAGCACTCTTAAGACTTTGCGCAAATGGATTAATCTCCAGCATCACACTCTAAAGAAGACTCAACACATCAACACATAGATGTTGAGTGAGGGACAATTGTTGACTAAGTTGTGCGTCATCTCCATCCATCATGTATATCTGCGAGAACGAAGAACGCTCACTGGGCAATAAGGAACCTATTTGATGGCACATCCTACCAGAAACTCTAAAACCGTAAGCGCCACCTCTCACATTGGCCGTTGATTTATCGATTTTTACTCCTAAAGATGCAAAGCAAGACATGGAGAGAGGGAGAAGGGGAGAGAGAGAGAGAGAGAGAGAGAGAGAGAGAGAGAGAGAGAGAGAGAGAGAGAGAGAGAGAGAGAGAGAGAGAGAGAGAGAGAGAGAGAGAGAGAGAGAGAGAGAGAGAGAGAGAGAGAGAGAGAGAGAGAGAGAGTGTGTGTGTGTGTTTGTGTGAAAGAGAGATAGAAATCCAAAGTGAAGAATGCAGCCAAGCAACTTGATCAACAAGCAAATAGCAAATACTTTCACAATATCTCCTGAAGTCAAAATGGACGAAGGCGCTTTTATGGTCAAAGACAAATACGCGAATTCAGATGATTTGTGGTTCATGAATTCCGGAGCTACTCAACATATGACCAATCATCATGAGATTTTCCAATTCTATACGCCTCATAACACAAAGAACTGTTGGAAGCATCGGCGGTAAAATCCAGAGAGAAAGAGAGAGAGAGAGAGAGAGAGAGAGAGAGAGAGAGAGAGAGAGAGAGAGAGAGAGAGAGAGAGAGAGAGAGAGAGAGAGAGAGAGAGAGAGAGAGAGAGAGAGAGAGAGAGAGAGAGTTTTTATTATTATAACTTCTAATGGGCTTACGAAAATGGACGTCAACTTCTTCTCCTGTTGTATATAAATGTACCAAAACAGGAGGTGGAGTGTCAAAGTACAGCAAAATGGACCAAGAATAGATCTTAATCAGACCCACAAGTGTGATTGGATGTTAGATTAGATCAACCTATCAATCTACACAAGATTAGATAGCATTTAGATCAAATCTAGATGAATAAATCTAACAAGAACAATCATTATTGATCAAAACTTGTACTTGCTGGTTTCACACGTGTGAAAACCTGTCAGAGTACGGACAGTAGGTTGATAATAAAGTATACTAAGCTTAGAACCCAATCAATGCATCAAAACACAAGACAAATAGAGAGAAAACACTAGAATTGCTCCAAAACCAAGACTTAGCTTCCTTGTCAATTATGGCCAAATGAGCCACCATATATACACAAGAGCTGATGCTTACTTAGCTGATTTGGCACGTGTGAGAGTGCCTTCTCATCAAAGGATCCACCAATAATCATAAATATGGCACATGGACCAAGTTTCCTAACTTATAGCCACCTCCCTTGATTTTAGGCAATTTTCCTAATTTATAGGGACTTGCACAAATAACAACTACAAGTTGGATCTCACATACTACTGATGTTTTTACACATGTGAGCAGTCCTTGGCACGTGTGAGATCACTCCTATCCATGTGAAATAGCTTTTCCTACCAATAAAATGATGCCAAGTGGCATATAGCTAGAAAACTAGATTTTGGCCATTTTAGCCACTAGATCTCAAATGAAATGGTATGTACAACCTATATGACTCATCATTTTATTTCACACGTGGGAACAGGCTCCACACATGTCTTATGATGATATGTACTACTCATAATGGTATTCACAAGATATGATCAAGTTAGCTTTTGCCAATTTTAACACTCCTCCTCAAAACTAACTTGATAAAAACATGATGATATTGAGATTGACTCCATGGGCTGAATCGGTCTTCTAATATGGATCCTTGCTGGTTCAAAGGTGTGAAGGTCAGCCAATGAGCTTGATGTCGATCCAAAATCACCATATCCACGATAGTGCCTCTTTGATGTTGACTTTTTTGATGAACTTGAGAGCTTTACACCATCCTAGCACCTCTTTCATTGATTTGTTCCATCCTTGAAGCATATGGTTGATCCAAAGCTCCTCCTCCTTGAATATATCTGCAACTCCATGATAAAATAAAGAGTCCTTCTTGACTCATGAGGATCACAAAGATCCAACATCATGTTACCAAGATCTCAAGGATTAGGCTCATCAACATTGGCAAGACTACGCACGCTATAATAACAAAAAGTTTGTATCATATCTTCATGCTTGGTTACCATGATAATCTCAAATCTAATGAGGCTAGATACTTCATTATGGAGATAAGTTTCCTTAGAGTATGATTCACTTTCTCTCATAAAGAGTTTACAATTTGCCTCAATACATGAAAAAAGACAAGTTTTCACACTATGAGTGGACAACTCACTCATGCTCTTGCAAGACTCAAGAGCATACATCTGATGAAATAACCATTTGCTTTCTAATTGATCTAAAATCAATTTCATATCACTAAGAACATCAACTATGTTGTCAAGAGAGACACCATACTCAACTAGTATTGCTTTACAACAACTTTGAAATGCAAAAGTCTCACTAAAGCAAATTGATTCACCAAATGACATAAGAGAAGCAAGCATGAGATGTATACTACTTGAAATGTGCTCCTCTTGCCCTTGAAATGTGAGCCATATGAGCTCAACCATGTCTCTTGATAGTCTTCTTGGAATCGTAACTTGAGAAGGACTCTCCTCCTCAATCTTTGGCACACTTGAACCTCGAGATGACTCCTCAAGATCACCTTCTTGGTGGTCCTCCTTGATGGAAATCCAAGACCTCCATGTCTCAAAATGATCACAACAAACATGATCATATAATGTGCACTTCATATGGTCATCAACATTACTTATGCTAGAAACATAAGTCCAAAAATCACCACAACTTGGCATGATTTTTCTAATATTGAAATCAAGAAGTATTTCCATCTCAACAAGGCTAACTACTTGCTTATGGATATAAGTGTCCACTTTGGATGCTTCACTTATTCTCATAAGAAGTTTACAACTTGCCTTTAAAATTGAAAATTTACAATCTTCAACAGTATGAATGAACACATCATTCATGATCTTATTGAAACCAGCAAAAAATACATTATGAAGACATTTCCATTTCCTTGACTTCATATTCAATGTAAGTTTACAAGGAAAACATGCTTTGTTATCTATTAAGGCATCACACTCAACTAGTATTGCCTTAATCCACCTTTGAGATACAAAAATCTCTTCAAAGCAAAATAGTTCTTCATAAGATGTCATGAGAGCATAAATGGAACTATTTTCATTTTGTGATTGCTCCTCCTTAATCTTTCTTGGTTTCTCTTGGATCATAATAATAAATTTGAAATTTTCCAAAGTTCTAAGCAAAATGCTTTCCAAGGACATGAAATAAATCCAAGTGACATTAATGAAAGTGACATTTATCTTTGCATCTTGAACCAAAAAATTCACTTTCAAATGCAAAACTTCAAAAGGTTTGAAATGTGTGATGATGGACTTTTGAAGACAAATCTTGTAAGTCCTTGTGAGACTCCAAGCCTCATGCATCTTTCCACAAAGGAAACACCTTTCCTTGGATTTGTCCTTCTTGCCTTTGCACTTTGAACTTGAAGCTCCATACTTCACCTCGGCCCCCTTGCTTTGGTTCTCCTTGGATGGATTGATCTTCATTTTGTAGCATCTTGAGACAAAACAATCTCTCTTGCCACAAAGGTTGCATTTAGGATCCTTACTCGCCTCCAATAGGTTGCCACCTATTGATGCCATGATGAGGAAGTAAAACCTAGTGATATGACTTTTCAAAATGTAATTTGTGACTCTCAAGAAACTAGATTTGAACACATTCAACAATCTAGAAGGATCTACACAAGATCTTGACCACAAATTTTGAATCATATCTCTTTCAACTTAGTCAATTGGAAACTAATCTTTGCTTTGATCACTAAGACAAAAGCACTCTTTCAAATCACAAAAATCAGATCCAAACACCCCTATTGGACTCAACAAATACCAATGACTCTTCCTCTTGAGAGTTGGAATGGATTTGAAAATATTTGATACCTAGATTTTCCTTTTCTCTTGACTAGTTCACTCAACTTTTGAGATTCTTGAACAAAGTATGGGTTTGGTTTCAAATACTTGAAAAAAAAACTTAGTCACTTCTTTTGGACTCACTCTTGACCCAAATAATCTCACTCTTGAGAGTTGCATTGAATTTGATTTGATTTGACAACAAATTAAACCACTAATTTTCACAAAAAAAGGATCTACACTAGATCACAAAAACTTGACATGTATACTTGATTCAAACACACAAAGATCAGATCCAATCACCCCTTTTGGAATCTCTCTTGACTCAAAGAATCTCACTCTTGAGATTTGGAATGGACATGAAATGGTTTGATAACAATCTATGTCAATAATTTTTCACCAAGCTTAAAAATTAGACATCTAGAGATTCACAAAGATCCCGATCATGTATGAACACTCAAATATGGCTCCTCCCTGTTCTAGACTCCCAATGGGATCACAAATTGACCCTCACACTCTCACAAAGGAAGTTGAATAGAACTTATTTGAGTTTCATACATATAGTGTCAAAGTTTTGCTCAAAAAATTGAATTCATTCACCCCTATTGGACTCCACCAAGTACCAATGACTCTACCTCTATAGAGTTGGAATGAAATTCAAATTTTCAGAAATGTGATGCTTCTCTCTCACTAAGATATGTGCTTACAAAGAGCTAATTCCACTTAGCAAGATTTGATCACAATGAATAAGGCAATTTTTCCACCAAAGTCAAGAATTGAGTTACTAGTTCTTGCCCTCTACAAAGGAAGGATCTCTTGAAAATTTTGGATCAACCACAACACATATGTCTCACTCACATTTATGACTTTGATTAAAGTCAAAAACACACTCACACACTTGAGTAGGGGTGAACAATGTGACTTGGATCTCAAATTTTTCTCCTAGTACTTGCCAACAATTCTTATCACCTTGTACTGGTAGATTTTGCCTTTATGAGTGTTTGTGCTTTAGAAATTCACTAAGATTTCACTTGGAGGACTGATCCAAGAGTGTCTTCTAGCATTTAAATGCTTCTAGACTCGGCCCTTTCACTCTTGAACAAATCTAGAATGAAGGTATAATGGATTTCAATCACTCCCCTTGCAAATCACTCCTTAATCTTTGGTTTATAGCACTCTTTCTCTCTCAACTTCAATGTACACTCAAAAAATCAGAGAATCAACTTCAATGTACCGTAAACAAGCTTTACTCCATCTATATGATTGATCTAAACCAAGAACAACTCAATGGAATAGAAACAATGCAAGTGAAAGCTTGAAAAATGCACTAAATTGACTCGAAATTGGGTGTATAAGGCTCAAAATGCACCAAACTAAATTTTACTGTCCAAAACAGGACCTGTACGGACCCACACGTGTGGAAAGTACACCTATAGCCCACAGCAAAATTTGGTACAAATATGATGGTTCTAGCTATCCATTCAACCTCGCTACCTCAATATTAGCTTGTTTCCAAAAACCTGCCAATTTGGATATAGTTTAGATCAATTCCTTAAATGCACTTGTACTTGGATCTGATACCATGTCAAAGTACAGAAAAATGGACCAAGAATAGATCTGAATCAGATCCACAAGTGTGGTTGGATGTTAGATTAGATCAACCTATCAATCTACACAAGATTAGATAGCATTTAGATCAAATCTAGATGAATAAATCTAACAAGAACAATCATTATTGATCAAAACTTGTACTTGCTGGTTTCACACGTGTGAAAACCTGTCAGAGTACAGACAATAGGTTGATAAAAAAGTATACTAAGCTTAGAACCCAATCAATGCATAAAAACACAAGACAAATAGAGAGAAAACACTAGAATTGCTCCAAAACCAAGATTTAGCTTCCTGTCAATTATGGCCAAATGAGCCACCATATATACACAAGATCTGATGCTTACTCAGCTAATTTGGCACGTGTGCGAGTGCCTTCTCATCAAAGGATCCACCAATAATCATCAATATGGCACATGGACCAAGTTTCCTAACTTATAGCCACCTCCCTTGATTTTAGGCAATTTTCCTAATTTATAGGAACTTGCACAAATATCTACTACAAGTTGGATCTCACCTACTACTGATGTTTTCACACATGTGAGCAATCCTTGGCACGTGTGAGATCACTCCTATCTATGTGCAATAGCTTTTCCTACCAATAAAATGATGCTAAGTGGCATATAGCCAGAAAACTAGATTTTGGCCATTTTAGCCACTAGATCTCAAATGTAATGGTATGTACAACCTACATGACTCATCTAAATGATAAATGCATTTATTTCACACGTGGGAATAGGATCCACACATGTCTTATGATGATATGTACTACTCATAATGATATTCACAAGATATGATCAAGTTAGCTTTTGCCAATTTTAACATGGAGAAGGAATTAGTGGCAACCTAACTTTCCCTTTCATGCAACAGAAAGAGCTATTTGTCTCTGCTTTCTATCGCAAAGCCAAACAATGGACACATGCAAACTCCATCGATCCTACATCATTCTAAAGAGGCACTGATAACTCTATGCTCATCAACTTCAATAGTAAATTGCAAAGCCCTAGCTCTACGCTTTGCTGTCGACATACGAATCATCCTCCTCCTCCTTTCAGTTCGAGATTCCACTTCTGGAGCCATATATGAAGGATTGGTAGGACATGTTCGGGGGTAATTAACTGTAAGATGTCGTCTCAAAAAATAGTAGACCAAGAGAGACTCCCAATCGTCCATTGTCTATTACGAGCCAATCTGCTATTTCTCTCCTCTTCTATCTCTACCCCAGGCGACCTATAAGATGGGTGACTCCGCACATCATCAATAACTGTAAACTCCATTGAGGGACTCCTACACTCCGATGGTTGACGGTGAGAAGATGAGGCGATCGCACAATGACATCTGATGCCAATGGATCTTCACTATGTGGAGTCACACCTGTTTCACTACTCCTGATATGCTCTATTGCACCACTTCTTAGTGGTCCTACATTGATGTCTGAACTTAATGCAGAATCTCCATGTAGGGATCGGGACACATATGCACTCCGTACACTACATATTGACAGAGCCCTAGCCTTGGCTCGTCTCCTACGGGCCAATCTCTTTCTCCTAGCAGATCTACTTTCATTTTCCGAAGTTTTGTATGAAACGTTGTTTCGCACAAACTCTGGGGTTCTTGCTTGTTGGTCAGACTTTCCAGACATGTTATTCACGACCAACTATCATCATCATATAAATTCAACATGATATTATCATAATCACTATCCAGCAACATCCATGAATCATGGTGTTCTAGTCATCCTATATATCAAAACTATTTTAGAGAGATATTGTAAAAACAATGTAACATCAATTGGAGATGGAGGGCTTCACTATCCAACAACATTCATGAATCATGGTGTACTCATTGAGAAATGGCAAGAAAAAGAAAATACTTAAAGCTGTGGTATGGACTCTCTGTCTTTGAGCCTTTCAGAAAATCACCACAATGGAGAGAGAGATCCTACTCACAATAAAATGCAGAAGTACAAAGCCTGCAACATCAATTTCAGATTGAAGGCTTCACTATCCAACAACATTCATCAATCATGGTGTTTTCATTGAGCAATGGTAGGAAAAGAAAATACTTACAGCTGTGGTCTGGACTTCCCCGTCTTTGAGCCTTTCAGAAAATCACCACAATGGAGAGAGAGATCCTACTCAGAATAATATGCAAAAGTACAAAGCCTGCAACATCAATTGCAAATTGAAGGCTTCACTATCCAACAACATTCATCAATCATGGTGTTTCCATTGAGCAATGGCAAAAGAAGAAAATACTCACAGCTGTGGTCTCCACTTCCCGTCTTTGAGCCTTCCAAATAATCAGCACAATGGAGAGAGAGATCCTACTCAAGGAAAATATCCATAAGTACAAAGCCTGCATATCATCTTTCACAAAAATATCCAGAACCTGCATATGATCTGTCAGCCAGAACCTGCATAAACTATGAGGGCAAGTCAGCGCGAGCAGAGAGCGTTGGAGAGCAGAGAGCGAGAGAGCCGCAAATCAATGCTATCCAGAACCTGTATAAACCGTGAGGGCAAGTCAACGCGAGCAGAGAGCGTTGGAGAGAGGAAGGGAGCGCGAGAGGGGCAGCTGGAAATTAGGGAGGGAGAGTGCGGGCAGGGGGTGGCCAGGCTGGCTAGCCAGCGTGAGAGAGAGAGAGAGCTGGCCTGCGTGGAGGGACGCGACTGGCCTCTGTGAGAGTGAGAAAGAGCCCTAGCCTACGTGGATGTATAGACAGGGGCCCATCGGGCAGAGAGGGAGAGGGAGACGGCGTGCTGGGGAGCGGAGGGACTGACATGGTCATTAAGTGTGACATTATGAAAGAGAGAGGGGACATAGGCATGACATTAGGGGTCCTAGGCGTGACTGGTAGCCATGAGAGGGGGGACGTAGGCGGACAGTAGGTTATAGGCATGGCGACATTCTCTCTCTAAAATAGTTTTAATATAGTAAATATCAAGAAATTTTTAACAATTTTTTATATAAGCACATAAACCCTTTTATAAGTAAAATAGTCCTCAAAAAATCTAGAATCTTTGAGTATAACTCAAAAAAAGTTTCCCAAGCACTCCTCGGGCTTGAAAAATTTGATACGAGCACTCCAATTCATGGGTCCAGAGTGGCTTCACGTTCAAGCCTCAAACGATCAGAAGCTATGTTGGTGAGATTCTTCTTCGGGAGGGATCAGGGTAGAAGCAAAGCATGATGTGTAGGAACATAGGCAGAGGCAATTCATCTTGCCTTGATGAGGAAATTTGGCCTGAGCTATCACAAATTTTTGATGTTTATACATGGATGATCAAGCTTGAGGACGTAAACCCGACGAGAGCAGAAGCCACTGATACGGTCTAATGTACGGAGGAAGCAGCGATGGTTTCAGATTTTCAGCATCCGAAGAGGATGGGAAGGTGCTTTTGCCAGCCCACAATTCAAGCATGTAACTCCTGAAGTGGGTCTACGTGGGCGGCCAAAAGGTTAGTTCTATATTGCCGGGTGAGCTTATATCAATTGTAAAAGAGGACTCAGCAAGTACATGCAGCTGAACCATTTATTTCACACTTTAGAAATTGATTCGTTTGTAAAGTTTTCAACTTGCTGCTGCAAATTTTGTTGATTTACACCTATCACTAAAGGTGCATTATTTCCCTTACGTATTTCCTTCTCTTTTCAAGAAAGAAGCGGAGTACAAACTGATCAAGCACTCTATGACTTGCGTACAGATTTCATCAAAGAATACGATAAATTGCACAAATACACATTTCAAGTATGGCTTCCCTGGATTCCTTGGAAATAAAAAGTGGGAAAAATCCGTCACAAGGAGCTTCTAGACTATTCAGCATGCGCATTGTCAACTTAGACTACTACATGGCAACACCTTTGCCTGGCATGGATCACTCTTACTCGCAATTCCAAGGTACCAAGGACCCAAAGTGGTAGTATTAGACCGTTACTGAGGTTTAGGAAACACTATAGACAAGGCAATAAATGACTCAAACTATTTAAAGTTTTCTTCCCATTCCAAGAAAGATCGTCGTTAACTAACTTCCAATGTCTTTTCAGGTCGAAGTGTTCTGGAAGTCCCCGTTATAAGAGTTTATGGGTCTACCTTAGCTGGTCAAAAGACCTGTTTGCACATTCACAAGGTTTGGATTTTCAAGTGCTTGAATTTTGGATGTGGAGAGAGAGAGAGAGAGAGAGAGAGAGAGAGAGAGAGAGAGAGAGAGAGAGAGAGAATTAGAATTATATTAATGTCTATCAAGTGCCCGTGGGCACATAAGACAAATAAAAAGTACATTAGAAAGGAGCATTATCCACGTAGGACTTATTCTTATAAGCTAAACCAGATAGACAAAAAAACATTAAGAAAATTAAACCTTAACCTCCAGCTCTGTCGAGGGTACAATAGCAGTAGCTCAACCACCATCTACGTAGAGGGAAAGAGAAGATAACAAGCTAAACACAAAAAACTGTGTGATATGGTGAGAAGCAAGTGCTGGCCTCTGGTGAAGAGCACTAGATCTGGAGGAGTGAGGAGTTAGAATTTGTGATACAGATTCTAGATGGAGATACTAGTCCTACATGCACTCACACAAAACCAAGCATAAAGAGAATTCAGATCATAGGAAAATTGAGCAATTGCTCTAGCATAATAGAATTGAATGCAATATATGGTAAGAACCAAAAATGAACTTCTAAGTACTAAATAGATCCTAATCTGTTTGTAGTGCACCCACCTACATGCATAAGCCTTAAAAAATGAATTTACTATAAATTTAGAATGGCCCCTAAAAATAGCACGCAGGCATGGCCAAACCATCATTAAGGGGTATCAAATAAACATTAATTCCTAACACTCCCCCTTAATGTTTACTTTGTTATCTACTCCTAGAAGTTCTCTAAACTTCTGAAATTTTTCTTTGCCAAGACCTTTGGTAAAGATATCTGCGACTTGTTCTTCCGTAGGGCAATAGATAAGCTCCACTTCATCACTTTGAATTTTCTCTCTGATGAAGTGTTGTTGTACTTCAATATGCTTGTCTTGCTGTGAAAAACTGGATTTTTCACCAATTTAATACAACTTTGATTGTCGCATTGAAGTACCGTAGGTGAATCTTTTACCATATGTAGATCATGTAGAATCCTTCGCAACCATATTGCTTCACATGTTGCACTTGTAGTAGCTCGATATTTTGCCTCTGTAGATGATAAAGCAATAGTATGCTGCTTCTTTGAACTCCAAGAGATAGCACCAGAACCAAGATTAAAAACATAACCTATAGTAGATCTTCGGTCTTCCGCATCTCCAACCCAAACAACATCCACATATCCCTGTAACTTCAAATCATCATGTCTATCATAGAGAATACCAAATTCAAAGTGCCCTGGATATATCTGAGTATTCGCTTAGTAGCTTTCCAATGAATCTACTTAGGCTTAGCCATAAAATGACTAACCATACTCACAGCATAAGCAGTATCTGGTCTTGTAGTAGTTAGATAGATTAAGCTTCCAACAAGCTTTCTATATAACGTCTCATCTACATCCTGATCTTCCTCAGCTTTAGTAAGCTTACATCCACTATCATATGGTGTAGAAATAGGCTTGCACTCTAACATATTGAACTTTTCAAGAAGTTCATGAGCATACTTAGATTGAGAAATAAATAGTCCCTGTGCTACTCTCCATACCTCAATCCCAAGAAAATATTGTAGTGAACCAAGATCCTTCATATCAAACTCTGATGAAAGATCTTTCTTGATTCCCTGAATCATACTATGATCTGATCTTGTGAAAATAAGATCGTCCACATACATCACTACAATGAACATAAAGTGTATGCTTCGAACTACTTCTCTGAAAGCCAAGCTCCTCAAAGTATGTGTCAATCTTCGTGTACCGCGCCCTAGGTGTCTGCTTAAGTCCATATAGTGCCTTGTCCAACTTGCAAACCTTGTCTTCATGTCCTGCTACTATGTATCCCTCTGGCTGCTCCATGTAGACTTCTTCCTCTAGAAATCCATTCAGGAATGCACTCTTTACATCCATTTGTTGAATATCCCATCCAAACTGAGCTGCTAATGATAAAACAGTCCTCATAGTATTAGACTTAGCAATTGGTGCAAAAGTTTCCTCATAGTCAATCCCTTCCTGTTGAGCATAACCTTTTGCCACCAATCTTGCCTTATGTTTATCTATAGAACCATCTGATTCGTAGTTAGTTCTATGGACCCACTTGCATCCAATGGCCTTTTTACCTGTAGGTAACTGAACAAGTCTCCAAGTCTTGTTCTTCATGATTGAGTCGTACTCCTCATCCATAGCTTTCCTCCAAATATCCTCTTTTTCAGCCTCTTTGAAAGTAGATGGATCCTTGGTTTCTAATACTGTGGCCATATATGCAAAATGTACATCCCCATCTTCATGATGATCCTCCTATCGAACCTCCTGTCGATCTTGATCTTCATGCTGTTTTTCAAGTCTAGCTGATCTCCGAGTTCTGGACTCTCCCTGTTCCATAATAACACTATCCTTGATAGTTTCATAGTACCATCTAGGCAATCTTCTAGCTTCTAATGTAGGATGCTTCCTGCCTGGTGAAGTAGGAGGTGAATAAGTATTTCATATACTTGATCTCTCCTTCCTCTTTCCTATATCAACCAAAGTCACTCTAGGTTCTTGTATTGGCGTAGGCGATACATGTGTCGATTCAGGTTCCTGTAATTATTCATCACATAATATAGGGATTCCTCCATCTTGATCCTTATCAAAATACATCTCTATATCTTTATGAGTTGCTTCCTCATCAAAGACTACATCCCTACTTATGATTATTTTCTTACCCTCCAAGTCATATAACCTGTATCCCTTCTCTTGATTATCATAATCAAGAAATAAACACTTGGTCGCCTGAGAATCCAATTTGCTCCTTGAATCCTTAGGTATGTAAGAATAAGCAATACTCCTAAACACTCTCAAATGACTTACATTTGGCTTCCGACCCGTGTAAGCTTCCTCTGGAGTTCGATTCTCTACAACCTTTGTAGGACTTCGATTCAAAAGATAAACCGCCGTCTTAACTGCCTCACTCCAAAACATATTTGGAAGATTTTTACTCTTGAGCATACTCCTTGTAGTTTCTACTATAGACCGGTTCTTTCTTTCTGCAAGTTCACTTGGTTGAGGTGTGTCCGTATTTGCAAATTGTCTCTTTATACCTTGATCCTTGCAAAACACCTGAAATGGTATCAAATAAACATTAATTCCTAACAGTGTCTCTGTATAAGCAATGGTATCTGCCTCTGATCTCATAGTAGGCTGGACATCTGAAAATGAAGTGGAACTCATCCTCAAGCTCCTGTAAAGAGCAACATTGACAAATCTGTAGTGGCCGAGGTGTGTCTGTGTATTTGCCTGTCTCAATAGCAAGCTGATGAGAAGAGACCCTAAGCTGACCGATATGGTAGCGTAGGCCGAAAGATAACGCCTGAGATAAAATAACCCGGCCAAATGGGAAGCCTTGAATCATCAAGTTGAAGAAGATGAGTTTGGTAGAAATGAAGCTTGACCTTTGCTGGATCTGGGTGAGACTAGACAGTGCGGATGTAAGCCTTGTAAAGCTGGCGAATAGACGCATGTGTCCCATTTGGGAGATCACATGTAGATAAACCACCCCACTTGGCACCTACCCAAAAGGTCAGAAACACACTGAAACCATGAGGACTTAGCCTGCTGACTAGCCAGAGTTGGAGAGGATGTGAAAGCCGCAGCCACGTATCCAGATGAATCAAGCTCCAAGACTCTATGAATGAATGTGATAATCCGAAATATAGCCTCGACAACCAGTGGAGGAGAGGCAAACTCCGGAAAAATGATATCATGGGGAACTGACTGCTTCGCACGGATCATCCGGCTAACACTCCAAGTATCATTGGATAAACCTGGACACCACGTATATAGAGCAACCGGAGAGACAGTAGCAGAGGATAGAACCCTTTTATAAAGTAATAGTCCTCAAACTTTTTTCTTCTTGAAAGTTGAAACACAAAAGTAACTACAATTCATATGATACAAATCCTTTGAAAATGATCCACATTCCACACATGCCTCATGTGATCAGTATGTAATAAACTCTCTGATATATATCAAGGAGTGGGCCAATGGCCAACATGAGTCGGACAATGGCGACATCGAGTCTTGTAACGTGAAATAAAACTCTTAAACCCTATGGCATCATGATCAGATGGAGATTCCTCCTCATCACTGTCATTGTTGGATGAGTAGGAAGTTAGGGAATCCTCCTCCCTCTGTGAGCCTCTGCCCCTGCCCCTGCCCCTACCCCTGCCTCTGCCTCTAGGTCTACCAAGGCCTCGTCGGGTCATTGCTCCCTTTGCCTGTGATAGTGTTGTCTCTGGCTCAACATGCAAATCCATCATGTGTACCCTACGTCGTTGCTCCCTTTCCTGTGATAGTGTTGTCTCTAGCTCAACATGTAAATCCATCACCTGTACATGGAGGGCCCCCCCCCTCCACTTACAGGTGATGTAGGCTTGGCCCGTGTCTCGACATTGGGATCGACAAACCCCACATCCTCCCCTATGTCCATCTCCATCTCATTGTCCAGGGCCTCCTCCTCATCAAATCCCTCATCTCCCACCTCAACCTCATTCCCACCCTTCTCTCTTGCATCCTTTGCATTGGCCCTTGCCATGGATGTAGTGGTCCTGCGTTGCCTCCCATCATGGATGCCAGCTCCCGATGATACTTTGAAAAGATCTCATCCTCAGCTACGGTCTCTGTGTATGCATGGCTTGTTGTAGGATCTATGGATCTAAGGCACTACTTGGTATTCACCTACCTAGGTGTACTATGACTCTGTATGTGCCTAACAAGCCTCAGGTTGGTGGTGCAATAAGCCAACCCATTCAGTTGGGGAATGTTGAGCTTGACAGCTTGTTGCATCTCGTTGTGTGCATAAGAGACCAAGTGCTCTAGTTCCGCCCACAAGCCGAGGCGGGGATGCAAGAGCAATAATGCCTTCGGGTGGATTTACCCACCACACCTAACTATGTGAACCGCTCTACCAAAAGCTCATCATACTCATCCTGAGATCCAATTAAACATGCCTTTCTGTGTTCGAAATCCAACATATGTCTCTCGATCCTGCACAACAAGCGCCCATGACTTGCATAAAGACCGGGGACATTGTTAGATTCTAGAAAGCAACGAGGAGTCACAAGCACACAAAAGGTGTTGTTGATAACACAAGTGCATAAGCAAGATGCATTAGATAGTCCTTCTGGGGGACAATTATAACCTGGATACATGTTCTGCGTGTATGTCCTCCAGCACCTGTGCGTATGCCTCTAGTAGCCCACATGGGGTGAAGCAACCGCATGTATGGCCTTGTGGAAGAAATTCCACCTGTCAACAAGCCACTTTTCTCGAATAGTTGACATTTTACAGAAACCAAAAAAGTATTCGTTTCATTGTAGAAAAAACAACTTAACAATGCTAAAACACTTATAAAGAACAAATGCACAAAACAAATTAGAAAAAAAGTATACTTGTGCTTCTCAAAAAGCGGTCATTGAGGGTCTCTCCAATCCTGTCCATAAACTTGTAAATGAGGTCGTGTGAAGAACCCTCTCGATCCACCAACCTCAACACATGGTACGCTGGCTGCAAGACCTCAATGAACTGCTTGGCTTGTCATTAGAAATTATTTCCAAGACAATCCTCTGGAACCTGAGGCTAGTCAGCTCGTTGCTACGATGCCACTATGTGAACTCAGGGGGTGGCTGCCATCTAGCGCAATGTAGGTCGAATCTGAAGCAGCTGCTCCAACACAACAAAGTGGTATGCAAAGCATGTGGTTGCTGGCTTCTTCAGATCTAACAGGCTGTATGTCATGAACATGGCAAGGGCCCTCTTCTTCCTGGTCATGAATGTGACCAAGAAGATGACACTGGATGTGATGGTGGAAACCCAGGGGAGGCCCTCTATGTCGTGCATCAAAAGATCAATGTAGTGTGCTGCACATGGGGTCCACACAATGGCAAGATAATCTCTTTATGAAACCTCACCCGTGGCCACACAATTGCTGGCATGGTCGGTGATCACCTGCACTACATGCTTCGGCCCCCCCTCAATGACTGTTGCACGTACGTGCTCATAAATAAACTCTCCCGACTCAACAACGCGAGTTGGAGAAGCATCCACACCCTTGAGAGATATAGTTCCCAACGAACATGAAACCAAGATGTGGATAGTAGGCATGATATTAGTCCAACCATCTAATAGAATAGAGCCATATGTGGCCCAGGCATGGCATATGGCGTGATGCATGCATGCTCACAAAGCCTTGCATGTGGGAGGTCTCCAAGTGGCATCATAAGTTGCAATCATCCTCATCATGTAATGGAAGGTGGTGGTGTCGGCCAAGGCAAATGCAAGGTAGCCACTAAAAAAAGTTGGTGTTGAAGTCTAGTGGCTGCCTTATGGTGTGTCCACTGCCACCTTGTAGGCACTGTGCTTTGTCGATATCTGCCCCCCTATCTTGTGCAGGTGCATGTGGTCGTGGCTTGACTCTAGGGCGTGATTGTGCTCCACGTGTGGTATCTTTCCAACAACCGCCGTAGTTTCCCCATGAGCTGCCGCCTCTGTTGAACCTGGGCTACTATTTTCATAAAACCCTCTCCCAATTGACTCCCTTGATGGAAATGCCTCTCTTAGATGATGGCCTTATGAACTAGGCTGTGATGGCCTTGTGGCTAAAGGTGAAATAGGCTTTGATGGACAACCTTGGTGCTAGAAGGTGCACCTCTACTGTCAGCCCCTGATCCTGTGCCAATAGAATCCAGCTGCCCACTAATCTGTAGCCTGGGCCCATGAGCTGGCTTAGTTGCAGGTGCTCCATATGTGCTCAGTAGGGGCTCTCACTTAGGTGCAAGAACTACCATGCACGGGGCAATGCCCACGGATCTCCCATTTGGCCTGGTCAAACCAAGCAAATGCGACTTCTCATCGTCGTATTACAAAAGGTGCCACCGCAATAAAGACAATGCCATCTGCGAGCACCTATCGGAACAAAAACTATAGTGTCTGCCTCTAAGAGATCAACCTCTGCCCTTGCCCATATGCCTTGTCCCTCCACAAGCATGGCTATAGAAACCCTAAAATCTAAGAAAGGGTCAGAAAATCAATGCAAAGTGGATAGGTGGAATAAAAGAGAGGCTAACACACCTTTAAAACCAACAAACACTAACTCTTAATGCCCATAAATGCAAACTAAATCACTAAGCCCTATACTTACCTAGAAAAGACTATGCAAACGGCCGCATGCACGTCAACCACATAAATGATCATGGTGACTGCCTATGCCAATAGAAGCTTGAGAACATTCAATCACTGTCTCCCTAGCAACCCTACAGCCAACCCTAGCAAGAGGTTTCACTCAAAATGATCCACTATTGTCTCCAAACAAAAAAAAATGGTGGAAAAAAGTTTGAAGAAGGTGTTTTGCTTGTGAATCTCCACACTCACTTTTCCCACCTCCATTGTGCTACAATCACCTTCCATAGATCGCTACCTTGACATAGAGTGCTCACACATGCATTTTGGCTTCCTATTGCTCTCTACACCACCTCCAAAACTTCATTAGCAAGTGTGCCCAAAAATGGGCTTTGCGGGTTGGAGATCTAGAAATATTTTTCCCAATGTTCCAGCATTTCAGAATGTTAGGGGCCCAGAATGTGGTTTTTGTGCAACGTAGCTTTTTGAAGGCCATCTCTTTTGTAGATTTCCGCGACAAAATTCGAAAACAAATATTTTTGGGGAGCACAGGATCACACGTCTATAGAAGTAGACGACACATTGATCAATGTTCTCCTTTAAAAGATATTGCAAAATGAAAATTTTTGATCAAAGGGAGTCTAAATATTGTGATTAACACTTTTCTATTCTTCTTTTGAGTGGATCTCCATGTTCTATCCTGGCTTACAAGCTTAAGATCCTTTTTCAATCCTTTTTGACTTGCTAGGGACTTTAGGATTATGGAAATCTAGTGTTTTTTATGTTTTCATCAGAATCTCACATGTGCAACAAAAGTTCCAAGCGAAAATTGAGAATGTTGTCCAGATGCACAAAAGAACATGAGAAGGTTTTGATACCATGTGAGAGAAATCGGATCTAGCATTTTTATGCTATGTAACTATGCTAAAAACTAGAAACTTCAGCTCTTAGCTAACCAATGAGTGATAGATAGCAAAAAGAATATCTAATTAAGATCTTACACTAGTGTAGTCATCACAAAATGAAGGAGTACGCAAATGGACAACAAAATGGTGCAATTTTATTGCATTTACTTCCTGAATTTTCTCAAGCAACCTGTAGCTAGCAAGGTACAAGTTTATTATTTGCTAAAGAACCACCATATGTCACATCTCTTTCCTTCTATGGAGAGCAATAGTGTTCCTCCCCCCTTTTTCCACACCTTTCTAGAGTGTTCTCCACCTTTTCCTCTGTTTTGGACACTTGTAATAGTGAGTGCCATTTGTTGCCATGCATGTAGGGCCCAAGCGTCCCAAGTGTCATAACCTGATTAGAAAAAAGTCTCTAAACCTTACATTCTGATTGGGCCACTTAGATCCCATCTTTTGAACTTTACAAAACTTCAGCATAAGGGGGGCTAAATCTGAAAAGCATGGACCACTGGTTCAAGTTTAAAATATACAACATAATAGACATGGATATCATCCCTAACAATATATGCTATGCTTAATGAAGCTAGCGTTTTGAGCCATATTTTTTGCCAATCAAACATTAGAATAGGTTATGCAATCATTAAGACAATGTTTATTAGATCTGTTTTAAAATGCTGTCTTATCTTGTATGATTACAAAGAAAGTGAGGTTACCACCGCACAAGTTTAGGTATGGATAAAGAGCGACTTTTTTGTAATTTCATAATGATGTGAAGAGGGGCAAGAGAAGAATCATTACCATACTGGGCTGTCTTTAATCAATTTGAGTAATTTTACTATCATAGTTTCTAGAAAATATGAGAAATAGTTCTTATGAAATTAACGGATCATTTACAAGCATTTGGTTGGTGTAATTTGCAACCTCTTAAAGGAAGTAAGAATATTTTGCTAGATATAAATATGAATATGTGGGCTACCTTATAGGATCTGAAATATGAAGATCTTCAGCCTTCTGTTGTAAGGTTATCTTGTTTTTGTGTTAGGACATGCTTTTGGGTTTTTTTGTAGGTCTTGCCTTACTTCTATGTGCCCTACGATGAAGATCTCCCACAAAAGCTTGATGATGGTAAGTTTCTATTTCTTTTAAGGTTTAAAAGTTGATCATAGGAATGCAACTTTTTCATATTATATAATTGTATTTCTATGATGGTAATAGATTTTGATTATGTCGGGATAGGATTTCAATTTCATGCTGTACACGTCTTCAATGTGTGTAGCTTATTAGTTTAGAACAAGATTCATGACTGATTCACAGTCTCATACAAGTTCTTCAGTATATCCCAAGCCTCCTTGGGTCCTGCAGCATCTCTGATATAAGATATGATCATATCTCTAACTGACAAGTTGATGATATGATGACCTTTTCTTCTCTGCTTTAGATACTCCCGCAACTCCTCGTTAGTAGTAAGAGGTATCTCGACACTTGTGACAATTTTCCAATATTCTCGATCGTGGAGAATATTCTGCATCTTGAATTTCCATATGCTGCTATAGTTCGTTTCGTCTAGCTTGCTAGACTCCGGCAACACAACATCGTTCAATCCTGCCATTGTACTGATTTGTAACAACTCTTAGCAATCTGAATTTTCAGAAAAATAGCTGTAGCGCCAATCTGTAGGTCATTGGGAAAAGACTTGTTCATGAAGCATAGGACTTCACTTGGATGCTAAAGCTAGTTGAAGAGGGAGTGTGAAAGATATATTTGGCATATTGAGGCCAAAACTTGTTTCAGACTTTTAGAATGCGAGTTTGAGTAGATTCAATTTGAATAGTTGGGTACATTGAATCTAGACCCAAAATTAGTAGGGTTAGCATTTTGGTGAGAAAGCCAAGTGGCCAAATAGGGTTTGGACCTGCTATAAAAGGATGTAACTCGTGGAGAGAGTAATCTTCTCTCTTCTCTATCTCATTTCATGCTTATACATGGTTCTCTTGGGTTCTACTATCCATTGGTGCACTATCTTGGTGATTGCTTGCAATTCTATGTGTAGAATGATCTATATTTGCTATTTTTGGATCCACACGTGTGAAATACAGTAGCTTGCTAGTTTTGTACTGGTGGTGTATTTCTCTTTCTAACCAAAGATCATTCAGTAGATTGGATCTTAAGGATCTGAAATCTTTCACACCCTTTAGCTATTCTTTTGACATTGTTGCAATGTAATGGCTCGTAGAAGTGGGCACGATTCAATGTCAATCATTGGTCCAAGTTTTGGTGTAGATAAAATGGCTGGTAAAAGGAGAAGGCACAAAAAAAGTAACCTACTGCCAATCTATAAATGACTTTTTTGATAAGATGCGGTTAAACTTTTCGTCTCTTGCTTACTCATCTCTTCACACTGGTGCTTTGTGTTGCTTTGGTTATAACTCCGTGACAACAAAAGCGTTTATTATTATTATTTTCTTGATTCATAATAAAATCATAGTCATTCCAAAAGTAAATAACCCTTTTTGATCACAAAATCCCATATGAGGATTCAAATTTCTAGTGCTTTAAGGCATAGCAAAAAATAGAGTGTGGAAATAACATGCAACTGTTGGTTATTTTCCTTTTCAGCAATGGCATATGTTCGTCATTTAGCATTTGCAATCGAGAAAGCTATGAAGGTATTCTCTTGGCTCGTACTTTTGCCCTAGTATGATGTGACATTTATCTTGCTTAATGTAATATGGTCTACTTCGTTCAAGAATCAATTAAGTCTATATATTTATCATGGGCAATTTGCAAAGATCTCTAATGACATAGCAGGGATTATATGGAAAAAACATGTGTTTCGTAGATCTTCAAACTTTCTGCTTAACATTATTCTCGACATTTCTTGTGATTGTCGAGTTATCAAGAAACTCTATATCTCAAATCGTTGTTGTGCCCTTGGGGTAATACCTTCAACAATGGATTAAGTCATTTGGTGAATGTTCGTAGTGCATGTTTTGTTAAGGATATTTTCTAATCACATTGTGTACTTGGCTTATGCAGCTTGCGACAAACATTGGTGCCAAGAGACAACATGTGCATACTTGTGGGCTTGTGCGTGGGAAGAAATTTTACGGGTTCCATCGTACGGAGCAATTTTTCATCAAGATAGTTTTGTATCCTTAACAAGCATGAAAAAAAGATAGACTTCTATCCTTAACAAGCATCATTAAAAAAAGTTATTTTTTTCTGCTTTACTATGCATACCATCTTTTAGTGAAATTGTTTCTAGATATATAAGTTCTTGTCATGATATTACTTCTTCGTATTTTGAAGATGCAAGACATTCACGGGGTTTTTGAAGATCATTGAGGGTCTTGAAACAAGACTTTTTGAACATACATTTACAAAACCATGATTGAAACAAATTTCAAAATATTGGAGTGTCCAAATGAGTTTGGAATTTCTTCCAAACTCAATTGGTTTGCAACTATGTCTACATGAATATCCAATTTATGCAAGAGCTTTATGTTGGGTATGCACTAGGTGGGTGATTGTGTGTTGATAGAGAGTCCACCTACAATAATTTCTCTGCCTTCAGGGATCTTACAAGAACAACGATGCAAGAAGCAAGAAGAACGATTCTAGGAAGAACAACTATACTAATAGAATCAACAACAATGATTCTAGGAGGCTAACTTTGGGATCAAAGATCAGAAGATTCAAGAAGATAGCACATACTACAACATGTTATCAAGTTTTTGGGTGGACTCAAGTTCGTTGAAAAGAAAAATGTTCAAAGTTAAGTTGGCATGATTTGGGAGGCCCCACTAGCTCTTACTTAACATTGTCCCTAACTTGCATGTAGATGTATACACTTATATTTTAAAAAATTGGATCCATCTAAGTTTTTAAATGAATTCATGCCTTTCTAGAATGTTTTTTTTTTTCAAACATATACGTTTTTATGCATGCAAACTATGAACTAGCATCATTCACATTCTTTAGAAAACACAAAGAAATATAATCACACTCAAGTGAGATATTTGTGTGGCAACTTCTTGTCCAAAACATGTAGCATGGCCTCATGCTTTCAACTACACAAAAATGTTGAAGAACAACTGTTTGCTGCTTAATTGCTTTGTTATGCTCCTAAATGACATATTTGGGATGGCCCTTTTTTAGGGGTTGGTGCCATGCTAGCAAGAATGAGGGACCTTAGCTCATCTACCTTTTCGAGTATGTGCCTTAACTGTTAATGGCTCAAGGCTATATAAGCATGCCAGGCGAAGTAAGAGGGAGGATTTTTGTGAGAAGCGCTTCTAAGAGGATTGAGAGCCTTGTTGCAAGTCAGAGGACTGAGAGTTGCTCTAGCTATGCCTTGAGGGACACCTGAGGTATTAGACACATATGCTATTGGCACGAGTGCGATTAGGCTCAAAGATGGAGGAGGTCTTGGGTTCAAAGCATAGCTTTGAGATGGAGAGCTTATGGATGGGTGGGTGAAGAGACTACTAGCAACCATGATGGAGACTAGGAGCTTGCATGGTAAAAAAGGAGCAAATCAATGAGGTAAATTTTGGACCTTAGTTTTTGGGTCATCTCAAGTGGCATCAAAGCCAAGTTGTTACTTTGTGTGTAAAATTAGTAGAGCTTATCAATTTTTGTTTGCATGCAATGATTTGGTCAAACCAAGGTTGGATTTAGTGGGATTGACGTGTGTGCAATGTGAGATCTTCAATGCAGTTGCAATTGGTATGCGTTGCACTACAACACAATGGTTTTTTTGCTGCATTTTTATCGGGAGAGCCAAATTTTGCTCAGGCTTGCGGACATTCACCCAACCGTTGGTAGATGCTACGATTGTTGATGTCGGTATTTTCCATGGTATTTCTCATGGTGAGGAAGGCTATTTCGATGGTGATCATCAAAATAGTGGTGAAATTCCAAGGATAATACCATCGTCAATTTTAAACTGTATGCATAAAAGGAATAACATAGAATGCTATTATTCAATTATGTTATGCTGGAATTCTTTGTCATTTAGTTGCATAATATCTTTATGAGACACGTCATTGATCTATCATAAAACTTGTGAAACCCCTCCTTGAAATGGTTTGGAAAGGGCTTGACCTGCAAGACCAATTCAGATCATTCTCATAAGCCTCTCTAGTAATGCCCTTTTGCTAGTGCCTTGAATTGAGGACAGTCTCAAGTAGCAAGATTAATGAAGATGCATGATTTTTGATGGATACTCTTACTCACATCCGTAGTAATTTCTATGGGAAGAGAGAAAATGAATCTGGTGGTTAGAGTTGAGCATATTTTTACTTGAGTATGGCTGTAGATTATACTATTGTAAGTACTAGTAAGGAAAATTTGCATGGGACTATGATTGAACGATTGTTGTGGCCTAATGCAACAAAAGGTTTCCATAGTGGATTGTTTATCTTTTCCTTATTGTATATGAACTCTCTACAATATATTTAAGGAGAATTTCGATGCTCAAAATTACGTATAGTATAGAAGATGATGCAAATCATAAAGCTCAATGGACATAGATTCTCTTGATATGACTATCAAGAATAGTTTACAGTACTTTATACTATCAAAAATAGTATGACAACAACTCATGCTTGGAAGAATTGGTTATGATTTATACTGTATTTGTCATGCATAGATGGAACTCAACTTTTATTGAAGATGAATAGATGAGGCAGTTCTTGTTCTTAATGTTGTATATTGAGTCTTCTCTTAGTGATATTGATTATATAATTGTGCCTAATCTGCAACTTAAAGACATTTGATGCAACCGAGCTACTTCATCTACTTAAATTCTTAGAAACTTGAATCGGGTTGAGTTCGTTCCAATTCTAAATAACATGCAAAAATTTCTCCAAACTGGTTAATATCACGAGGTGTATATGGGACCAATTAACTATATCTTTAGCTTCAATAAGAAAGCTACCAAAAATGCTAAGGTTATGATGATGAGAGAGAGAGAGAGAGAGAGAGAGAGAGAGAGAGAGAGAGAGAGAGAGAGAGAGAGAGAGAGAGAGAGAGAGAGAGAGAGAGAGAGAGTTGATCGTTTCCCTTCACTTTTATTTCCTTTTTGATGAGTAGATATTATCCCCAAGAAGTTGCGCGAATCAGCACTTTATTGTTGGTATGTGATGTTTTGTTAACTAGTGGGACCAATACTTTTTTCTAAAAATTGATAGCCTACGGTCCCCAATCATCTCTTTACTTTGTAGTGCAAAATGCCACATGGGATGCCACATTTGTCATGCATTATTGTGTTTGAAGTTTTACTGTTGGTCCACTAATGCCATTCTCTGATATTCAATTGTGATAAGCATGTCAATTGGTATAGGAGCCTATTTATTTGAAACCACTGAAAATAATAAGGATTACTCTAGACTATGTCACTGACAGCTTGAGGTAGTGGTTGGAAAATATTGCAATAGAGGACGTTGCCACCGAATGTGGTACTCTCTGAGAAATTTAGTGTGTGCATGGCAACTGAATATGCATTGATGGCTGGCTCTTGGTGCAAAAGATCTCGATATCCATCAATATTGTCTTGGTCTCGATGTTTGATAGGAGAATTTGCATCATCTTATGAATTAGACATTGCCTCTATTTGAGGGCAACATTTGGACAAAAGGGAAGTAGTTTGGGATTGCATTTAGGTACTGTAACTAGTAGAGCAACATTGTTATGGACATACATGTCCATATGATGGCCATCACATGCATCACTATTACATTATTATAGCAGCTTCATTTACCTTTTTATTACTTTCAGAATTAGGACATAATTTGATATTGTTATTAGTGGACAAGCATTTTTATTTGTATTTGACACGCCTAGGACCAATATTTCACATGGTTCCTAATTGGGCCCCTAATATTTGAAATTCCATATTTCTTTAATATTTGACGGAGGTAGCTTTTGATCAGTATAAATAGCCACTGATTCTCCTATTTGGTAGCTTATTATTTTGGAGACCTCTTCAGAGCACTTTCCTAAGCAATAGGGAAGGTGCCGATTTTTTTTTCTCTCTAGCCATTTTTCTCTCTCTAAATTTTTTTTTTTATAGACTAGGTCTATCTCTACCTGCATTTTCTCAAATGTCTTACTTTGTTTATATGCCTTGAAGACCATAATCATTGTCGTAAGATGTTAAATTTCAGGGTGGTGGAATTTTGAATCGAAGATTTGAACCTCATGAGTCTCATATTCCTTATCTGTTACAATTCATGGTATGTTACAAAGAGCTTGGTTTTGTTTTTAATCTAGGCTTTTATCTTATGGTTCTAGGGATTTTTAATGAGATGTAGGCTAGTTCTTGCATCATTGTTATTTGATCTTTTGAAGAAGATGAAGGCATTAGGTTCATGGGAGCTAGCTTGTTCCCCACCAAAGTTATTGTGCATGAAAGTCTGATTTAGCTAGGTAAATAATATATTAATGTACTAGTATCGTCTTGACTAAACGGCACTTCATCATTTTGAGTGAACCTATTGTGTTTGATGCAAAATTTATGTTTTAGGTAGAAGAGTAGCATGTGGTAAGATTATGGTTGGTATGTAACTCGAGTTGCACTTTGTCACATCTGTACATATGTATGTGCTATAATGTTTTATGCTGAATATAAATAGAGCTATGGGCATGTAAGTAGGGCTTCCATTTCATGTTTTGGTGTAAGTGGGGATATAATACTTGAACTTAAACCCCATATTGTCCATTTGGCCAAGTGCATTCATATAACAAGGACTCCCTCCACATGCCAAAACACATTGAATATTGGATGCTGTAAAGTTGGAAGTTCCTCTTTTTGCTAACTCTAAGGGGATGCCAAATGCTCTAAGAAACATTTTTGTCCTCTAATCTAGGTAATTACGATTGTAAATAAGAGTTACTTTCAGTGAGAACTTTGAGAAACTGTTCCTTGTAAGAGGGTTTCAAATTGGTTCGTTGTTGATTCTTGATATTTTATTAGGTGATTGATTCCTATTTGAAAGTTTAGCATTGTATTCTATGTTTTTCTCATAGTTTTGTTTACTATTGTATCCTGTTGTTGTCGCATAATTTTCTATTAGACCATACATTGAATTTGGAAGTGTATTTTTCATTTTGAACTCTATTCTCTTAAGACATTATTACCTCATATTTGTATATGGCATGTTAAATACTTTATAGGTCCCATTGTCATTTGTTAGTGCTTTTGGAACCTTCTAGCTAACTTGTAGGTAGTTGCCTATTTAGATGGTTTAAGAACCTAATTAATCGGTAGTTTCTAGAAGGTTCCACTAAGGTCCTTCGAAGCTTATATAGATTTCACCCAAGGCAAGGTTGCGTAGGAACTACATTACAGAAGTCGTGCCCAATGTCTAGACTTTTGATAACGTAGCCAAGTTGGCCAGAAGGGCGTTTTACCTAAGAAGTAGAACTTGTTTTAGTCTAGAATTAGTGGACTAGCAAGTTTTGCAAGTTAATTTTTTTAACTATGGTTGTAAGCATTGTTGGAAAACAAGAAATGCACAACACTTTGTCAACACCTACCTATTTTGAAATAGCTATGAAATATTATTCTAAAATTGCAAAATCGAAAGCTAATTCAGACTTCAGGAAAGACCATACGTCTATCAGAATACGGATCATAAAGGAAACAAAAAACATTAATTGGAACTGGGCAATGCACTTT
Organism: Diphasiastrum complanatum; assembly: GCA_029204225.1. NCBI lineage: Eukaryota > Viridiplantae > Streptophyta > Lycopodiopsida > Lycopodiales > Lycopodiaceae > Diphasiastrum > Diphasiastrum complanatum. Next base: position 39,036,076 of record CM055099.1, read on the forward strand.
TGGGTTTATTTAGATAATATTAGACATGAATAGTCTGTAAATCAGTTTAGCTAATGCTACTCCATCTCTACTTATTCTAATCTTAACAAATCGTGATTCTAACTCGCTAGATAATTTGCTTTAACAACATCATCATCATTATCAATCAAATGTAACTAATGAATTACATCTATTTATAGTTGTGCATTAATGCCCTAAAGGCTCCGCTGGCACTGGCTCTGATCTCTAGAAAATAACATTGCATTTCGCTCTACTGCAGTGTCCCACAATTTGGATTTCGACCCTGAAAATCGTCTATTTAGACCCTATACTTCGATCCTCTACTTTAGTGGTCGCATTTTGCATTTTGAGCCTCTTGATCGAAACTCTATTTCGACCATGAGAATTGAGATACTATTTCGACCCTGGATTGTCAAAGTTATACAGACTTATTTGTTTACAAGTATGTACAAGTATTTTCAGCTGGTCCACATTACCTTTGATTTCATCAAACATAGAAATCTAACAAGCATGTGGTCATGCTATTTGTTTTAAGGGGAGAGAAAGGTGTTATATTGTTTTCTCAACCCCTGCTAGTAGTACTTTGTTTTGTATGGTATTTGGTATTTCCTTTTATTTTAGTGTTTGCATCTCATCTTAAGTTTGAGATATAGCTTTAAAATCTCAAGAATCTATCCAAATGAAGTTTCAAAAATTTTCTTGACTATGGATTTGTTGATAGGCTTGCCATCTGGAGGGAATGTAGAGCTAATGAAAGACAATCTTGGGGGAAAGCATGGTAGGTAGTAACCTAATGGTGGGATTGTTGCCTAGATGGAATGTGGATTATAAATTGTGCTCTTTCTGGGGCCTAGACTGATGAGTTTGGGAGAGGAACTCAAGAGGTAAAAAAGATCGTAAATACTTGATATGTTTTGCAATTACCAAAAATTTGAACCTAAGTTTAGCATTTGGAGCATTCTTTTGAGGGCAATTAATTTCAGAGATGTTAGTTTAACATGTTTATATGCATTTAGAGCTCAATGTGCAGTCTATGCGTCCTCATGATCATCAAAAATGTAATTGTGATAACAGTTTGACATCCTAATTATCTTTTATTGATAGCTAGTTTATGGTTAAAAACCTATTATCTATCATTGTATTGCAGATTTATACCCATCAAATATCAAATATGAAGAACTGGAGATCTATAAAGTTACTTCTAGGTCTGCAAAAGAGCTTGTAGATTTTGGTTTATACTTGTATGATTTTTCTTATGTTCCAAATGTGAATGGACTAGAAAATCTAGAGCCCATTTGGCTTCCAAAGTATCAAAGTGATGAATGGATCACCTATGATAACATTATATCCAACTCTTTCCATGTGCAATCTATACCAATGTACAGAAAGCACTCAAAGTAGTATTGGTTCAAAAAATGTGCGTCTACTAAGTTGGTTGATTTCAATATCTATATGTGCAAATTTTCTTCTCAAGTTCTTTGTAAAATTTATTTGGGAATGAAGATAAATCTTGACAAAGCAATCATGATAGTAGCTACAAAGAATTTTGAAGATCGCTTATCAATGGTGGAAGATTTAGTATGTGGTTCTCCACAAATGTGTTGGTATAGAATTTGAAAGTAATTATCAATGGCACAAATGCGTGGATAGATGGTCAGCAAGCAAATTGAAATCTATGAATGCTCTTCTCAACAATTGCAAAAAGCTTCACCTATACAATTGGTCTTCAAGATTGAAGCTCTTTAAAGCAGTTGTTCTTCCCATTGTGATATATAGATGCATGGGCCTCTCAAATCGTTTATGCAAAAATATTGAACAAGTTCAGACGCGCTTCTTGAAAGAGGAGTTAGGCTCAAAAGAGCAGACATCTGAACCAATGATGCTTGTAGAGACTGAGATGTCAATTATTGAAGTTGAGGCACTGATAGCTACCATCACCTACATAAACAAACTTTGTATGTTAGAGAAGAAGCTAGCATGGAAAGCATTGGATGATACTTAGGGAAAAGGATGGTATAAATGCTTCAAAAAATGGCTCAGCTCAACAAAGGGGATATAGAAGATGACTTTTTGCCTAATTATCTAGATCTCAAAGGTTTTGTCATAAGTAAAATCCTTGCTAAGCTATGGAAGAAATCATGTATCAAAATTCTTTTTCCCAAAGATAAAGTCAATAGAATGGATGAGTACAAAGCATGGTCATATTTAGACGCACCTATCTCCTTTTCAAAGAGTAGGTTATATGTAGTATGAGGATTTGTTCTCATAACTTGAAGATACAGACTTCTTCAGTAGCCTCAGCTGATATCACATATAGTTCTCTCTTTGATATATTTTCGTCTGTTGTAATTTTTATTTTTTTTGATGGACATTATGTATTTCAGATTATATTTCTTTAGCTGTTTTGCGGAGTTACTATGCTCCCATGTTCTACTCTGTCTTATATGTTATTTGGCATCAAAAGACTTTAATAAAGCTTTCTTTCTTTCTTCCCCCGTTCCCCCCCCTTCTCTCTCTCTCTCTCTCTCTCTCTCTCTCTCTCTCTCTCTCTCTCTCTCTCTCTCTGTGACTATCTATGTGGTCCAAACGTCATTTGCTTCCATGTTGGTGCATGCTTCCAAACGTTTTTGGTGGCCTTCTTATCATATTTTCTGGCTTCCAATATAAAAACAAATTGAAGGCTGTGGAGCTTGAGCGGAGGGGTGGAACAAGAAGAAGAGTCCAAAATCCAGAATCAGGGGAGCAATTTCTGGTATGTGCTTGCGGATCCTGCCTGCCCCAGAGAAGTCCAGTGGACTACCTCCCAGCTCCAGCGGCCTTGGCCTGCCTGCTAGCGATGGCTGTCTGCTGGCGCTAGACAGCTTCAGTGCATATTCCAACAGTGCGGAAAAGACCTGTTCTCAGCACAGGTGGAAACCATTGGAAACGTTGGTAGGGACAGGCGCGCTCCCTCTCTGATGGCTCCAGGCAAGCGTGGGGGAGCCCACTCCCCCCGCTCCTCATCTAGATCTAGTCCCGCTGTAGGGAGCTGTTCCAGTGCGCCCAACTCCAGCGTGCCCAAACCTGATTTTTCCAATGATGATATGTGCAGCTCAAGCGCATCTGAAAAAGAGGACTTCATTCCCAGCACTGCTCCTGACAGGGTCCCCTCCTGCCTCCAGCGCTGCTGGGAATGATCCCACACCTGCCGCTACATCCCCCACAGAATCTGAGACAGACCTCAATGTTGTTGCTCCATCTTCTGCAAGGCAGCCAGATATTTCCAATGTTACCAGTACCTCCGTCGAGGCGTCTTCTAATGCAGCTGATCCATCAATGCAGCCAGTTACAGACTCTATTGTTGCAGTACGATCTTCCTTGAACGCCCCGGTTGATGATATCTATACACCAAGAAGAGCCTTTGAGGGATATCTAAAAGCAGAGGTAGATGCTTTGTGACTTGGAATCCAGCAACTTAAGATTACAATGTCGACGTTACTGCAAGACATTAAGGTTCAAGCAGAAAATACAGTCCCTAGAGGGAATGCCATCCCCGGTCACAAGCAAAATTGATGAGCTGGAACGCCATCTCAGTGAACACAAGGAGGCCACAAAATCTTGGGCTTCGCTGTTCCAAAAAGAAGAAGGTAATCCTGCTCATGTATCTACTGTCATTTCCGCTACCATCTTGGAGGAAAAACTACGTGATTTCAAATCCCCCAATGTCCGTGTCCGAGGTGTTCTCGACACCCAAGATGCGATGAAAGAGGCAAAAGCACTTTTAGATACTACGCTGAGTTTCGACTCTGATGGATTACATAAAGCATGGTGTACCAAAAAAGATAACTCTACTCTCATCATTCGTTTCAAATCAAAAGAGGATAGAACCAAAATATTGAGACTCAACCTAAGCTAAAGGGTACACATTTTTTCTTGGACGAGGATCTTACCTATATCCAAGTTCAGGAACGCAAATTTTTTTTCCAGGAGGCTAAAGCATCAGGTTGTTTTGCAGTTTATCGAGATGGTCAGGTGCGATACTTAGACCGCGGTCCGTCTTCTTCCAACGCCTAGGAAGTTGGGGCTCTCAGGCGTAGGAACAGTCTGAGACCCCATCCACACCCACGTCACCTACATACATCCCATCTACGTATTAGGTTATGGAACTGTAATGGTATTCATTCTTCATCCACAGTAGGGAATTTAGCAGACTTCATCGCACAGGGAGATATCCTTCGTTTCATAGAGACTCATGAGAGTCAGTTTAGGGGACTACCGGAGTTTCAGGGCTTCATATGGGTTTCCGTTTTTCGGTCAGAGACTAGATCTGCTGGAGGCAGAGGTTCTGGTGGTGTAGCATGCCTATACAGAGATTCATTACAGCCTTTCATTCATCTAGTTCCACAGGATGAGCATGTATGCTACATATGGCTTAGACTTAATTGGACAGAGTATTGGGTTTGACAGGGATTTGTATCTGGCAGTTTGGTACTTTCCTCCAGAGTCTTCTTCTTTTGCCGATAGTACTGGTTCCCCATATGCTGATCTCGCTTCGGATATTCTCCTGTATTCTGAACGTGGTTACATACTTATGGCTGGAGACTTCAACGCCAGGACCTCCTTTAGACAGATAGAGTTTCATGAGATTACTGATGATCCTTTGAAACCTCCGTATCGGGTCAGCCGAACAGAGGATGAAGAAATAACTAGGCAGTTAACAGACTATCTTGGGAAAGGCCAAATTCAGACCAGTAGTTCACCATGGGCCTCACCAGTCCTATTGGTGAAAAAGAAAGAGGGATCTATGCGTCTTTGCGTAGATTACAGAGCCCTCAATAAAGTCACAATTAAGAATAAATACCCTATGCCTCGGGCAGACGAGTTGTTTGATCAACTCGACGGGGCTAAGTTTTTCAGCAAAATAGACCTCAGATCGGGATATCATCAAGTCCGTATAAGATCGGAAGATGTCTCGAAAACAGCTTTTAGGACTCGTCACGGTCATTATGAGTTTAAAGTGATGCCATTTGGGCTCACAAATGCTCCAGCTACCTTTATGACCTTGATGAACAGTGTCCTCAGACCATACTTGGGTAAGTTTGTAGTCGTATTTTTAGATGACATCCTCGTCTACAGCAAAACGAGGAAGGAGCATCTAAAACACCTCAGAAAGGTGTTTCGACTGCTCAGAAAGCATAAGCTTTATGCTAAACAATCCAAGTGTGAATTCTTCGTTGAAGAAGTAGCATATTTGGGTCACATTATCTCTTCAGATGGGATTAAGATGGACCCAAATAAGGTTAAAGCCATACTCAGTTGGCTGAGACCTCAGAATATTTTGGAACTTCAAATCTTTCTTGGTCTGGCGGGATATTACAGACGATTTGTCAAGGAATATGCTCAGACAACAGTCCCTATGACAAATCTCCTTAAGGGGAAGGGAAAGGAGTTCATTTGGGAGTCCGCACAACAGGAGAGCTTTGATGCTCTCAAAACAGCCTTAGCTACAGCACCAGTTTTAAAGGTCGTCGACCCCAATCAGCCATTTGTGGTCGAAACAGATGCTAGCGACTTTGCAGTAGGTGCTGTGCTAACTCAGGGTGGACGACCAGTTGCGTTCGAGAGTAAAAAACTTGAGCCAGCATAGACTAGGTATAGTGCCTATGAAAAGGAACTCTTTTCTATAGTCCATGCCCTTAAGACTTGGAGGCATTATTTGTATGGTGCCAACTTTGAGGTCCTGACAGACCATGAGAGTCTCAGATACCTTTGCAATCAACCTGAGCTTAGAGGTCGGAAAGCTCGTTGGGCAGAGTTGATGCAAGAGTTTGACATGTCTATCAGATATAGGCGTGGAAAATTCAATATAGTAGCAGATGCCCTTAGCAGAATGCCTATGATAAACGAGTTGAGTTTTACTCAGATTCGTAATGAGTTACTCGAGTCCTTGAGAGGGAAATGCCAGCATGATGCATTCTTCTCTATTATCTGGAACTCAGTCCAGAACAGACAGTTACAGACTCCAGAACCAGTTCTCGGGGCTGGTGCCAGTTCATCCAAGAATACGACAGCTTCCGTTGAGGATGATGATGAGTCCGAGTATACGTCGTCAGATGACGTTGAGGATTCTGAGCCTGTATTACCCAAGCAAACCCTAGTGGTTGAGGGTCAGTTGACTCAAGGATTCAAATGGAAACAGTATTCCATTCAGGGATGAGTACTTGCTTTATAGAGATAGAGTATGTGTCCCCAATTCAGAGGATTATAGGCAGCAGGTCCTATATGAATGTCATGACAATCCTAGCGCGGGACACCCAGGCATACAGAAGACCTATGAGCTTCTTCGTAGGCAATTTTTCTGGCCCAGTATGAAAAAGGACGTCCACCAGTATGTAACCAGTTGCCAGAAATGTCAAGCAAATAAAGCAGAGCGTTTAAAGGCAGGAGGGTTGTTGCATCCCTTAGAAATACCAGCTGGTAAATGGGAGAGTATCTCCATGGATTTTATAGTAGGCCTGCCTAAAACCCAAAAGGGTAATGACGCTATATGGGTCACAGTTGACCGTCTGACCAAAATGGCTCATTTTATTCCAACCAAAACAACCGTTAGAGCTCCAGAGTTAGCGAGGTTGTTTGTAGACGGGCTATTTAAATTGTACGGTCTACCTTCCGGCATAGTCAACGACCGGGACAGTAAGTTTACTGGAAATTTTTGGAGGGCAGTATTCCATCATCTCCATACTAAACTTAATATGAGTACCACCGACCATCCACAGACGGACGGTCAAACAGAAAGAGTAAATCAAGTGCTGGAGGATATGCTTCGTGCATACGTCAGCAAGAGGCAGACTAATTGGGAGGAGTATCTCTCGATATTAGAGTTTGCTTACAACAGTACCAAACATTCAGCTACGGGATACAGCCCATTTATGCTGATGTACGGATTTCAGCCACGCTCACCCACAACTGTAGGGTTTAAACAAGAAAAAGTTGAAGCAGCCAGAAACTTTTTAGAGGACCTAAACCAAATGATAGAACATGCTAAGCGTAGCATTAGGCAGTCCCAGGATCGAGCCAGGCATTATGCAGATCCACACAGACGGGATGTGCAGTTCTCCACTGGTGAGAAAGTCTACTTGAGAGTCCCAGTTGACTCTAAAACCCTCAAATCAGGAGTGTGTGCTAAGTTGTCTCCAAGGTATTGTGGTCCCTTTACCATCAGTAGGAGACTAGGCGAGGTCACCTATGAACTAGAACTCCCACACAGCAGTAAGGTTTTTCCAGTCTTTCATGTAAGTCAGTTACGAAAGGCCTTAACCAGATCAGATAATCTGGTAGGGGACAGTGTTCTAGTTCTCCCATTGGATCCTCAACAACCTCCACATGAACCAGAGGAGATTCTTGATAGTAGAGAGACGCAGACTCGTCATACTCTATACCGAGAATATCTGGTTAAGTGGAATGATCAGCCTGTTGAGAATGCCACTTGGGAAAGAGGCAGCGTCCTTCGCAAGATTTTTCCAGACTTTGTCTTAGAGGACCAAGACGGTTCTTAAGGGGGAGGGAGTGTTACGAGCTCGTAACCAGTGCCGAACCCTAGAGAACACAGATAGGTCAGATACCACAGTCAGGGTCGTGTCCAGCGTACATGACCAACAGGGCAAGACAGTGTGAGTAGTGTGCCCCAGCACGGTCCATAGCCATGGCGGGCCTAACACAGCCTAGGGACCCTGTCAGCAGGATAGGGCCCCCAGTTGGGTCCCGACGTGCAGTCGGCCACGTCAGTGCCACGTGGCCGACACTTGGCAGTTGCATGCTACCAGTCCTCACACTGGGCTAGGAGGGGCTTACTCTATATCAGGGAGTAGGCAAGGCTGGGTGGATCAGTTAGTGTTTGCCCTACTGTGGTGTTTGGATCTATTACACTTCCCTACCAAACATCACAGAAAATCTACTTCCCCCAAGTTTCGTCATCGTCACCAACCTTGGTATGATGACATATGTAAACAACTCCACTATCAAGTCAACTTTGCTCAACCGTCCCCCTAACTTTGTCATCTTAGACGTCTATATAGCTATACTTGCCGCTATAAAAAACGCATATACGAAACCTCGGAAGGGAAACGCCTCATAGATCTTCTCTATAGTTCATCATCTGGGGCCTTTTGGCGTGAATTTATACCTCGTGCTCCACCCCCATTACTGAGAGATTTACGTCGATGGACTATCTGATACTATTGTTGCACCCACAATTATCTATGCAGCAGAGGCTTGGTGCACTGAGATTCCTGAGTCAGAGTGGACTAGTATTTCTCATCTACAGATAAGTATGCTGGCACGCATGATCCAGGCCAAACCTTCTGTTCCTCACCAGGGTATACTTGCTGAATTTGTTGTCACTCCACTACGAGTTGAGGCTATTTTCAGGTTGATCACATACATCTAGAGAGTGATGAGTCTTCCAGTCTCACGTTATCCACACAGAGCTTTTCTCTCTTCTCAGCAGCTTCATTTTCAGGGTCATTAGCTATCATGGTACTCCCAGGCTTCTCGTCTTCTACGCATATACGGCATTGACATTTCTGATCTACCAGTGGGTTCTTATCAGTATATTAGGGAGGTTATTTATAGTGCATATTCTCGAGTGACTTGGCAGGGGCCCTTGGGGGTCAAACCAGACTTCTATCGCTCTAGTTTCCTAGAGCTAGACAGTGCTGGGGTCCCAGTTTTACCTCGCTATTTAGTGGACTTTCACATTGCCTCCGTTTTACACTGGGCCGTTTTTGAGTTTCCTCACATCAGCTATATGTGGAGACAGGGCGTTTCCAGGGCATCCCTCATATGAGCAGACTTTGTCAGATGTGCACCTTAGGGGAGGTGGAGTCAGAGGAGCATTTTCTATTCAGATGCCCTGTCTAGTATGAGATTCGAGGATGCTGTCATTGTCTTTTTCGGGACTCTCCAGTCACACTTCGCTCACTCATTTCATATGTTGACCCTCGATGTCTGGCACTAATGCTTCGCGAGATGTTCCTGCTTCGTAGAGATATTTGTCAGAGAGATTAGTATGGATACCATCGAACAATTATTTTATAGTTATACGATACCTCATTGTACCATATTTAAGACTTCCATGTCTAGAGATTTTGTCTGGTTTTGATAGACCAATCATTTTAGCTATTAGTTGTCATATGTTTATGGAGACATTTATCACACTTGAGATGTATTTATTTGGTCTTATACTCCTTTTGGCATTCAAAAGACGTTAATGAAGCTTTCTTTCTTTCTTTCTTTCTAAGTATACATCAAGGTTTCACGGCTACATACTTGCAAGGTTTGTATGTCTTTTGTGATACATACTTGACCATGCTTCTCGAAATTGAAATTTGGGACTTCTCTTTTAAGGAAAGGATCATGAAGATGGTTGAGTAATGTGAGAATGACATCCAGTGCATGTGATATCTGCTAGACACACAAACTTGTTGTGCTCGCAGAAGTTGTCAATGCAATGGACTTATGTAAGTACACACTATGCTCAGATGTTCTCAATCAATGCATTATTTGAGGTTTGTATGAGAATAGCAGATGCAATCAAGAATTTGGTGAGTGGTTGATTGACAAGACATGTATTACCAATTTTGAAAAACCTCAATTTTTTGGGCATGTGTTTATGATCCCGCATGTAATGTGACAAAATTTCTTAAATATTCTTAGTATTTTTTGTCTCATCTAAATTTTTTTTCGTTGTGGAGATACAAACTTGTCCTTCAACATGCGACCAAAATACAAACTTTTTCGTCGCATGCTCTTGAGCCTTGAAGAAGCTAAAGGCAAAGCACTGCCATATGATACAAGGAAGATACTCAATTGTTTTTGCTATTCCTTGCTTTTGAGATACTATCTTTTTCCATATGCTTTCAAGAAAGATGTCTTGTTGTCTTGAGCTCTTAAGGATTCTAGTTACTATCTTTTAAGGAGGACTTGAAAGAATTTTTTATATGTTTGAGCCCCATATGCTCTAAGAAAGAATTTTTTCTTTCTATGGAAAGCCTGCTTACGGATGCAGTATATATATAGAAATACATATGAGATAAACTGTTGACCGACCATCTATGTTACAACTGGTAACAACTAACTTACAGCTAATATTTACATATTGACTTATAGACTATCTTACGACTAGTTAATGAAGAGCAAAATGAAGAGTGAAGTTTATTAAGAGGAGTGAAATATACTTGTTACATCCATGTCGTGTATTGAGGATTTGGAACAATCCTTTATGTGGGTATTCAGCAATTTAGTGTACGGAATCATTAGTTATGTCTTTACATTTTGATCTGGAACAGAAATGTAATAAGCTTGTGAGGGCCCAAACACTCCAGTTAGGACTTGGGGAGTGGTTTATAGTGACTGACAATTATATGAAAGTCTCAGATGCTCTTTTCAAGGATGATGTCTATGATAAAACGTTATTAGGAAATTATGTCTCTATGGAGAGTCTTTAGGTCACAGTGACTTTATAAGTCGAAGGGCACAAAGCCGAAGCATTGCTTGGTATAGCTAATTCTGAGAGCTATGCCTTGCTTAGCTCTTAGATTAAGCTATGCCTAGCATGGGCTGACTCTGAAAAAAACAAAAAATGGTAACTCAAAAAATTTAGAAAAGTTGTATGGTAAGCTATCTTCCTTAGTAAAGTTGTGTCTTAATAACATGGTTTGCTCGAAAAGAAGCTCCAAAATATTTTGTTTTTTATGAACTATGATAGATGAGAGTGCTTGCATATGTTTGCTTCCTAGAATGATATGAATTCTTAGCTCGAACTTATCTTTCAAAGCATCAGAAGTTCTATATATTCAAGCAACATCCAAAGTATCCATACACGTACCTGTCCACCCCATAACTTGGAGTCTTGGACTTGCAGAGGTCCCTCCATTAACAGTTGGACATGGAAGATCTTTACGCAGAACTTAATGTGCAAAAAGGATGGCTCAATTTTTTTTATCAAGAAGGTGCATTGATGAACTCTATGAAGGGATCCCAAGCAGTACATGCAGAGTAGTGTTGCTAGCTCAAGATAATGTTGCCACAATAGCGCTAACTTGTGCTGTTATTGGTGCAGCAGCACAAGTGCTGTCCACATGCAACCCTATTGTTGCCATGTTGGAAATTGCCAGGCCTCTATGACCCCTTGGCAATCTATAACTTTCTATCCCTCCCTGATAAGTAACCTGGCTAGCCCTTGTGCTAGCTGCCCCTTTTGTCATCTGGTTACAAAAGACCATCTCCACAGGTATACCTGAATGTGGTTCTGCTCCAACGGGTGCAACCAAGTCATCAATTCTGGTTGTGAAGCCTAATTTATAGGTTTGCAACTAGATTCTTTTATTTGCATCATTATGTAACTGCCTTTTTGAGTACATATGCATCCAATAGGCAAACTTCATTTCTGTATAACAAGTCTTAGTGCCAATACTTTTTGTTACCTGATGCTTTCAAGTTGACTTTTTTCTCCTTAACATATTCACTTGTGATGTGTTGTTGCAGGTTGATAATAATCTAAGTGGAATGAGCCATATACATCTTTCTAAGTTGATCTTTCGTCAGCCTTTGCCAGAAAAGCCTAGAGAGATGTCACACCTCCTGCATTCTGTTTTAAGTTCGGCAGAAGCAGCGCTTTGGCAAGAGGGGGTGGCATGCAACAATGTGGTCAATAGTAGTCATCTTGTCTCCAATTCTATGAATGGCCTTGACGCTGGTAGTGCATCCACCTTGCATGATAGTAGTGAGCAGATGGAAACTTGTAGCGAGGTTGATAAATCTCAGGAGTTCTGGCTTGCAAGTAACATTCCATCGGACTGGATCTGGCCTTTCTTTACATCAGAACTTGGCCAGGATTTTGGAGAACCAGGAAAAGTGAGGTGTATGCCCTCAAGGTCAAGTACTTCTGAGCTTGAAGCTGATGCATCAGCAGAAGGTAGAGTTATATTTTGTTTTCTGTGGACATTGTTTCTGTACCCCAATACCAAGATGCCAGATTAATTTGATCATTGCAGAAATTCTCAACAAAACGGAGCTCCAGTATGTCCCTCTTCAGCTAGCGGGACCACATGTGAAGATGGTGCAGTCTTTGATTCCTATTTGGCAGGTGTGCAAGCCATTTGGTTACAATATTCTATCAAAACCTGGGATTTTATTTGTTTTAATGGTTATGCTTAGTTTATTAGCACACAGTATCCTTAGCATATTCAAGTGCTGTCTTGGCAAGGTTCACTAGTTTTTATTTTTCTTACACAGAGTTTTAGGTAAGAACTGGAAAACATGCATGTTGCTGCAGTATGTGTGACCATTCTGATGAAACGGTATCTCGTAACCTATATATCATTTTGAAAGCATGCTCTGAGTTTGATAGCTGATCTATCAAAATTGGGTATAAAACTGTTATGCAAGTGTCCCAGGTCTTTCCTATCTTTCATTGTTTCTTACTTTACAGATGTATGCTTTGAACAATCATCAATAACTGGATTTTGGATAGCAATGTACATCCAGAAATATCTGAACTTGGTACAGTTAGGCAGGGGCTTGAGTTTTTAGCTGTCTTGATTTTTGAGGGCCAAAGCATCGTAAAGAATCATTTTTGGTGGTTATTCTTTAGCCATGAATAAGCTGGTGGAACTCTTGACAAACTTCAGACATGCATCCTTCATCAAATTTGGTATAGTTCGATTGTCTACGTTATTCAGCAATTCAAGCATTCCAGACACATTTTATCAACTCTGTGGTTACATAGGCTTTTTCATTATGCATTTTGTTCAAATTACGGGCTTATAAATCTTTTGCTGACACTCCAACAAAGTTTCTGTCCTTGCTACATGATTCACTGTAGTCTATTGAAGGATAAGAATCAACAAAATGTTGCTATTGTTCCAAGTATCGGTTTTGGAGTTTTATATCCTGTTTGATATCTGTTAAAACCTGTACCAATGCATATTGCTTTGTAGTGATGACATGTGTATGCCCCCCACAGAAAATAGAAGCAAGAATCTTACACATTTCTGAAAGATGTCGCCATTGATGCTTTCATGGCAGGAAGAATACTTGCGAAGTGGAGACCATGGGCCTGCTTCTTCAGGTGCAAACTGTCCATCATTTGATCGTGTCTTATCCTCGTCAATTTCTTATCAAGATAACTTCCGGAAAGCCCTTTTGGAGGTCATACGGAAAGAGGAAATGCACTTCCTTCCTGTTAAAGATTCATTCCTAAAGGAGCAGGTTGATGGGATAGATAGCTTGCATCAGCGTCATGCTTTGGAGAATGTTTCTGGAGTGGCTCCTGCTGAACGAGAGAGAATTTTGCAGCTGTCCATTAAAAGTGTTGATCCAGAAAAAAATCCATCTATAGGTTCACCGAAAAATCCCTCTCTCTATGAAATCACTCAACCAGCCCATGGGAAATCCTCTCTGGAGATTGAACCATGTGAAGAACTTGAGGCACGAATAATCATTCAGGATGCAGAGGAATGGGTGGGAGAAGGAACACTTAAGAATGGTGAAGGCTTTGGAGGCTTCTTAGGGGTTAAAGATATGCCATTTCCTTTAAATGAAGAGCTTATCAGAGCTCAACTCACAGAGAGTCAATTGAAGGTGCGTTTTCATAGTGAAATGAGGCGCTGGTGCTTGTATTAAGATGTCTACATCAGCTGTTCGGAGTGCTTATGTTTTGACTTGGTCGTTTCAGTCTAGCACATATCAAGCTTTCATGCTTTAATGCAGTCATATTATTGCTGAACCTGTGCTAATATGCTAAAATACATCTATATATCCTACAGGCTACACTATATATCTGTCCAAGTCCTGATTGAATCTACCAACATAATGCTTTTATCTCATGAATGACAATGCCTGTAGTTGAATATTTCCAGGCAACAGAATACCTAGTATAGGAATCCAAAAAATTGAACTGCTAATCTGAGAACAATGGGCTTGATGTTACTGCTAGATGGTTGATCTGTGATTTATCTCATATGACTAGCCGTCAAGTTCTCATCTTTTGATGGTTATTTTAGAACATTTATTTGAACATGTATTGTTTTCATACTTTTCTGCTCCTTGATACTGCCTCTCTACATCCCCTCAGAAAACTTCAGCAGCATATTGATTTCTTCTGTCCTAAGTCTGACTGGTTCTTTGTCTGCAGTTCTTTCTGTATTGGCTGTATTATCTTTGTAAATTGTCCGCTGGAGATTTTGCCTGAATCTAATATGATTGATAGAGCTAGTTTTTAGTTGAAGTTTGGGTAATGAGCTACTACCCACCTGCCCTTGCTGTTGAATAATGTTTTACTTGCTTGGAGTCAATTCTCTCTCAAGAACATTCTTGAAGTCTTATGTGCATTACATTTAGAAGAGCTTGCCACTACATGATGTAAAATTAGAAATCACATTGTAGTTAGTAGACTTTTAATCTTGAATTTTCACCATTTTATTGCCTATTTAGTATGAATAGACACTCTGCACGACAGGAAAGCTTTATTGCAGTTTATGAGAGCATGATTGAGTTATGCCGACCTTTAAATATGACATGGGTATTGAATTATTTATTACTACAGGAAGAAGAAAAGGAGGCTTTAGATTTGCTCCAGTGGATGATGGATGACCAAACCATAAATGTTGATGAAGACGAAAATGCAGATGAAAATAGGGACGATGAAGCCAATTTGAGCCAAATAGCAAAAAGTGAAGGTGTAGAGGCAGTTCTCAGAAAATCTATGTGCAATTATGAGATATCCTCACAGCAAGAGTGTGAAAGCATCCTTGAAAGTTTGGAGGCTTCCTTTCATGCTGCTAGTAATAATTTTAATCTAGTCAGGGATGCAGAGTGTTTGAACAAGTCTGGTACCTGTGGAAAAAGTACCTCTGAACCTTTTAGTACCAAAATTCCGCAATCTTATGATGAAGCAGATATTGAGTCATTGCAGAAACTTTGCGAGTCTCGAAGAGACTTGAAAGATCTTAATGTAGGTACAAGTACATCCAAAGATGCTTTGGAAGGACCTGCAGACCTTACTCAGAAGGAGCTCAAAATTAGAATGCCTCAGCAGCTGCCAACTTCTTCGCCAGTGGGACAATCATCAAGTAAGTGGGGTCCTTTACCTGTTGTAACTGGTGGAACAAACCAACCTTCTGGAGCTGACACCAAACACATTGAAAAAGCCCTCGAAAACGATCCTGGTGCATACTTGGATGAGAGCTTGAAGGTGTTGAAAAAACATAAAAGAGGATGTGCCTATTTGACTGAAACCAAGGGCGTGCCAGAGCAGAAAGGCAGTGGTCAATCAATAAGAAAATCTCCAAGTTTAGGAGGGTTCAATGAGCTATCTGTCCGTGATCTCATGAGGTATAAGCGAGAAAAGAGGCCTCTTAGGAGGGATGTGGTATTATGCGATGAAACTGATGTTTTCGAAAATAGTAAGAGGGAAGCAAGCAAGCAAACTGGTGGTGATTCTGAAGCTACATGTGACGTAACATGTATGGGTGATGAAACTAATGTTTTTGAAAATACTAAGAGTGAAATAAGTAAACAGAGTGCTAGTGAATCTGAAGCTATACATAAAGTAATGTGTGCGACCACACAAGAACAAGCTACTATGTCCACCTCAAAGAGCTTTTTTGAAGGTGAGGTAATGAATGATGCTCAGGATTTCATCGTTGCTAGCTCGAGGCTTTCAAATGCATATTGTCCTCCAGAGGGCCAGCTTTTATTGTTCCACAAGCGGCCACCTACTCAAGAGCAGCTTCTAAGAACCTTTCAGGATCACTCACTGAAACCTGTAAATTATGGTTGTGCATTTTATGGTGATGCAAGGCAAGTTCCTGCTCGACCTTCAGTTATGGCAGGCCTAATGTTTGATGGTATGTGGAATCTGACTCTACTAGAGCGTCTTGATTTCTGGAGTACTTTGCTGAGGGATTATCGCAACTGCAAGTGTTCTTTACTTGTATAACTCGTGAATCTATTACTATTTAATTACTACACTGCAAAGTGGTGTACCATGGTTCACCTTGACTAGTTATGTAATGAACCAAGAATTTTTTAACATATTATGTGTATTCTCTCTCTCTCTCTCTCTCTCTCTCTCTCTCTCTAATAATGGTGGTACCGCCATTATGGTGCCGCCCTCAGACCCGCGGTACCAGGGCGGCACCATAATAATAATATTTATTATTATTATTATTATTTTTTATTATTAAAAACCCCTTTTACTAGGGTAATTTAGGGGAAAAAAGTGTTAGGGTTTAGAAAAAAGGGGGGACTGTACAGGGGACTGTATAGAGAGGGACTGTACAGGGGATCATATTGCTACTGTACCTCTCCCATGCTTCTTGGTTATTTTGACATCCAAAGTTTCTTTCGTCTCAAGTTCGAGCCTCCCCTTGGAAACCAAGAAGCATAATGGCGGTACCACGTGCCACTATGATATATATATATATGATGATCCCATGTGCTACTGTACCTCTCCCATGTGCTACTGTACCTCTCCCATGTGGTACCGCCATTATGGTACCGCGGTACCATAATGGTGGTACCGCGGTTATGGTGCCGCCCTCAGACTAGCGGTACCACAAAAATAATATTTTTTATTATTTGAAAAAAAAAAACCCTTTTAACAGGCTAAAACTAGGTAAAAACTAAGATGTTACTGTACAGGGGGACTGTACTGGGGGCACTGTGGGAGAGCGGACCCAATCGGAGTGCGGCATGTGGGGGAGCAATACATGGGGCAGATACAGTAGCACATGGGCATTGTGGAGGAGCAGACCATGGACCCAATCGGAGTGCAGCATGTGGGGGAGCAATACATCTGGACAGGTACACCGTCACATGGGCACTGTGGAGGAGCAGACCATGGACCCAATCGCAGTGTTGCATGTGGGGGATCAGCACATGGGGCAGATACAGTAGCACATGGGATCATCAACAAAAGCAAATTGGGAAACAGGCTGTGGGGTTAAATAGGCACTCACGAGACAGTGAGAGAGCCAGTGAGAGGGGGTGAGAGGCATTGTGAGAAGCTGTGAGGGAGAGCCAGTGGGAGGCTGTGAGAGAGAGGCATTGTGAGAGGCTGTGTGACAGACAGAGTGAGAGGCTGTGAGAGGGGGGCTGTGAGAGAGCCAGTGAGAGCCGTTGAGAGGCTGTGAGAGGCTGTGAGGGTCATTTCGAGCAACAGGGTGTCGTGAGATGGCGGAGGGTGAAGCCAGGAGGAAGCTCGAGGAAGATGTTCGAAGGCACAACGAAAGGCATCGGAAGCAAGAGGCAGACATTGCAGAGATGCTGCGAGAGACTCGGCAGAGACACCCAGAGCTGCAGATCCCCGCCCCCGCTGTCGAGCTGGATTTGGATGAGCAGATCGGAATGAACTTCACACGACGGCAGCTCATCATGGTCAGGGAAAGGGCTGCCCGCCGTCGGGCTGACCAGGAGGTTGCTCGGGCTAACCGGGAGGTAGAGCGAGAGCGACATAACAATGCTGTCAGCCATGCGGAGCACAATGTAAAGTGGTCGAAGCAGTCCTGACAATGTTTGTGCATCCTTCTAGAACTGGTCTCCCCTCACCGTGGAAGAAAAGTGCTCCCTATCCTCAGTGCGCGGAAATGTACTGGCACACCAAAGATCACTGGCAACCATCTGTAGAAGCTGCGCCCTGCACCTGATCAGACGGTCGATGACCACCAAGTCGAATGCAAAGCGTGTGGGGGCTGGCTTACGGAGGTCTAGATGGCTGAACACCCGGAACATGGCAAGAAATGTCTCACCAGGAAGAGGGCCTCACGGACGATGGCTCTAACCCAGGGAAGTGCACCTATGTCCCCCATCAGAAGGTCTATGCCGTGCGCGACACAGGGGGTATGAACAATGTGAGGGAACTCGGCCTCTATCAGTACACCCATCTGAATGCAGTTCGTGGCATTGTCCGTCACCACTGTGACGACATGCTGGAAGGCCTCGTCACTGGCATCCGGGGCCTGCTCCTGCTCGGGAGGCGGAGAGTCCATGAGAAAGTCGTAAACTGGGGGAGTGTGAGCAACAGTAGGTGGTGGTGGAACCACAGTGGCAACTGGCGGACGTGGTGGGACAGGATCCACCGGAATGGGTGCAGATGGGGGTGCGTGAGGCGGAACTGTCTGAGAGGGACGAGGGGCAAAGGGACTGGACGAGGATGCACTCCCTCTCCTCGTGCGTGCCAGCCAAGCAGGCAGCAACTCGGGGTCAACCACGTAAGGAGCGGTGCAAAACTGAAGGACACCCTCCGAAATGGTGTTCTCCCCCACCACAAGACGTGACTCGTAGGTATCCAAAAGTCGCTGCCTGACGGGAACGGACATACTGGCACAGGGGGCAGCATTCAGTGTGCCACCATCTCTCGCGCGTGCGCCGAGTAGGTGACCTTTAAGGCGAGTGAGGGTGGCAACGAACTGGGTCAGGCAATATCGACAGCGCACTATCCTTGCACCGGACTTGTTAGACTTGTCGGGAACCCGCCTGACAATGTCCACCTCGTCCCATAGATCGGCAAGGTTGGAATGCACCATCTCTGTAGAAAGGACTGAGGAAAGAAGGCAGAGATCTCTGTGGGTGCGATAGGAGTCGGAAGGCTTGAAAAAACCACAATAAAGGCCGAAATAGCAATAGCAGGGGAGGCCGCGATCAGTGCAATGCGAAGACAGTCGGGAGGGCGCGAACAGTAGGGCGACGGGCAGGGAGAGCGATGAAGCGAGGGGGGGGTTAGGTTAAAAAAGAAAATATTAGTATATTAAATATTAAAAAATATTATATATTAAAAAATAATATATATTGTGGTACCGCGGATCAGTATGGATCCGCGGTACCGGGATCCGCGGATCCTGGTACCGCTGGATCTTTGATACATATTATATATAATATATATATATATATATTATATAATATCAGACATGAGGGTTTGGACCGTTTTGCCCGCGTCCGACGTTCGGCGTCTAGACTCGGACGCGTCCGACCCCAGGACGCGGGGTCGGACGCGTCTATTTCTTTTTTAAATTAAAAAAAAACAAAACAGATGCGTCTGGGTGTTTAGACGCAATTTTTTTTAAATTTTTTTTTTGTTTTAAAATTTTTTAAAAGAATTAAAAAAAAAAAATCAGACACGTTCGGACGCGTGTCCGCGTCTGCCATCCGCTTCCTTAGTTATATATATATATATATATATAT
The DNA here is from genome assembly GCA_029204225.1 of Diphasiastrum complanatum. NCBI lineage: Eukaryota > Viridiplantae > Streptophyta > Lycopodiopsida > Lycopodiales > Lycopodiaceae > Diphasiastrum > Diphasiastrum complanatum. The sequence goes on from CM055099.1 coordinate 39,055,297, forward strand.
ATATATATAATAAGGGATGAGGGTCCTTGCCGGATTGCCTGCGTCCGCGTCTGGCGTCCGGACCCGGATGCGTCCGACATGGGGAAGGACGCGTCCAATTTTTTTCTTTTTAAATTTAAAAAAAAAAAAGACAGATGCGTCCAGGGGTCCGGACGCATCCGTACCCGTCTGAGGGTCCGGACGCCATTTTATTTTTAATTTTTAAAAAAAAAAATTAAGAAAAAAAAAAAACAGACGCGTTCGAACGCGGATGCACCCCTTACGCGTCCGTGTCCGCCATCCGCTTCCTTAGATATATATATATGTATATATCAGATATGAGGGTCCGGGCCAAAGTGCTCGCGTCTGTGTCTGCATCCGCGTCCGACACTTGGACCCGGACGCGTCCGACCCTCGGACGCGGGGTCGGACGCGTCCTTTTTTTTTTTTAAAAGGCTGGACGCGTCCAACGTCCGGACGCGGACGCGTTTTAAAAATAAAAATAAAAATAAGCAAAAACCCGCAGGCCCTGCGGACAGTCCGCAGAACCCGAGAGCAGGCAGAGGGCGGAAGAGGGAGAGTGTGGGAGAGCATAGAGTGATAGAGAAAGAGAGGGGGGGGGAGAGAGAGAGAGAGATGGTGTTTGTGTGTGTGTGTGAGAAAATTGTGTGTGTGTGTGAAAATTGTGTGCTGATTTGTGTGCATTCAGTTGTGTGTGTGTGGTGATCTGTGTGTGAGAGAGAGGAAGAGACAGAGAGTGTGAGGAACGTTGAGAGAGAGGATTTGTGTCTGTGCACAATGTGTGTGTGTGAGTTTAGGATTTAGGTTCAAGGGTGCTTGGGTTTGGGGTTTAGGGTTTAGGGTGGGAGAGAGCTTGGATTTCCGTGCTTCTGTGTGTGTGCGTGTGAGAGAGAGAGAGAGAGAGAGAGAGAGAGAGAGAGAGAGAGAGAGAGAGAGAGAGAGAGAGAGAGAGAGAGATGGCTGCTCGTCCCATTTGGGATGAGGTGGAGGTCATGCACGACAAAAAGTGGCGTTGCCCTTTTTGTCGAAAGCAGTTCACAGGGAACGCCTCTCGGGTTCGAGCACATCTGGGGAGCTTGCGAGTCCGACCCACGGGGGGACGCTACGGGATCGGCATTTGTATGGTCATCCCCGCTGCGGAGAGGGCTCGCATTATGGAGACATATTCTGAGACAGCTGCTGAGCCCGGCGAGCCGTCCACAGATGCCGCGGACTCTATTTCTACTGGTTCACCCACTGCCACCGACCCTGCCACTGGTACACCCAGCGCCACCGCCCCCACCGTCGCATCTGCACCCGCCACCGCCGCTGCATCCGCCCCCGCCCCCGCCCCCGCCCCCGCCCCCGCCACCGCCCTCCGCCAGTACTCCCCATGGATCCACGGCCTCCACTGCTGCACCTACGCCTCTGCCATCACCGTCAGATCCGCACGGCCCGTCCACATCCTCCGCTTCTGCACCTGCACCTATGCCACCACCTCCACATCCGCATCGTCCATCCGCATCCTCCCAGCCATCCACATCCCGAGGCACGAGACAGATGTCCATGCCGGGATCTTTCAGAGAGGGGCAACACAGAGAGGCCACCAGGACCATAGCACAGATGTTCTATAACCTGAACCTCCCCTTTATCATGGCATCATCCCGCATCTTTCGAGAGGCTGCCTCGAAAGTTGCAGTCTGCGGGCTCGGCTACACACCACCCACAACCGACACACTACGAGGCCCTTTGCTCCAGGACCGGGTTGCATCAGTCAGAGAGAGACTGGCCGCACTGCACGAGGCTTGGGATAGATACGGGTGTTCCATCATGGCTGATGGGTGGACTGATCGTCGCAGACGTCCACTCATCAACGTGATTGTTTCCAGTTGTTACGGTTCCATGTTCTTGTGCAGCATCGACGCCTCCGAGGCAGGGAGAGTGCATTCGGCCGAGTACATTTACGACATCATTCGCGCGGCGATAGAGGAGGTCGGGCCACAGTGCGTTGACCAGGTATAATATTCTTTCATTAGTTGCGTAGTTTTCGATTGATTGCAATGTGTTTCTCGAGCTGTGAACTGATCGTGTGAACGTATCGCAAAAGGTTGTGACGGCCGTGGTATGGGGGAGCTTCTTATGGCAGACTACCCCTCCATTGTCTGGACTCCATGCGCCGCACACTCACTGGACCTCCTCCTGCATTCCATCGGGCGCCTGCCTTGGGTCAGTGACATTCTCACGAGGGCACTTGCGGTCGTGGACTTCGTCACACGCAAGCGCCGCTTGACGGCACTTTTCCGCACATTCAGCAGGTAACCTGCCACTTACTTTTTGGCTCGTTCAAGATGCTCTTTTTTTTTTGCTCGTTTCATGTGTGCCTCTCATTCCATTTGTCAATGCAGGCTCGACTTGAAGAAGCCCGCTCGCACCCGCTTCGCCTACCAGTTCATCATGCTTGAGCGGCTACACAAGCTGAAGGGTGAATTGCGGCACATGGCCACTTCGGCAGAGTTCACCGCCATGGACCTGTGCACGACCCCAGAGGGCTTGGCCTTCCACGAGAACCTCTTCACGGAGCCTTTTTGGGTGGATATGCAGCAGCTCATGGACGTCATGCGCCCCATCTACTCTGTTCTGAGACTCGTTGATCGCGAGGGGTGCACGATGGGCCTCATTTACGAGTTCATGGACCGCATTGGCGAGTCTTTCCAGCGTTCTGAGCTGGACCCTGCCAGGTATAACTTTTTTCCGTCTCACCATCCTTACTTCCATTTCGCACTCTGTTTCGTCTTGCTGCCACAACACGATGGTATGTAACTGTTGCCTCCACGTGGTTTGGTCCACAGGTTGGAGCCTATCAGGCGCTTGTGGCAGCGGCGATGGGATAAGTTTCACCGGCCCATTCACAATGTGGCCCACATACTACATCCGCTGTTTCAGAGCGAGAGGCAGTACGACGATGCAGAGCTGCGTGCGGACTGGTTTGCATACATCCGCCTCCTCAGCAACGACACTGGGTTCCGCAACAGGCTCGAGGTGCAGAGGCTCGGTTACAAGTAAACTCTTGATCTATCGCACGCTGTCGTTCGTTCAATTTCCCTGCGCGGGCTCAAGTGTACTCAAGCATATCGTTGCTCAACTGCAGGCACTGTTCGGCGAGGACCTTGCACATGTTCGAGAGAACAGGCTCTTGCCTGTATCATGGTGGGAGAGCTACGGCGCTAGACAACCAGACCTGAGGACGCTCGCGCTCCGAGTCCTTTCATAGGTACGTTGTCTTGTCTATTCATCCAACCTACAAGGTCGGTACTCACTCGAGTTGTTGCCAATTAATGCAGGACTGTTCTGCTTGCGTGTGCGAGCGGAACTGGTCAGCGTTCAGCCTTGTTCACACGAATAGGCGGAACCGTCTGACGACGGAGCGGTGCAATGACCTAGTGTACTGCAACACCAACACCAGAGTGGTTCGACGCATCACGGAGAGCATGAGGGCAAGAGGCGCACACGCTCTACTGCTGCAGGTATATTTCGTTGCTCTGTCGTTTTGCTTTCGTATTGGTTTGAGACATTCAGTTTAATGCCCTCACGGTTGCTTCGACTATTCTCACGAATGATTGACTTGTGCAGGTCAATCCTGATGAGTGCCTGGTTGTAGCGGCAGATCACGAGCCAGAGGTTGATCTGGACGATGCTGTTCGGCGTGCTTTGTGGGGTGATCCTGAGGATGATGCCGATGCCGATGAGACCACCACCCTCCTTGCTGATGTTCCATTGCCCTCCTCCTCTGATGAGCCCACATATGATTCAGACGAGACGGTCGACCTATCAGGGGATGGTCCACATGCCCCACCCAGTACCCCCACATCACGCCCCCTTTCAGATGATGGCTGGTCAGAGTTTGCGAGGGAGACAGAGGCTGTTGCCCAGAGACATATAGCGCAGAGACGACTCAGAGCATCACAGGCAGGCAGTTCCTCCCAGAGATCCCCCCCGTGGCAGAGGGAGACCCCCAGGCAGGAGTGTACCACAGAGGGTTCCTTCCGGCAGACCCAGAGGTAGGCCAGCCAAGAGGGGACGCACTGTTGATTCTTCTAGTCGTCTCTTGGCAGGCGTTGGCCCAGACCTAGAGCAGTCCCAGATGCCTCCAGACTCCCAGCCAGACTTTGTATTTGACACCCCTGCAGATGCATCTGGCACGTAGAGGGATGATTTGTTTAGCGCAGACTTGTAGATACTGATACACATTTTAGCATCATGTACAGTGGCATCAGATGAGATGTATATATTTTTTTACAGTCTATTTGTGTCATGGCTAATTTATCGTGGTTGCTTACAAATGGTTAGCTCTGTGAAGTTTGAATGGTTAGTCAAAAATGGTTTGCTCCGTGCAAGATGAGAGAGAGAGAGAGAGAGAGAGAGAGAGAGACCAGCACATCTGCATCTCATTCAAAACATATGCATCATGTTCAACCATTTAACATAAGACCCTAAACCCGACACCCCAACAAATGGCACAGTTAACACAACACCCCAAACCCTAACAAATCACCCTAAACCCACAACCCCACAGCCATAACCATCAAAACAAGCCACAAGCATAATCATCATCAACCCCACCCACGTCCTCATTGTGTCGTAGGCATTGCACCACAGGTATGTGCAGATTCAACATCAAAGCTGCACTTGTGCAGCATACACTTAAACCTGCGTAGAGTGTATTAATGGTCCAGGAATACAGGCGCGGGGGTTCGTGGAGCAGGTACTATAAATTTCGACATCGTATTGTAGCGAGTTGGAGTAGTGCCATAACTAATTAGTAAGCTGTTGAAGTTCAATCGGGAAGAAATCGATCCCCTAAACCGAGTCACAGTAGTTTATAGCTTGCCACTCTTCTCGTGAGCCCTAATTTCCCCCAGAGACTTCTGCTTCTGAGAGCTTGTCATTCTTCTGGTGAGCGTTCACCTCTCCCCAATCCTCTGGCGAGCATTCACTTCTAAACCTTGGGGCAGTAGTATGTTTGCCATACAAACCTTCACTCGAAACCACTCTCAGATCTTTCTTTGCCGCTTTTTTGGAGCTTAGTTCCCAATGAAGGTTCGTAATAATTTATGAACTGCTCACTGGCCATGGTTGTTTAGTAGTATTGAGGTTATGAGAGGCATGGCCCAGTGGTTAGGTCTGTTGCAAATATTTTTGCAAATTTTTTTGGTACTGTTTTCCTATTTTTTAACAGGAGGGGGCAGGTGGGTGACAGGCACCCCCTGATAATTAATTTCGGGGAAAAAACAGGGGCCATAAATTGTTTTTATTTTGCTTTTGGGATGGGGGGCAGTGTAGGCAGGTGCCTGTATTTTTTTTTTTTCGAAAAAAAATATATTTGAAAAAAATTGGACGCGTTCGGACGCGGACGCGCCCCTGGCCTAGCCCCTGTCCGAACAGTGCGTCCCCTCTTGGCTGGCCTACCTCTGGGTCTGCCGGAAGGAACCCTCTGTGGTACACTCCTGCCTGGGGGTCTCCCTCTGCCACCGGGGGGGGTCTCTAGGAGGAACTTGAAGTCCATGAGCTGCTGCATATCCACCCAGAAAGGCTCCGTGAATAAGATCTCATGGAAGGCCAAGCCCTCTGGGGTCGTGGACAAGTCCATGGCGGTGAACTCTTCCGAAGTGGCCATGTGCCGCAATTCACCCTTGAACTTGTGTAGTCGCTCAAGCATGATGAACTGGTAGGTGAAGCGGGTGCGAGCGAGCTTCTTCAAGTCGAGCCTGCATTGACAAACGGAATGAGAGGCACACATGAAACGAGCAAAAAAAAAGAGCATCTTGAACGAGCCAAAAAGTAAGTGGCAGGTTACCTGCTGAATGTGCGGAAAAGTGCCGTCATGTGGCGCTTGCGTGTGACGAAGTCCACGACCGCAAGTGCCCTCGTGAAAATGTCACTGACCCAAGGCAAGCGCCCGATGGAATGCAGGAGGAGGTCCAATGAGTGTGCGGCGCATAAAGTCCAGACAATGGAGGGGTAGTCTGCCATAAGAAGCTCCTCCATACCACGACAGTTGGACGCATTTTCCGTCACAACCTTTCGCGATACGTTCACACAATCAGTTCACAGCTCGGAAACACATTGCAATCAATCGAAAACTATGCAGAACTATTGTATCAACATCAAGCAGCAAATGAGCAAGCAACTAATGAAAGAATATTATACCTGGACAACGCGCTGTGGTCCAACCTCCTGTATTGCCGCGCGAATGATGCCATAAATGTACTCGGCCGAATGCACTCTCCCTGCCTTGGAGGCGTCGATGCTGCGCAAGAACATGGAGCCGTAACAACTGGAAACAATCACGTTGATGAGTGGACGTCTGCGACGATCAGTCCACCCATCAGTCATGATGGAACACCCGTATCTATCCCAAGCCTCGTGCAGTGCGGTCAGTCTCTCTCTGACTGATGCAACCCGGTCCTGGAGCAAAGGGCATCGTAGTGCGTCGGCTGTGGGTGGTGTCTAGCCGGGCCCGTAGACTGCAACTTTCGAGATAGCCTCTCAAAAGATGCGGGATGATGCCATGATAAAGGGGAGGTTCAGGTCATAGAACATCTGTGCTATGGTCCTGGTGGCCTCTTTGTGTTGCCCCTCTCTGAAAGATCCCGGCATGGACATCTGTCTGGTGCCTCGGGATGTGGATGGCCGGGAGGATGCGGATGGACGATGTGGATGTGGAGGTGGTGGCATAGGTGCAGGTGCGGAAGCGGAGGATGTGGACGGGCCGTGCAGATCTGACGGTGATGGCAGAGGCGTAGGTGCAGCAGTGGAGGCCGTGGATCCATGGGGAGTATTGGCGGAGGCGGGGGCGGGGGCGGGGGCGGGGGTGGATGCAGCGGCAGTGGTGGGTGCAGATGCGACGGTGGGGGCGGTGGCGCTGGGTGTACCAGTGGCAGGGTCCGTGGCAGTGGATGCACCAGTTGAAATAGAGTCCACGACACCTGTGGACGGCTCGCCGGGCTCAACAGCTGTCTCAGAATATGTCTCCATAATGCGAGCCCTCTCCGCAGCGGGGATAAACATACAAATGCTGATCCCGTAGCGTCCCCCCGTGGGTCGGACTCGCAACCCCCCCAGATTTGCTCGAACCCAAGAGGCATTCCCTGTGAACTGCTTTCGACAAAAAGGGCAACGCCACTTTTTGTCGGGCACACCTCCACCTTATCCCAAATGGGACGAGCAGCCATCTCTCTCTCTCTCTCTCTCTCTCTCTCTCTCTCTCTCTCTCTCACACACACACACACACACACACACACACACACACACACACACGCACACAGAAGCACGGAAATCCAAGCTCTCTCCCACCCTAAACCCTAAACCCCAAACCCAAGCACACCTAAACCTAAATCCTAAACTCACACACACACACAAATCCTCTCTCTCTCCGTTCCTCACACTCTCTGTCTCTTCCTCTCTCTCTCTCTCTCACACACAGATCACCACACACACACAACTGAATGCACACAATTTTCACACACAATTTTCTCACACACACACACACAAACACCATCTCTCTCTCTCTCTCTCTCTCTCTCTCTCTCTCTCTCTCTCTCTCTCTCTCTCTCTCTCTCTCTCTCGCTCCCTCTCTCTCTCTCTCTCTCTATCACTCTATGCTCCTCCACACTCTCCCTCTTCCGGCCTCTCGGGTTCTGCAAACTGTCCGCAGGGCCCGCGGGTTTTTGCTTTTTGCTTTTTTTTTAAAAAAAAATGCGTCCGGGGCCCGGACGTGTTCTGGGCCCCGGACGCGTCTGCGTCCAGCCTTTAAAAAAAAAAAAAATTAAAAAAAAAGGACGGTCCTACCCCGCGTCCAGGAGTCGGAAAAGGACGCGACCATTTTGGCCCGGACCCTCATGTTTGATATATATATATATATATATATATATATATATATATATATATATATATCATAGTGGCACGCGGTACCGCCATTATGGTACCGCGGTACCATAATGCTGGTACCGCGGTTATGGTGCCGCCCTCAGACCAGCAGTACCAGGGCGGCACCACAAAAATAATATTTATTATTATTATTATTATTATTATTATTTTTAATAAAAAACCCTTTTAACAGGCTAATACATGGTAAAAAATTTAGGAAATAAAAGGGCTACGGTTTAGAAAAAAGATGTTACTGTACAGGGGGCACTGTGGGGGAGCAGACCTTGGGGTCAATGGGAGTGCAGCATGTGGGGGAGCAGCAAATCCGGACAGGTACACCGTCACATGGGCACTGTGGGGGAGCAGACCACGGACCCAATCGGAGTGCAGCATGTGGGGGAGCAATACATGGGGCAAGTACAGTAGCACATGGGCACTGTGGGGGAGTCGGCCATGGGGCCAATGGGAGTGCAACACGTGGGGGAGCAATACATCTGGACAGGTACACCGTCACATGGGCACTGTGGAGGAGCAGACCATGGACCCAATCGGAGTGCAGCATGTGGGGGAGCAATACATGGGAGAGGTACAGTAGCACATGGGATCATCAACAAATGCAAATGGGGAAACAGGCTGTGGGGTTAAATAGGCACTCACGAGGCAGTGAGAGAGCCAGTGAGAGGCTGTGAGAGAGAGGCATTGTGAGAGGCTATGTCACAGACCGAGTGAGAGGCTGTGAGAGGGAGGCTGTGAGAGAGCCAGTGAGAGCCATTAAGAGGCTGTGAGAGGCTGTGAGAGCCATTTCGAGGATGGCGGAGCGCATACCACCGAGGCCTGAGGCCGAAGCCAGGAGGAAGCTCGAGAAAGATGTCCGAAGGCACAACGAAAGGCATCGGAAGCAAGAGGCAGACATTGCAGAGATGCTACGACAGGCTCGGCAGAGAAATCCGGAGCCGGAGCACCCAACCCGCGCTGTAACCCCCGCCCCTGCTGTCGAGTTGAATTTGGATGAGCAGATCGGAATGAACTTCACACGGCGGCAGCTCATCATGGTCGGGGAAAGGGCTGCCCGCCGTCGTGCTAACCAACATTCATATGATGGAAGGTCGAATGAATGTTCATTTTTCAATTGCACACTATTTTAGGGCTCACCAAGAACTGGGCCGCCACAAGACGTGGCCCGTAGGTATCCAAAAGTCGCTGCTTGACGGGAATGGACATGCTGGCATAGGGGGCAGCACTCAGTGTGCCACCATCTCTGGCGCGTGCGCCGAGTAGGTGGCCTTTAAGCGAGTGAGAGTGGCAACGAACTCGGGCCGGCAATATCTACAACGCACGATCCTAGCACCGGACTTGTTGGACTTGTCGGGAACCCGCCTGACAATGTCCACCTCGTCCACAGATTGGCAAGGTTGGAATGGACCATCTCTGTAGAAGGAACTGGGGAAAGAAGGCAGAGATCTCTGTGGGTGCGATAGGAGTCGGAAGGCTTGAAAAAACCACAACAAAGGCCGAAATAGCAATAGCAGGGGCGGACGCGATCAGTGCAATGCGAAGACAGCAGGGAGGGCGCAGACAGCAGGGCGATGGGCATACAACAGAGAGGGTGCGGATAGCAGGGAGGGCGCAGACAGGAGGGCGACGGGCAGGGAGAGATATGAAGCGAGGGGGGGGATTAGGTTAACAAAATATATAATAATATATTAGATATTAAGAAATATTATATATTAAAAAATAATATATATTGTGGTACCGCGGATCCATACGGATCCGCGGTACCACAATATATATTATTTTTTAATATATAATATTTCTTAATATCCTGGTACCGCTGGATCTATGACATATATATATATATATATATATATATATATATGTATATATCATAGTACCCTCTGGTACCGCTGGTATGGTACCGCCGGTACCATATCAGTGGTACCGCCGGTACGGTACCGCCCTGGGATCCGCGGTACCAGGGCGGTACCATTTTTAATATTTTTTTTTATTTTTAATATATTTTTAGTAATTTTTTTTTGCATATTAACTACCAAAAAAGGACAAAAAAAAGTAAAAAGAGGGGGTTCTGGGTGTAAAAAAAGAGGGTACAGTACATGATGCAGGGGACCGTTGCAATGGCACATGGGCACTGTGAGTGAGCAGACCGAGGGGCCAATGGGAGACCAACACAGGGGGGTAGCATCACATGGGGGCAAGTACAGAGGCACATGGGCATTGTGGGTGAGCAGACCATGGGCCCAATGGGAGACCAACACAGGGGGGAGCATCACATGGGGGCGGGTACGGAGGCACATGGAGGGATGATGGGGATCCACATGGCCGATCAGGCTGTGGGGATAAATAGGCACTCACAATGCCATTGTGGTCGGCATTTTCAGAGGCTGTGAGAGGGCTAGTGATAGACAGTGAGAGAGCAAGCGAGAGCCGGTGACAGGCTGTGAGAGGCTGTTTGAGAGCCAGGGTGCTGTGAGAGGGTGTTCAAGGATCAGGGTGCTGTGAGGAGAAGGTCGATCGAGATGGCTGAGCGAATACCACCGAAGCCCGAGGGCGAAGCCAGGAGAAAGCTTGAGGAAGATATCCGAAGGCACAACGAGAGGCATCGGAAGCAAGAGGCAGATATCCGAGAGATGCTGCGACAGACTCGACAGAGAAATCCGGAACCGGAGCCACCCTGCCCCCACTGTGGATCCTGTCCCCGCTGTCGAGCTGGATCTGGATGAGCAGATCGGAATGAATTTCACACGACGACAGCTCATCATGGTCAGGGAAAGGGCGGCCAGACGTCGGGCTAACCAGGAGGCAGCTCGGGCTAACCGGGAGGCAGAGCAAGAGCGACAAAACAATGCACCAGACGAGGGCGAGGAGTCGGTGGAGGATCAGTGAGGGATGTTTAGAATAGATGAGGTCCACCCGTATGTGGCGGACTGTTGCTATGTAGTTTTCGGCAGTTTATGGTGCAGCAAATAACTAGATGGCTGCTTAAAAAAATGACAGTATATGTGATGTTATCCTGATACAACGGTTGAATATATACATAGTTGTTTTTTGTGCAACGCGAGCCTGGTCATGTAAGATGCAATGTTTGTAATTTTTTTAAATGCAGATGTATTACATGTGTTTATTCAATGTCGTTTGGGGTGTAGGGGTGATTGCTGTGCTCATGATGTAGGTGCATCTATGCGAAGCTAGCATTCACTTCAAACGAAATTAAATGAAAATAGGATTCACACACGCACATAGAATTCTTCAACATAAAATAAAGCATCACATGTACAGAGCGACATACGCACAATGTGCAGCAAATAATGTAGGCCAAACACTGTATATAGTGTGAAAAATCATCTGAGTACAATGGTAGACCGACTGCTAGAGACAAACTACTGAAACTAAAACAATAGAGCCACAATCAATGCTCTGGCTCTGACTCAGACGAATGCTCTGGAGACAACTCAGGGCCCCGAGCTGACTCTCGCAGCCGATATCTCTGCCTGTCTGGAACTGGCATGGGCTGTGTATCCGAGGGGGAAGACTCGTCATCCTCATCCTCCCAATCAGCCTCCGCATCAGCCCCCAAGCAGGCCAAACCAACAACACCTGCTCCAACTGGCTGTGATACTGCACCTCTACCTGTACCTGGAGCCCTGCGTGGTCGTCCTCTCCTCCCTGGCAGTTTCTGTGCCTTGCCTTTCTTGTTCGGTGTACCCTTGGGCCTGCCTGGTCTCTTGCGGACAAGAGGAGCTGTCAATGCCTCGTCACCCCCATGCAAATCACCTGGCTGGCTAGGCTGGGCCCAAGCTGAGGCCGGCTGGGATAGGGAAGCAAAAGAGGGAACTCCCTGTGCAACTGAGCGAGGAGGATGAGCTCGTGGAGTGTGTGCCCGTGGGGCTGCTGCAGGTGGAGGAACTGGCTGTGCAGGAGGCGAGTACAGTGGCGATATGTACTGAAAGGGGCGCTGTGGTGGCCGGTACTGGTACATCCTGGGTGCTGCCAAAGGAGGAGGATGTGACGTGGGTGCTGCCACTGGAGGAGACACTGTGGATGTGGGCGCTGCAAGAGAAAACCTGGGCACAGATGGTGGCCTGCCATGGAGACCTGGTGCTGCAGAAGTGGACGGCGATGGAGGGGATGCAGGCCTAAATGGCATCGGTGGCACTGGAGGAGTTGTGCGACGCACATACACCCTCTGAGGAGCTGGAGGAACTGTAGGCACCTCATGCGGCTGCTCTGGCTGGGACTCTGTGTGTGGCATGCTGGCAAGAGATGATGGGGGCGCCCTGACACTCGGCATCTGCAAGGCCTCTGAATCCAATGTGGCAACCAAGTCGGCCAGCTGGGCATCCGAATACAAATGCTCTGGGCTCTGGGACTCATCCTGTGCACCAGCCTCTAAATCATCCTGTGCACCGACCTCTGAATCATCCTGTGCACCAACCCCTGAATCAACCCAAGCCTCATCCCGTGCCTCATCATGTGCACCCTGTAGACCCTGCATGGCCTCCCAATCTGTGCAATGAAAGTCATTAGGTGCCTCCTCTGGTGTGCTGTCGTAGTAACGGCCATGACTCTGTGCTGCACGCATCCAAACATCTGCGGGACCAGCATCTAAACCACTCTGCCCTCTATCAAGAGCCTCCTCCATCATGTCGACATAGGTAGGTATGCCACTGCCCCCCCCTGTGTGCCCTGCCTGTCTGCCGGTATAACCTGTGCCATGTGTCCCACCTCTGCCACGTGATGCACCTGTGACCCCTGCCCGTGGCGTGTGCCCTGCACCTGTATAATCTGCCTCATCCCTCTCTGGTCTGGCAAACACAACCCGAATGGGCTCATCCTCATCATGCTCATCCTCTGACACTGGCTCATCTGCCTAATACAATGGGGGCTCTCTGTGCTCAAGCCCAAGCTCTCTCTCTCTCTCATCTCGGCAAGCTCCCTCTCTCTCTCTGCCATCAACTGTGTGCCCAGGTCATCTGCAGGCATGGGATGGGTGCTGTCCGTAGGCAAGTCAACCTGGCGCTCCAAATCAGATATCTTCGTCTGCAAGGTTTAAAATTTGCATGTCAGAGAGACAACTTTTTCAAGAAATGAAATCAACATACCAGGAGTCAACCAACATGCTAAGAAAGATTAGCTTATCACCTGCAATGCGCTCGTAATGGTCGGAAGCCTCCTGGCGAGACGTGCGTTGGTGCTACAGAACACCAACCGCTCCAACTGACTCACTGACAACCGGTTTCTTCTCCTCGTGTGAATCAGTGCCCATGTGCTCCAATTACGCTCACACACAGAGGCAGCACAGTCCTGTGGTGCGTGCATTGAAATACTTCAGCACATTGTGGCAAAGGTGAAACTTCAACGAAACACAAAAAATGGAGGATAAAATGAGATGCATACCTGAGAAAGGACACGCAGTGCAAGACGCTGTATAGATGGGTATGTGCTACCGAACATGGTCCACCAGGTAATGGGTAGCTGCCTCCTCTCTGGATCCTGGGCAGCCGGGTGGCCGAATGTGCCCATGCCGAAACGAAATGCAGCGAGCTCCTCCATGAGCCTGATAGGATCCAAACCTATGTGTGGACCCACCCTATGAATGTACTGAAGCCAATCGGCCTCGAGCTCCCTGTCTGCGATCTGTGTCGGAGAGAGGAAGAGGGGATGCAGCATGTGTGCAACGCTGTGGATACTCCTGTGGAAGTAGTTCCATCGCGTCTCCCATATGAACTTCAGCTCTGTCATCCTGCAGGTGAGGGGCATGGGGTTTAGGGCATTACGAAAAAGCTTAACATTGACAGAAAAACAAACTAGCAAGTACTGAAAAGATAAAGGTCAATTGCAACACTGTACCGCTTACCTCTCTGGCTGCAAGATGGGCAGCTGCAGGAACTGTCCAATCCGGTCCATGAGCTCATACACCAGTCCAAGTGTCGACCCCTCGCTGTCAGCCATGCGGAGCACAATGTAGAGTGGTCGAAACAGTCCTGACAATGTCTGTGCATCCCTCCAGAACTGGTCTCCCCTCACCGTGGAAGAAAAGTGCTCCCCATCCTCAGTGTGCGGAAATGTACTGGCACCCCAAAGATCACTGGCAACCATCTGTAGAAGCTGGGCCCTGCACCTGATCAAACGGTCGATGACCACCAAGTCGAATGCAAAGCGCGTGGGGGCTGGCTTACGGAGGTCCAGATGGCTAAACACCCGAAACATGGCAAGAACACGCCTCTTTCTGGTGACAAAAGTCACCAGGAAGAGGGCCTCCCGGACGATGGCTCTAACCCAGGGAAGTGCTCCAATGTCCCCCATCAAAAGGTCTATGCCGTGGGCTGCACAGGGGGTATGAACAATATGAGGGAACTCGGCCTCTAGCAGTACACCCATCTGAATGCAGTTCGTGGCATTGTCCGTCACCACCGTGACGACATGCTGTGGGCCTATGGCTAGGATGGAAGACCTGATGACATCAAACATGAACTCTGCAGATATGACTCTCCCCCCCCTGCTGCAATCCACTGCCCTCAAAAACTGTGTGCCCATGCAGCTGGAGACCAGTATGTTGAGGATCGGCCTCCTCCTGACATCAGTCCAGCCATCGGACATGATGCTGCAACCGTAAGTGACCCAGTGCTTACGCAGAGGCTCCATCTCTCTAGACAAGGACTCGACCCTATCCCTCAGCATGTGTGTGCGGACAACCTCTGAACTAGGGACTCTCCAGCTAGGGCTGACAGACTGTGCAAGGCGGAAGGCCCTTCTGAAGGGCTCAGAGTCGGTGATGGCAAAGGGCAGGTTCAGCTTGTAAACCAGACTGGCCACGGCCTGTGTGGCCTCTCTGTCCATGTGCGGCTGATGCGCGCCGCGAATGGTCTGCTGCACGAGGGCTCTCCCTGGTGGACGACGGGGTGGTGGACCTCCAGCACGGTGCACCAACCGTGACGGGAATGGACGATGACGCGACAGGCTGGGCGCTGGTGGATGCATCGGCTGTAGACGTGGAATGGGGAGAGTGGGATGCACTGGCAGGGATGGGTGCAGCAGCATAGGTGGGGTGCACTGGTGGAGGGGCAACATCTGGCATGGGGTACGAAAACTGCTGGCTGAGGAGGTCATCCGGATGGGAAGGGAAGGAAGAAGGGATCTCTTCCACATCCTCGAAGGCCCGCCCAGTACCATCCTGGGCCTGCTCGGGTGGCGGAGAGTCCATGAGAAAGTCGTAGACTGGTGGAGTGCGAGCAACAGTGGGTGGTGGTGGAACCGCAGTGGCAACTGTCGGACGCGATGGGACGGGATCCACCGGAATCTGAGCAGATGGGGGTGCATGAGGCAGAGCTGTCTGAGGGGCAAAGGGATCAGAGGAGGATGCACTCCCTCTCCTCGTGCGTGCCAGCCAAGCAGGCAGCAACTCTGGGTTAGTCACATAAGGAGCGGTGCAAAATCGGAGAACGCCCTCCGAAATGGTGTTCTCCCCTGCCACGAGCCGCGGCCCGTAGGTGTCCAGTAGTCGCTGCCTGTCGGGGACGGTCATGCTGCCACAAGGGGCAGCATTCAAGGTGGCACCATTTTTGGCGCGTGCACCGAGCAGATGGCCTTTAAGGCGAGTGAGGGATGCAGCAAACTCGACGAGACAGTATCGGCAGCGCACGATCTTCTGACCGGTCTTGTTGGCCTTGTCGGCAACCCGCCTGACAATGTCTACCTCGTCCCACAGACCGGAAAGGTCGGATTGCACCATTGCAGATGAAATGAGGGATGGATTGCTGGAAAAAAAACAGCAGGGTTCACTGTTGGAGAGACGCTGAAAATGGGCGAGTGCAGGGCAAAGGAAATCAGATGCAAGGCAGGGCGTTGCGTGGGCGATGGGCGACGCAAGGAATCAAAGGCAGGCAAGAAAAACCAGCAGCGATGGCAGGGCGGAGAGGGCTCAAAAAAATTTCAGAGGAAATGCGAGGGGGGCGGGTAGGTTTAGGTAAAAAAAAATTAAAAAAAATATTAAATAATAAATATATTATTATATTGTGGTACCGCGGTACCATCATGGTACCGCGGTACCAGTATGGTCCCGCGGTACCGGGATCCGCGGTACCCAGTACCGCGGGACCTATGATATATATATATATATATATATATATATATATATGTCATAGATCCAGCAGTACCAGGATCCGCGGATCCCGGTACCGCGGATCCATACTGATCCCCGATACCATAATATATAATATTTTTTTAAATTTTTTTTTAAAAAAGAAATTAAATAAAATTGAGTGGGCAATATGGGTATCAGCTTGAAGCTGTTGACGAGAGCAGTGCATTTATGCAGGTTGTCAGTTTTGACGAGAGCGAACAACCAAAGGACCAAGGGGATGCAAAACACCAAAAAGTGTGTTTTTGCTCATGGAGTCGGAAGGCCAAATCATGAAGAGGTCGTACCGTCGGGGCCCCCGGATCCCGCCGGACCCCGCTATCGCCCCCCGAACCCCCCAAGACTTGCTGCTATCTAGAAACTGTAATCTAGCCATCTCATAACCATCATGGTCTCACAGTAGACCCTATACTAACAACCATGCTCAGTAATGGCTTCTCATAACGGGGGCCTTACAGATCTGAGCTCACGGTTAACTACTGACTACTAAACTAAGAGGTGCATTATTTAGTTGTCTAACACATTTTGTTGCTGAAAGCATCGACAACCTGCATAAATGCACTGCTCTCATCAAGAGCTTCAAGCTGATACCCAAATTGCCCACTAAATTCAAAAAAAAATTTAAATTTATTTTTATTTTTAAAAAAAAAAAAATTAAAAAATGGTGTCGCCCTAGTAACGCGGATTTTTGGGCGGCACCATAATTGCGGTACCACCATTATGGTACCGGCGGTACCATAATGGTGGTACCACATGGAACTATGATATATGTATATCATAGATCCAACGGTACCAAGATCCGCGGATCCCGGTACTGCGGATCCACTGTGGTACCGCGGATCCATACTGATTCGCGGTACCACAATATTTAATATTTTTTAATATTAAATATATTAATATTTTTTTTTTACCCTAATCCCCCCTCTCACTTCATCTCTCTCCCTGCCCATCGCGCTGTTCTCCGCGCCCTCTTCCTGCTGTCTGCGCCCTCTCTGCTGTTCGCGCACTCCTCGCCATCACACTGTATTTGCGTTGCACAGATGGCTTCCCCCCTTGCTACTGCTACTTCGGCCATTGCTGTGGATTTTCCAGCTTTCCGCCTCCTATCGCACTCATGATCATCTCTGCCTTTTTTCCACCCACATCCACAATGGCTCCTCCAGTGGCTCCAGCGCCCAGGTTTTCTCTTGCAGCGCCCACCTCCACAGTGGCTCCTCCAGTGGCAGCACCCAGGATGTACCAGTACCGGCCACCGCAGCGCCCCTTTTAGTACATATCGCCGCTATACTTGCCTCCTGCAGGGATGGCCCCTCTACAGCCAGTTCCTCCGCCAGCAGTAGCCCCACGGGCACACACTCCACGGACCTATCCTCCACTATCAGCTGCACAGGGACACCCATCTTTGGCTTCTCTATCCCAGCCGGCCTCAGCTTGGGCCCAGCCTTGCCAGCCAAGTGATCTGCATGGGGATGATGAGGCATTGACGGCTCCCCTCATCCGCAAGAGACCAGGAAGGCCCAAGGGTGCACCGAACAAGAAAGGCAGAGCACAGAAACAGCCAAGGAAGAGAGGACGACCTCGCAGGGCCCCGGGTGCAGGTAGAGGTGCAGTATCACAGCCAGCTGGAGCAGGTCTAGTCGGTTTGGCTTGCCTGGGGGCGGATGCGGAGGCAGATTGGGAGGATGAGGATGACTTCTCCTCGGATACACAGCCCATGCCAGTTCCAGACAGGCATAGATATCAATTGTGAGAGTCAGCTCAAGGCCCTGAGTTGTCTCCGGAGCATTCGTCTGAGTTAGAGCTAGAGCTATCATGTTCCATGTTTGGCGGCCAGATGGTCGAACACTGTATTCAGACCATTTTCCATATTATATCCAGTGTTGGACGTACTTTATTCGCTGTACATTGTGTATTTGTCAATTTGTAATTGTGATGCTCTATTTTCAATTTTATTTCGAATGGTATGTGCGTATTTTCAATTAGTTTCAACTGCTGAGATTGATAGCAAATGCACAACACAGAAATACAACTCTCTTTATAACATTTCATAAACACACATATTACACTGCATTACACCAGGCATGCGTTGCACAAAAAACACATTGAACATTAATTCAACAGTGGTCCACAATTGAGAGGCTATGCACAAAAAACAGATGCGTCCGGGGGTCCGAACGCCATTTTTTATTTTATTTTTAAATTAGAAAAAAAAAAACCGGACGCGGACGCATCCGAACGCGGACGTGGACGCGCGTCCGCTTCCACCATCCACTTCCTTATATATATATATATATATATATATATATATATATATCATAGAATCCCATGGTACCGCCATTATGGTGCCGCCCTTAGACCCGCGGTACCAGGGCGGCACCATAATAATAATATTTATTATTATTATTATTTTTATAAAAAACCCTTTTTACTAGGGTAATTTAGGGTAAAAAATTTAGAAAAAAAAAGTGTTAGGGTTTAGAAAAAGGGGGGGACTGTACAAGGGGCACTGTGGGGGAGCAGACCTTGGGGTCAATGGGAGTGCAGCATGTGGGGGAGCAACATATCCGGACAGGTACACCGTCACATGGGCACTGTGGGGGAGCAGACCACGGACCCAATCGGAGTGCAGCATGTGGGGGAGCAATACATGGGGCAGGTACAGTAGCACATGGTTACTGTGGGGGAGCAGGCCATGGGGCCAATGGGAGTGCAGCACGTGGGGGAGCAACAAATGGGGGCAGGTACAAGGGCACATGGAGGGATCATCAATAGCTGCACATGGGGGAACAGGCTGTGGGGTTAAATAGGCACTGACGAGGCTGTGAGAGCCAGTGAGAGGGTGTGAGAGAGAGGATGTGAGAGGCATTGTGAGAGTCTGTGAGAGAGAGCCAGTGAGAGGCTGTGAGAGAGAGGCATTGTGAGAGGCTGTGTCACAGACCCGGTGAGAGGCTGTGAGAGGGAGGCTGTGAGAGAGCCAGTGAGCCATTGAGAGGCTGTGAGAGACAGTTTGAGAAACAGGGTGTCGCGAGATGGCGGAGCGCATACCACCGAGGCCTGAGGGCGAAGCCAGGAGGAAGCTCAAGGAAGATGTTTGAAGGCACAACGAAAGGCATCGGAAGCAAGAGGCAGACATTGCAGAGATGCTGCGATAGGCTCGGCAGAGAAATCCGGAGCCGGAGCTGTGCCTCCCGCCCCTGCTGTCGAGGTGGATTTGGATGAGCAGATCGGAATGAACTTCACACGACGACAACTCATCATGGTCAGGGAAAGGGCTGCCCGCCATCGGCCTAACCAGGAGGCAGCTCGGGCTAATCGAGAGTTAGAGCGAGAGCGACAGAACAATGCACCTGACGAGGGCGAGGAGTCTGTGGAGGATCCGTAGGAATGTTTAGAATGGATAGGATCCAGCCGTATGTGGCTGGCTGTTGTTATGTAGTTTTCGGCATCAGATGAGGGAACATTTAGTGTTTAACAGTGTAAAGAACAGCCCCAGCCGTATGTGGCGGGATACGTATTGTTATTTTGATACCACTGTTGAATTAATGTTCAATGTGTTTTTTGTGCAACGCATGCCTGGTGTAATGCAGTGTAATATGTGTGTTTATGAAATGCTATAAAGGGGGTTGTATTTCTATGTTGTGCATCTGCTATCAATCTCTGCAGTTGAAACTAACTGAAAATACGCACATACCATTCGAAATAAAATTGAAAACAGAGCATCACAATCACAAATTGACAAATACACAATGTGCAGCGAATAAAGTACGTCCAACATTGGATATAATATGGAAAATGGTCTGAATACAGTGTTCGACCATCTAGCCGCCAAACACGGAACATAACATCAAACTGCTAAAAATAAAATAACAGAGCTACAATCAATGCTCTGGCTCTAACTCAGACGAATGCTCCGGAGACAACTTAGGGCCCCGAGCTGACTCTCGCAACTGATATCTATGCCTGTCTGGAACTGGCATGGGCTGTGTATCCGAGGAGGAGGACTCGTCATCCTCATCCTCCCAATCTGCCTATGCATCAGCCCCCAAGCAAGCCAAACCGACTAGACCTGCTCCAGCTGGCTGTGATACTGCACCTCTACCTGCACCCGGGGCGGTCCGAGGTCGTCCTCTCTTCCCTGGCTGTTTCTGTGCTCTGCCTTTTTTGTTCGGTGCACCCTTGGGCCTTCCTGGTCTCTTGCGGATGAGGGGAGCCGTCAATGCCTCATCACCCCCATGCAGATCACCTGGCTGGCTAGGCTGGGCCCAAGCTGAGGCCGACTGGGATAGAGAAGCCAAAGATGGGTGTCCCTGTGCAGCTGATAGTGGAGGATAGGTTCGTGGAGTGTGTGCCTGTGGGGCTGTTGCTGGCAGAGGAATTGGCTGTGGAGGGGCTGTCCTTGCAGGAGGCAAGTATAGCGGCGATATGTACTGAAAGGGGCGCTGCGGTGGCCGGTTTGGGTACATCCTGGGTGCTTCCACTAGAGGAGCCACTGTGGATGTGGGCGCTGCAAGAGAAAACCTGGGCACTGGAGCCACTGTGGATGTGGGCGCGACAAGAGAAAACCTGGGTACAGATGGTGGCCTGCCATGGAGACCTGGTGCTGCAGAAGTGGATGGCGATGGAGGGGCTGCAGGCCTCAACGACATCGGTGGCACAGGAGGTGCTGTGCGGTGCACATACACCCTCTGAGGAACTGGAGGAACTGCAGGCACCTCGTGTAGCTGCTCTGGCTGAGACTCTGTGTAGGGCATGCTGGCTAGAGAGGATGGGGGTGCCCTGACGCTCGACATCTGTTGGGCCTCTGAATCCAACTCTGCAATCAAGTCGTCCAGCTGGGCATCCGAATACAAATGCTCTGGGCTCTGGGACTCATCATGTGCACCATCCTCTGGATCATCCTATGCCGCATCCCGTCCCTCATCTTGTGCACCATGCGGACCCTGCATGGCCTCCCAATCGGTACAATCAAAGTCATCTGGTGACTCCTCCGGTGTACTGTCGTAGAAATGCCTATGGCTCTGTGATGCACGCATCCAAGCAGCTGTGGAAGGTAAACCCAAATCACTTTGCCCCCTATCAAGAGCCTCCTCTATCATATCAACATAAGAAGGTATGCCACTGGCCCCCCCTGTGTGCCCTGCCCGTATATATATATATATATATATATGTATATATCATAGTTCCCTGTGGTACTGCCGTGATGGTACCGCCGGTACCATAATGGTGGTATTATGGTGCCGCCCTGTAGAATGCGGTACCAGGGTGGTACCACAATAGATTATTTTTTTTATTAATATTTTTCCTAATATTCTTTAATGCTGTATCTGCCCAAAAAAAAGCCAAAAGATATTGTTTTAGCTATAATTTACCCTGAAATGGACTGCTCTCGTCAACAGCTTCAAGTTGATACCCATATTGCCCATGTTGGTACCGCGGTACCATAATATATATATTATTTGTTATTTAATATTTTTTAAAATTTTTTTTAACCTAAACTACCCGCCCCCCTCGCATTTCATCAAAAATTTTTTTGCGCCCTCCTCCGCCCTGCCATCGCTATTGTTTCCGCCTGCTTGCCTTCGATTCCTTGCGTCGCCGTTCGCCCACTCATTGCCCTGCCTTGCATCTGACTTGCTTCGCCCTCCCTTCGCCCATTTTCAGCGTCTCTCACACAGTGTGCCCTGCTGTTTTTTTTCCAGCGTTTTGTCCCTAGTTTTCTCCATCGCAATGGTGCAATCCGACCTTTCCGGTCTGTGGGACGAGGTAGACATTGTCAGGCGGGTTGCCGACAAGGCCAACAAGACCGGTCAGAAGATCGTGCACTGCCGATACTGTCTCGTCGAGTTTGCTGCATCCCTCACTCGCCTTAAAGGCCATCTGCTCGGTGCACACGCCAAAAATGGTGCCACCTTGAATGCTGCCCCTGGTGGCAGCATGACCGTCCCCGACAGGCAACGACTACTGGACACCTACGGGCCGTGGCTCGTGGCGGGAGAGAACACCATTTCGGAGGGCATTCTCCGATTTTGCACCGCTCCTTATGTGGATGACCCAGAGTTGCTGCCTGCTTGGCTGGCACGCACGAGGAGAGGGAGTGCATCCTCGTCCAGTCCCTTTGCCCCTCATCCCCCTCAGACTGTTCCGCCTCACGCACCCCCATCTGCTCAGATTCCGGTGGATCCCGTCACATCGCGTCCGCCTGTTGCCACTGCGGTTCCACCTTCACCCACTGTTGCTCGCACTCCCCCAGTCTACGACTTTCTCATGGACTCTCCGCCACCCGAGCAGGCCCAGGATGCTACTGCTGGGGCCTTCGAGGATGTGGAAGAGATCCCTTCTTCCTTCCCTTCCCATCCGAATGACCTCCTCAGCCAGCAGTTTTCGTACCCCATGCCAGATGTTGCCCCTCCACCAGTGCACCCCACCTATGCTGTTGCACCAATCCCTGCCAGTGCATCCCACTCTCCCCATTGCACGTCTACAGCCGATGCATCCACCAGTGCCCAGCCTGTCGCGTCATCGTCCATTCCCGTCACGGTTGGTGCACCGTGCTGGAGGTCCACCACCCGTCGCCCACCAGGGAGAGCCCTTGTGCAGCAGACCATTCGCGGCACGCATCAGCCGCACATGGACAGAGAGGCCACACAGGCCGTGGCCAGTCTGATTTACGAGCTGAACCTACCCTTTGCCATCACCGACTCTGAGCCCTTCAGAAGGGCCTTCCGCCTTGCACAGTCTATCAGCCCTAGCTGGAGAGTCCCTATTTCAGAGGTTCTCCGCACACACATGCTGAGGGATAGGGTTGAGTCCTTGTCTAGAGAGATGGAGCCTCTGCGTTGGCACTGGGCCACTTACGGTTGCAGCATCATGTCCGATGGCTGGACTGATGTCAGGAGGAGGCCGATTCTCAACCTACTGGTCTCCAGCTGCATGGGCACACAGTTTTTGAGGGCAGTGGATTGCAGCAGGGGGGGGAGAGTCATATCTGCAGAGTTCATGTTTGATGTCATCAGGTCTTCCATCCTAGCCATAGGCCCACAACATGTCGTAACGGTGGTGACGGACAATGCCACAAATTGCATTCAGATGGGTGTACTGCTAGAGGCCGAGTTCCCTCATATTGTTCATACCCCCTGTGCAGCGCACGACATAGACCTTCTGATGGGGGACATTGGAGCACTTCCCTGGGTTAGAGCCATCGTCCGGGAGGCCCTCTTCCTGGTGACTTTTGTCACCAGGAAGAGGCGTGTTCTTGCCATGTTCCGAGTGCTCAGCCATCTGGACCTCCGTAAGCCAGCCCCCACACGCTTTGCATTCGACTTGGTGGTCATCGACCGTTTGATCAGGTGCAGGGCCCAGCTTCTACAGATGGTTGCCAGTGATCTTTGGGGTGCCAGTACGTTTCCGCGCACTGAGGATGGGGAGCACTTTTCTTCCACGGTGAGGGTAGACCAGTTCTAGAGGGATGCACAGACATTGTCAGGACTGCTTCAACCACTCTACATTGTGCTCCGCATGGCTGACAGCGAGGGGTCGACACTTGGACTGGTATATGAGCACATGGACCGGATTGGACAGTTCCTGCAGCTGCCCATCTTGCAGCCAGAGAGGTAAGCAGTATAGTAATGTAATTGGCCTTTATCTTTTTAGTAGTCTGCTAGTTTGTTTTTTTGTCAATGTTAAGTTTTTTCGTAATGCCCTAAACCACATGCCCCTCACCTGAAGAATGACAGAGCTGAAGTTCATATGGGAGACGCGGTGGAACTACTTCCACAGGAGTATCCACACCGTTGCACACATGCTGCATCCCCTCTTCCTCTCTCCGACACAGATCGCAGACAGGGAGCTCGAGGCCGATTGGCTTCAGTACATTCACAGGGTGGGTCCACACATAGGTTTGGATCCTATCAGGCTCATGGAGGAGCTCGCTGCATTTCGTTTCGGCATGGGCATGTTCGGTCACCCGGCTGCTCAGGATCCAGAGAGGAGGCAGCTCCCCATTACCTGGTGGACCATGTTCGGCAGCACCTATCCATCCATACAGCGTCTTGCACTGTGGGTCCTTTCACAGGTATGCATCTCATCTCATCCTCCCTTGCTGTGTTTCGTTGACGTTCAACCCGTGCACGTGTGCTGAACCATTTCATTGCACGTACCACAGGACTGCGCTGCCTCTGTGTGTGAGCGTAATTGGAGCACATGGGCACTCATTCACACGAGGAGAAGGAATCGGCTGTCAGTGACTTCCGACCATTACGAGCGCATTGCAGGTGATTAGCTATTCTCCCATATCATGTTGGTTGAATCCTAGTACGTTGGTTTCATTTCTTCATAAAGTTGTCTCTCTGACATGCAAATTTTAAACCTTGCAGACGAAGATATCTGATTTGGAGCGCCAGGTTGACTTGCCTACGGACAGCACCCATCCCATGCCTGCAGATGACCTGGGCACACAGTTGATGGCAGAGAGAGAGAGGGAGCTTGCCGAGATGAGAGAGAGAGAGCTTGGGCTTGAGCACAGAGAGCCCCCATTGTATGAGGCAGATGAGCCAGTGTCAGAGGATGAGCATGATGAGGATGAGCCCATTCGGGTTGTGTTTGCCAGATCAGAGAGGGATGAGGCAGATGATACAGGTGCAGGGCACACGCCACGGGCAGGGGTCACAGGTGCATCACGTGGCAGAGGTTGGACGCATGGCACAGGTTATACCGACAGACAGGCAGGGCACATAGGGGGGGCCAGTGGCATACCTACCTATGTCGACATGATGGAGGAGGCTCTTGATAGAGGGCAGAGTGGTTTAGATGCCGGTCCCGCAGATGTTTGAATGCGTGCAGCACAGAGTCATGGCCGTTACTACGACAACACACCAGAGGAGGCACCAGATGACTTTGATTGCACAGATTGGGAGGCCATGCAGGGTCTACAGGGTGCACATGATGAGGCACGGGATGAGGCTTGGGTTGATTCAGGGGTTGGTGCACAGGATGATTCAGAGGTTGGTGCACAGGATGATTTAGAGGCTGGTGCACAGGATGAGTCCCAGAGCCCAGAGCATTTGTATTCGGATGCCCAGCTGGACGACTTGGTTGCCACTTGGTTGCTCTGTACATGTGATGCTTTATTTGCAATTTTATGTCGAATTCTATGTGCGTGTGTGAATCCTATTTTCATTTAATTTCGTTTGAAGTGAATGCTAGCTTCACATATATGCACCTACATCATGAGCACAACAATCACCCCTACACCCCAAACGACATTTCATAAACACATGTAATACATCTGCATTTAAAAAAATTACAGAGATTGCATCTTACATGACCATGCTCGCGTTGCACAAAAAACAACTATGTATATATTCAACCGTTGTATCAAGATAACATCACATATACTGTCATTTTTTTAAGCAGCCATCTAGTTATTTGCTGCACCATAAACTGCCGAAAACTACATAGCAACAGTCCGCCACATACGGCTGGACCTTATCTATTCTAAACATCCCTCACTGATCCTCCACCGACTCCTCGGCCTCGTCTGGTGCATTGTTTTGTCGCTCTTGCTCTGCCTCTCGGTTAGCCCGAGCTGCCTCTTGGTTAGCCCGACGTCTGGCCGCCCTTTCCCTGACCATGATGAGCTGCCATCGTGTGAAATTCATTCCGATCTGCTCATCCAGATCCAGCTCGACAGCAGGGACAGGATCCACAGCGGGGGTGGGTGGCTCCGGTTCCGGATTTCTCTGCCGAGTCTGTCACAACATCTCTCGGATATCTACCTCTTGCTTCCGATGTCTCTCGTTGTGCCTTCGGATATCTTCCTCAAGCTTCCTCCTGGCTTCGCCCTCGGCCTTCGATGGTATGCGCTCTGCCATCTCGATCGACCTTCTTCTCACAGCACCCTAGTCCTTGAACACCCTCTCACAGCACCTTGTCTCTCAAACAGCCTGTCTCTCACAGCTTGTTCTCACAGCCTGTCACCGGCTCTCGCTTCCTCTTTCACTGTCTATCACTAGCTCTCTCACAGCCTTTGAAATGCCGACCACAATGGCATTGTGAGTGCCTATTTATCCCCACAGCCTGATCGGTCATGTGGATCCCCATCATCCATCCATGTGCCTCTGTACCTGCCCCCATGTGATGCTCCCCCCCTGTGTTGGTCTCCCATTGGCCCCATGGTTTGCTCACCCACAGTGCCCATGTGCCTCTGTACTTGCCCCCATGTGATGCTACCCCCCTGTGTTGGTCTCCCATTGGCCCCTCGGTCTGCTCACCCGCAGTGCCCATGTGCCACTGCACCAGTCCCCTGCATCATGTACTGTACCCTCTTTTTGTACACCCAGAACCCCTTTTTTTTTACTTTTTTTTGTCCTTTTTTGGTAGTTAATATGCAAAAAAAAATTATTAAAAGATTTTTAAAAAAATATATATAAAAAATGGTACCGCCCTGGTACCGCGGGTCTGAGGGCGGTACCGTACCGGCGGTACCACTGATATGGTACCGGCGGTACCATACCAGCGGTACCAGAGGGTACTATGATATATATATATTAAAAAAATATTAAATATTAAATATTAAAAAAATTAATATATTATGGTACCGCGGATCAGTATGGATCCGCGGTACCAGTGTGGATCCGCGGTATCGGGATCCGCGGATCCTGGTACCGCTGGATCTATTATATATATATATATATATATATATATATCATGACACTAGAAGTTGATACATTCTGAATAAATATTGGACAATATGGTAGTTATTTGGACTCATGGGGTCATCACTCTCGTGAATGGATGGATGACGTGCATCCTACAGATGAATATAAGACTAGTTTTGTACTCATCTTGGCCTTAACAAATTTTAAGTCCTTTTGGTGTCACCAATGGTGTCTACCTTTCAAAATGTTATGAATAATGTCATGCGCCCCCGTCTTGGCCTTTGTGTACTGGTCTATTTTGATGACATCATATTCGTGTTTCCATCCGGTTCAAGATCGACCTTTTCAAAATTGGATGAATGAACATGAATCGTCGTTCTCAATCAGGTCCATCTTGAAAGAATCAGAAAGAATTTGCAACTATAATTTTTGCACTCCTTTCATTTTGATATCCATTGTAAACTTGGACGTTTTGATACTGCTGATGACGCCTTGTCTCACCTTCCAGCTCTCATCGATAATCTTGTCACTACTTTTGATCAGTTACCTGCTGCCTATCATACATGTCATGACTTTGGTCATGTTTAGGCTTCCCAGTTGTTTGCTTCCTCACACGTTTTCAAAAGTCCTATAGTTGTTTGAAAGACCATTTTGACTGGCCTTTTATGAAATCCGAGCTTAATACTATTATCCGTCAATGTGCCTTTTATCCCCACAATAAGTATTCTTGTGGCAAGCTTCTGGCCTTCTTCATTACCTGTTTGAGGTAATAATACATCTCTCCTATCATCAAAGCCACTCCTTTCTTAACCTTCTAAGAGACCAAGAAGTGACAGGTTACTGGCTACTCCCATAAAAGAATATTGTATCTCCCTGGATCTGCTCCTCTAACTCGATGTTTCTGAAGAGTGAAAAGTTAGCAGATATGGTCCTTTTGATCAATCCATTGAAACTTGTCTCCACATGAAATTGATG
This sequence comes from Diphasiastrum complanatum, assembly GCA_029204225.1. Taxonomy (NCBI): domain Eukaryota; kingdom Viridiplantae; phylum Streptophyta; class Lycopodiopsida; order Lycopodiales; family Lycopodiaceae; genus Diphasiastrum; species Diphasiastrum complanatum. The sequence continues at coordinate 39,082,987 of CM055099.1, forward strand.
TGATGAGACTAGAAATTGTCCCAAGGTAGACTGGATGTACCAAGTCCCTCATGTCACTCTTTGGAGGAAATGCGTGCGATAGAAATCTGGTTTGGCCACCAAAGGGCCATTCCAAGCTCGCCAAATCTTGAATTAATGTATCTACCATTCGTTGGATATACTGATGATTTTCGCTGAAAGATGAGTTGGCATGTTAACAATTTATTCTGCCTAAATATCGTGTGCGAGTATTGAGTTAAGTCATTTTAGAATCATAGCTGTCTTCTTGCCACATTTTATTGGCATAACTGACCATTATCTTCATGACAGAGTTGTGTCCAAAACTTTATGATTTTCTAGTTCCATTAAAGACCAAACATTCTCTTCATATTTTATGTTACATTATGTGGAAGCTGAAAACCTTGAAAATTGCTAACACTGATGGAAGTTGAATGCGGAAATGAGATTGGGATTGGTAAAATATTTTTTTGCGCCTGCAGTCAGGTCTCGATCTGGCACTGATTTACACGATTTCCAGTTTGATGGCAAATCTGTTGAAGATGCTGAAGACAGAGAGTATATTGAGATGGAGAACTGGGAACCACAAGGAGGGGTTGATACTCCGATCGGTGGTTACTCCTATTATGAGAATGATGGCACACTATTGTTTCTATTGACTCCTGTTCAACCACCACCCATACTTTCTCCTCTTGTATCATTTGATAAGCCAACCTCAGTTGAAGCTGGGAAACAGGTTAATTTGCTTGAAGAAGTGCATATAACTTCTGAAATGTGTGTAGAGTTTCCTAGGCCTGCTTCTCCAAAGTATGATGAAAAGCATGTCCTTAACCATGAAATTCAAATGCTGACACCTTTTTCAAATAGAGCATTTTTGCAATCAAGTGTACATGTTTCCCAAGCGCAGGATTTTCAGGAAATTTGTAGTCATGGTTCTAAATCTGCTCTGCAACACCATCAACATGAGATCCAGATATCATGCGAGAGGTTTTCGAGAGATATCTCACAAATCACGGCTCCACCTATTGCTTCTACTCATACAATGCCATTGAGTCAAGCTGGTTTTAGAGATCCGGCTACTTTGGGTGGTGGTCAGCAAGTTACAATGATAAGCATTGAGGTCGATCTCTTTTCCCTTGAAGGCAAGAAATTCATTCATCTTTGCATATTTGTTTATATTAGGTCTTTGACTGCTAACTTGTTTCAAATTTGAATGATCTTTGAATGCAAAAGATAGGTTAAGAGAAAATAATGACAACTGCAAGTGGTGCTGTATATGTACGCCCATTGTAGCCTTTCCATGCTGATAGCCTTGTTCACATGTATGACACAGTTGTTATTCATAAAGCTCATTTCTTCTCTTAGAGTGATTTTGTCATCTGTGTTTTCTGATATGTGAGCATCTCTTTTCTATCTATCGTGCATTGTGTTGTGTACGTCTGAAATAAAAATTCATAAACCTTGTGTCTTATAACTATGAAACAGATGCATGCACAGAGCCGGGGAGATTTACGGCCTGACCCACGTTATGATTCTGTTTGCTGTATCATAATTGTTGTTCAAATCGATAGCCCTCCTACTGAGTTGGCACACGAGATTGTGGTTCTTCTGTGTGACAGTACTTTCTTGACAAAGAGGAGGTATGATGTTGAGTTTATTGTTAATGTTAACATTGTGATATATATCAAATTATTTCAATCAGAGCTATCAATCCTGTCTATGAGTGAAATGCATACGTCTTATCAAAACATCCTTAACTAGAACTGCAGCTAGCTAATTAGACTATTCTATCAGAGGGCATGTATAGTTTGATGTAGTGGACTGATGGTGCTACATTGAATTAGAATCAGATATATTTGGAACAGATGATGTAGATTTCACCTACAAATCATCTCTATATTATCCATGATCTACTTCAAGACTCATGCAAATTTTTGTGTTTTCTCATAGTGCAGCTGAGTCTATAATCATAGGAGTTTTTTTACTTTAAGAAAACTAAACAGCTTATTTCCTACTGAATTTTATACTGGTGGATGTAGACTGATCATGATCGTTTTTCTAAACATGTCAACGATGAAATGCTTCACAATAACTATAGTCTGGGAGTCATAGCATCAGTGTTTTCTACTTGAGTTATTATGACCTTCAATTCAAATGCAATTTGGATGAATGTTAGTCATTAAGATTCTGCCTTACTTTTGTGCAGAAATCTAGATGGTTTCTCAGGCTGCAGAGTTATCACCTTGCCAGATGAAGTAACTCTCTTTCAGTGCTTCACAAAAATAGTATCTTTGTATGATCCAGATATGCTGGTTGGATGGGAGGTTCAAGGTCATTCTCTAGGATTTTTAGCAGAAAGGGCAGCAAACCTTGGGATTGGCATTCTAAAGCAACTTTCTCGCTCATTAAGAGGATCTTCATGGACGACTCATACGCATGAAGTTGAGAAGGAATTGGTGGAACTAAATGAATCTGTTATAGAGGATGAATGGGGAAGAACCCATGGAAGTGGGATTCACATTGGCGGCCGCATTATATTAAATTTATGGCGCATCATACGTGGGGAACTGAAGCTTGGTATATATACACTCGAAGCTGTTGCTGAGGCAGTTTTGAGAAGACGAGTACCACGGATCCCATGGCGTACTTTAACTCAGTGGTTCATGAGTGGTCCTGGAAGGGAGAGATTTCGCTGTGTGGAGTATCTTGTGGAACGAGCAAAGTTGAATCTGCAAATCATGGACCAACTTGATCTTGTATGTTTTTGTTGTCTTTCTTATCTTTCCTGCTTTTTGAGCTTAATCAGTACAAGAGAGTTCATCATGATGCTAGGATCTCAAACGTCCCCATTCCTGTTAGTAAGCTTTTTAGGGAAGTCATGCTCTACTTTTGTGCGGAGGCATATGTTCGAATCTTATGTGCCTGTGAGAACTTGTGTTTTGCTAAGTAATAAAGATTGGAGGCAGTGGCTGTTACAGAAGATCTCATGACTAGACTGGCATGCCTATCAGATGGATACCACAAATCCATACGTGATCCATTAATTTAAACAGAAGAATTAACACGGTTCAACATTACATTCTGATCCTTCCAGGTTAGTGATAAGCTTCAAAACCCTATGGATCCAAGAGCATTAACTCTAGGGACAAGCTTCTATCAATTAACAGATCCAATGTAATTCATGTATCAGATTCCACTTCTAACATCACAATTGACATCCAAACTGCGGATAAACTCAATGGTTACAAAGATATCAGTTATAAATTCAACTAAATGAATTCAATCCAAGAAATTAATATCCAGTATTAAGCAATTATTGATCACGATTACTCAATGTGATATCCTTGGCTTGTGTGGCTTGTATGGCATACAACAACACACTATGGCATTCTTTGGCCAGTACCAATACTAGTATATGTATAGGTTTGTTCCTTTCTGTCAGCTGCTATTGTGCTATTTTTTATAGGTGTTAGCTATGATATGAACCACTAACCACTGTACATAGTATTTTTATCCTAACTGACATTTTATTGTCACTGATCTTTAAGCTTGGCCATTTGTTGAGTATTTTTTCATTTTGTGACGTTGCACATGTGCTTCGGTGTCGGTGATATTCTTGAGCACTCTTTAGCACCATGACCTACCTCTTGATTCCTTCGTGGCTAGACCCTTCCTAAGCATCGATTTGGCTTGGCTAATATGGTACCAAAGACCTGAAAATTGCTCAAAATTTTGTCTTTTTGTAAACACCAAGATTACTTCTTGCCAAAATTCTTGGCTGGACCCTTCCTAAGCAGCGATTTGGCACTGGGAGGGTGGCCAATGCCCTGCTCTAATTTGCGATGGTCTGCAGATCAAAAATATGAGGACTTTCCCTCAGAAAAGTCTGCTGCTGCTCAAAAAGTGCATTGCCCTGCAAAAATGCACTGCCCTGTAGAAACTGGTTTTCTGCCCAAATGATGGCTGCCTCCATGAGTTTGCTCCCTCTCTGATTGCTTACAAGGCAACCAAGAGTAGCCCGTATCTCTCTCTCTACAATGGCACTCCCACAGATGTTCTCTCGCTAACTTTGGCCCTGATACAAATTGTTAGCGCCATAAAGTTCATGGATAACAAATTACATTGACCGGTGATGGCTTGCCAAGATCTCTCCTAGGCTTTAGAGAAGCAGGGAGTTGTGCATGAGAGATGGATATAGGTTGAGAGTTTCATATTTGGACCTGTTGGTTTGTTCTTTGGATTATTTGTGAGCAAATTTGGGAGGTTGAGGAAATTCTGGTTATCTCATAAATTCAAAGAAGGCCGAGTTACCAAGAATTTTTGATCTATTGTCTTATATCTAAAGTTTAAACTTGTTGATAAACTAGGAGTTATATAGGGGATAGGATTTCGTATGGCATCAAAAAGGTATGAAGCAGCTCTATTTTTGGCCCTGCACAATAGGATGGACATGCTGCTTTCTAGAATGTGGGGCATTTTCAATGAATTGCTGGTTGCACACGAGTTCTTGCATGCGATTCTTTAATATGTTGCTTTCTGGTCGCAAAGTTTTGCTAGAGACCCATGACTTTGGAATTTTAAAGATTTATCAAGCTAGAGGTCTAGGTTGCTAGTAAATTCCATAACTATGTCATTGATATAGTTGCAGATCCCACACAATATGTTCATATAGTTGGCCTGTTCTACTTATTGTTGCTGACGTTCCGAGCTCTGCAAGTAGCTTTGAATAATTTTTCTGCAATTTTTATCAGCCAAAGCTTTTTGATTCTCTGAAGCAGACATCTGACTCATGTCATTTTTCATCTTTTATAATGACAGGTAAATCGTACAGCTGAACTTGCACGTATTTTTGGAATTGACTTCTATTCCGTCCTTTCACGAGGGTCACAGTATCGAGTAGAGTCTATGATGCTTCGACTCGCTCATACACAGAACTTTCTCTTGATCTCACCAACTCGGCAGCAGGTAGTGTGAATTCACTTCACAGTTATCAAGATGCTTATTCTCATGCCAAATGTTGCCATGAATAGGACCTCAAGGTCATCAAAGTTCTGTCCCTTCAGTGTGAGTTCAAGGAACTGAAAGTAGTCAGACATTAGGTTACAGTCCAAGTGCATCTCTTATTGATCACACGCGCAAAATTAGGTATATAAATTTGCCGTTTTGTACACTTTGTAAGCCGAAGATCAGGAAAATAATATTCATGTACAAGAAGGGACATAATAGGTGAATCGATTCCTTAACACGAATCTGTCTGAACAATATCCAAGAAAACATTTACTTTGAAAATATATAAAAGGATATCTGAATCCTATAGTTGCTAATGTTTATGTTGATTACTTCCTATGCTTGTGACATCATGATGCTGTACTGAATTTTGTTTCAACAGGTCTTTGCACAGCCAGCAATGGAGTGTCTTCCTTTAGTGATGGAGCCGGAGTCAAGATTCTACACCAGTCCTGTTGTGGTGCTGGATTTTCAGTCGCTCTACCCGTCGATCGTCATTGCCTACAATCTTTGCTTTTCGACATGCTTAGGGAAAATTGGACTGAACAATCCCAAGATTCTTGGTGTAACTTCACTGTTTATTGAACATGGTCTCCTTTCAGAGTTGAAGGACATCCTGACAATCGCTCCAAATGGTGTCTTATATGTTCCTCCAGAGGTATTATGCAATCATGTATTTGTACCATAGTAATGTATCTTTCTATGTTTATGGTTTTGTTGCTTGCCTGTGTTGCTATAACATAGACATTCTTCTCTTGTATGTCTTGCAACCTTTCAACGAAGATTAAGTGTAATAGTTTTTCATACCACCACATACCTTCTCTAGGTTTAATTTAGGTTAAGCTGAAGAGGTGATTCGTAATTTTCATTGATTGCTAGCCTTCATCAAAGCTGAGGATGGTCTTCGTCTCCAGAGAAGCAACCTAAGCATGTTTTCTATGTGAATCCATGAGATATATTGTGAATCTTGTGTCCAGTCTTAGGTGTTAAGGCCACAAATAGAAATGTCATACTCTATGATCTGTGCTATGCATGACGGAGTTGATGCTTTAAGGATAAAGATCTTGTGATCGCTCTTTTTTCTGAGGAACCTCCCCAACAACACGTTCATCATCCTTATTATCCCAGAGACGAGTAATCGAAGGATCACTATGAGCAAGGAACTCCGTGATATAAATCATGGATTTTTGCACTAGGCACCCTTCCGCCATGCTACCCTCAGGCCTTGCACTTGTCTTACGAAGCCTTTCAATGTTTCCATAAATCGTTCCAAGAAAAACATCCATCGGCTATGGACAGTGCCTATATTGATAATATCGATCAATGAGAGAACGCCGTAACCACAATACCAATAGTGATTGTAGTAAAATAAGTTCGCCATAACTTTCCCTTATTAGCTTACATAATTTTCTCTTTTCTGACCTTCGTCTAAGTTGCAGCCGGAGTTTTTGTGAACATCATTGATGCACTTTGCCCAGCAGCTACCATCTTCTATGTTGAGTGTTTCGATGAAATGTTGCCCTTGCTTGCCAATGTGATTTTGCTATCCCTTGTGATGACCAAATCTATTTTCTTTTGAACATCTGCATGAGGAAGCAAGGAACTAATTAGAGTGATTTTTTCTCTTCATTGCTAGCCTTCACATGACTAAGCCTGTCTTGATTCATGATAAAGTTTTTCTTTCACATGTTTAGTGATAAGACTGCAGCACCTTTGTTCTGTTTATATCTATGAAATCAAATGTGTCAGTTTCTTTACGCATGCTAGTTAAATTCCTCTTGGGGAGTAGAAAAAGCATAAAGCATACTGGAGCCTTATTAAGTTAAAAGACAACATCATTAGAGCTACCAAACGTGCACAAGGCGGGACCCGAATCCCAACTGAAAATTTTCCCACTTTAGACTTCAACCAACAATGAAGATGCTAGGATCTCAGACAATGACGTCGATGTGCTAGTAATACACAATAATGATGTAATGCTGATGCATGCACTTTCTTCAAATGACATCTAATTGGCAATGTAGTAAAACTATATGAACTCCTTGGATCCCTTGTAAGGCTAAACCAAACTTGGTCTATTGGTTCAATAGTGGGGCACCAAATTCTAATGGCAACGTATTTGTGGTGTACATGTTTGATTATTGGAAATTCTAGCAAACGTTCCAACATGATTCTTGAAGATGGGTATAGCAGGGATTTGTGTCCCTCCTAGGTAGTAGTACCTAGATATTGATTCAATCTTGTTGGTGCTAGATCTATGTGCAATCACACACACTTTAGGAGATCATTCACATTGTTTAAGATGTCCTCACAATTGTGAAAAGTACACAAATAACACCACCAAGTTAGCAAAACGGATGAGGAGCTTTTTAAGCACCAGGTAAATTTTGATAAGCTGAAGACATACTATATAAAGGCCATATGACAATGTACAGTGTATAATAGTTTTGTGTTTATTTTTAGGTTTACAAAATATATTGAGCTAGGGAGAGAGTGAAAAGCTATTTGAGTATGTCAGGAGAGTGGAGAATCATGGAAGGACAATCCAAGAGTGGGGGCTTGAGTTAACACAACAATTAACCCCAATCTATATATCCATATGTATGAAGCTTCACATGGAAGCCTCAGGTGGCCAATATATGGACAGATTCACGACAATTGTGGGATTGGAATGGGAATGAGGATCCACATTCTTAGCCTTTCTATGGACCCAACAAACAATCCATCGTGTACTCATTGACTGCGAATACGAAGATCTATGTCACTCACATGATGATTTGGATAGCCCATTCATGGAGATTAACATCATAGATGATTGGGTCTTAGAGGATCTCGCCATACCCCTCCACCACACAGTCTACTTATGCTTCTCACCTCCAAAGCATAGTGTCCCAAGGAGATATCGCTCAAGGATTACCAATTTCTACGAGGGGTAAGACTGAGGGAGATCATTAACCTAGTGACAACCACATCTATTCCTAGATATAGCATTAACCTCCTCCTAAGCTATTAAAAGAAAACCATGTATGTACATAAAATGTACAGCAAATTGCCCAATTCTCGATGAAAATAATCCCAATAGCTAATCTATTAACTCTAATAGACAAAAGGTTGAAAGCTTACTCCTTGACTATATATGAGTTGATGCAATATTTTTCCACATGGATGCACATCCTAAGGGAGGAAAACACTGCAGTTGATTACTTGGACAACCTGGCGTATGTCCAAGATTACTACTTTAACTATGGCTCGAAGAAAGTTACTACTCGACTTGTGACCACGATAGTTGCACTATGGACATTACTTAAATCTGAAATCATATATAGCATTACATGGGTCATCACATTGATAAACCAATTATCTTTAGAGAATCCCCAGATCCTAGCTGAATTACAGCACATGATGAACCCAAAATTATCCAAAACATGTTCTCGAACACATTGCGACAACTTAGAGCAAGGATTAATGCACACTGCTTCAGTTTCATAACCTAAGCATCCTATTCACAAGGATGAGTTTTTGAGGCACTACATTTACCATGGGAGATACGCCATCTACCAGTCAAGAAACCTAAAAACTTGGTGAAGCCCTAGCCAAGACATTATCGAAAGAGTGAAAAATAAATACCCACGAGAGGCTAAAGTAGGAACCAAAAAAAAGAAAAGAACCTCAATATCCACCGACGTAACAAAATTTACAGTGAAAGTAGAGGCTCACCACGGTGCATGGTTCCCACGTTATTCATCTACGGACTCTCTTGGTCTAGGCAGCACAGATTCAGATGATTATAAGATGAAAGAGTACATATCAAGTGTGTGGTACAAATGTGAGCATATAAAACGTCTCCAAAACAGTAAAGAAAAGCATATGTAATACAACCACAATGATAAAGTACATCTAATATAAGAGTGTTTGGTTGCCAATATAAGGCTAGTGATAATGGTACATTGTGTTGTCCTCAAATACTGCTCCTACCAAAGAAAGATGTAATGGGGATAATGCTTGAGGGTGGTCCCAATAAGTGTTGCTGACATCGTCAAGGAGCTCATCTCTGAGTAGTGGCTATGTGGACAATATGAGTATGGGTAGTACGTCGTCTCTGGTCTCTATATCGGGAAAGGTCACTGTCATCAGAGCCAAGATCCATCCTACGGGAGAAGAACGATGTGATCTGGAGGTGTGCGTCAAAGTGAATCGGTGGCTGAGATCCTGTCGTAGTGAAAACATCTCTTTGACCATGAGTGCAATGCATCATGGATCATCATATACTACAATGGACCGCAATGTGATCGGAGCATCTCGAAAAAGGCAGTGGTATCTCCCTCTGATCTCATAAGAGACTGGGCATCTGAATAAAAAGTGCTCCTTAGACTCCACCTCAGACATAGAACATATCTCACAAATCCTCTCCTCTCATGGGGTACCTTGAAAATGTCCAATCTCAATCTCAAGTTGATGTGATGAGACTCGTAGCTGACCCAGTGTGAATCTCAGACCATGGGATAATCCTGAGTCTAAAGAGCGTGGTAGAACTGGGAGACCGACTGCATCCATCTCCAAGAAATGAGTCCGATAATAGTTAGGTTTTTGACCCCTAACTGGCCCTGCAATGTACGACGAAGATATGCTCTATAGGGAAAACGTTTGATATAGTCATGGGTGCCCGATGGGAGGTCCATGATAGAGATGCGTAGGGTGTCAAGTATACGTATGTGAAAACCATGATAAACGATAACCCTGGCTTTGAAGGTGCTGAGATGATGTGTCGCCTGTGTGTATCTTTGTGCATCCATGATTGAGGCGCTGTATGTATATGATAAGACAAAAGATGGCATCAAGCTGTCGTGGTGGGACTGCAAACTCTGCTTGGATAATCTGGTGCGAGATGAAGGGCTTAGCCTGTATCATACATGATAGCATAAGGACCTATAGGTGTGAGATACTGGCCCAATCAACTGAGGTGAGTCTTGGACACTATGCCTCTGCAGCGTATAATGTTGTGGGGCAAACAAAGGTATCAAACAGCCAACACTTACTCTGGGCATCCCAAATAATTGTTTGAAAACAAAACTGCTCAAGCTGAACCAAGGAGACATGTCCCTTCCCTAGTCTAGCTATAGCTGCATATCTCAGACCAAATATAGGACCAGTGAAAAGAAACCCAAATAAGTGTAGGATGATACAATCTCCAGTGGCTGTCCGTCAAAAATAAGCTCGTCGCTGCATGAAGCCTTGGATGTATTGAAGACCATAACTTTGGTCTTCTCAGTGTTAACCCCCAAACCCCATCTTGTGCAGAAATCATGAAGATTGTCCAACTGCCTTTGTAGACCCTCTCTAGTCAGGGAGACTAGAGCCACATTAACTGCATATAGGAGAATGGCAATCAAAATATCCCCAATCCTGCAACCTGTACCACCACTCTTCTGAATGACTATCTCAAGCTCATCAATATATAGTCCAAATAATGTGGGTGAGAGGGAGAAACCTTGCTTCACCCCGATGGTGCTCCATATATGCTCTGAGATGCCTATGTCACTCCGAAGCAGGCAAGAACTCGCTCATAAAGTGCCATCACTGCTAAAACTGTATCAATGGAAAAACCAAGATCACGTAGTTGTTGGATGAGAAGAAAACGTGGAACAGAATCAAAGGCTTTCCTGAAGTGAACAAAGCCTCCTATATCTGGCCTCCTGAATGATAGCTCGAAGAGTGAAGAGATGGTCTGTGATAGAATAGTGAGCTCGGAAGTCATACGTTGAATGGCTTAAAAGTAATTAATGAGACTTTAAACAACTATACAACATTATTTTTGTAGCTCCTAAAATATGTTTTGATTGAATTTTGCTTTTTGTTTTGTAGCCTCTACCTTCCATATAATTTGTCCTTTGACTTTTTGTTGGAACTAATTAGTATTTGTTCTCATGTTATAGGTAAGTCCAGGTGTGCTACCCAGACTATTAGAAGAAATTTTGTCAACACGTATCATGGTTAAACAAGCTATGAAAAAATTATCTTCTTCCCAAAGGGTTATGCAACGGGTACGTTTGACAATCAAGCACACTATTATTGTAATTTTTAGGAAGTTGTCTACATAAATTGAAGCAGTAAATGTTGGTTCCCTTGCAATACTTCGGAAGATATTTCTCATATTCTCTATTGGTGCATGGAAAATAGATTTTGAACTATGAATCCTAGTTCATTCTACTCGAGAGTTAATTTTCTAGACCTCTAAATGATTGCATCAATCTCTCTATTTCTTTTTATTGATTATCATTAATCACTTTGTTCTTTATGACTCGTGAAATTCTGAAACAAGTACCTATGTTTCTCCTTTTGTTTTTTGCAGGTGTTGAATGCAAGGCAAGCTGCTTTAAAATTAATAGCAAATGTCACCTATGGTTACGCGGCTGCTGGATTTAGTGGTCGCATGCCATGCGCTGAGCTAGCTGATAGTATCGTTCAATTTGGAAGGCATACACTAGAGCAGGCAATCCAAATGGTTAATGTGAATCCTCAATGGGATGCTCGTGTTGTGTATGGGGATACCGATAGGTAAAGATTTTCAAAGGCTCTTGTTTATGCTAGATATATAGCTCCCCTAATTCACATATTTAGTTTCCTGATTTACCTATATTCATGTGGCTTCTTGGTTCTCTCATGAGCTCTTCTTGATTAGCTTTGCAGATCATGAGAGGATTCATGCATGATGCTCCAATCGTATTTTTAAGCTAAAAAACGTTATTGGACAAAACTTAACAAGGAATCATCTTCTTTGGTTGTGCTATGATGTATATATAGTGACAATGTCAAGCCTAGCAGTTTGATTACACTTGACATTGGTTCCTATGATTTTTGTGTTGTGGCTAGTGAAATAATTATGCATTTGGTTAGTCTTGCTGCTTTATGTTATGCTTTGGTGATACCAACTAATGTTGATGTTAATTGTTATGCATGGTCCCATCAGCTAGCTTGGGATGTCTTTGTACCCGTAGATCCATTGAATCCTTGCTGCTATGTGGCATGCATGGTCTATACAACTACCCTGGGATACTTTGGCCCTAGTTCTTGTTGATAGTGATTGGCATTCAAGATCCTTACGAATAGTTTGGAATCTAGCTGAATGCACATAATCCAAAGGCATTCTTGGTCTATATGACTAGCATGGGATGTTGTTCCAGCTAAAGCTACTTGGCATTCATGGAGCCTTCCTATAGCTTGAGATCTCTGTATTGTTTTGAGCATTCTTCTCTCTGGCACTCTTGTTCTGTGAAAGTGATGCAATGGAAGCATGGAGGTACTGTACATTCCTTGGGGTATTGTTGGTCCATTAGGTGGGCTTGAAATTAATGATAATGCCAACCAAATGTGCTATATGCAAAAATTGATGTACTTACAGATGTTTGCCAAATGACAATAGTGAAGATGAAATAATCTGGGTGTAACACTTCAGTTGATATCAACTTCCGCGAGGAATGAGTTCAGCAATCCTTTCAGAAGGATCCCATCTTTTATAGAACCCTATCTTAATCCTCCACTATCTCAGAGGTTAAATTGAAGCTCTTAAGATACTTGTAAGGATGAGCATGCTATTCATACAAATGATTGCTTTCCTCTTTGTGCTTATACATCAGCTTTCAATGTAGTGTTTTACTCATTTTAATTTAATATTGATATTCTTTTGTTTCCTTAGTGGGGAGAGAGAGAGAGAGAGAGAGAGAGAGAGAGAGAGAGAGAGTTGTAATCTATTTTTCTTATTGCAGCATGTTTGTTTTACTGGAAGGGCGTACAAGAGAAGAAGCTTTCAAAATAGGTCAGGAGATTGCTGCTGCTGTAACAAAATCAAATCCACATCCTGTTACTTTAAAGATGGAGAAAGTTTATCAACCTTGTGTGCTGCTTACTAAGAAGCGATATGTTGGCTATAGCTTTGAAAACGTCTCACAGCTGAAACCAAATTTTGATGCCAAAGGTATTGAAACTGTGCGACGTGATAGCTGCGGTGCTGTTGTCAAATGCATGGAACGTTCTTTGAGGATACTATTTGAAACAAGCGACCTCTCACAGGTTAGTCCCCCCACACTAAAGTTTATGTCTACTCTCTCTCTTTCTCAAAAGACATTAATAAAGCGCTCTCTCTCTCTCTCTCTCTCTCTCTCTCAAGTCTATGCCTTGCGATTGACCACAGGTAAGACAATACTTGGAGCGCCAGCTGCAAAAAATTCTGCAAGGGCGAATATCTTTGAAAGATTTCATATTCGCAAAGGAAGTTCGCCTTGGTACTTATAGTACAAAAGCTTCTGTTCTACCACCAGCTGCAATTGTTGCATCAAAAGCTATGGCAGTTGATCCTCGTGCAGAACCCCGTTTTGGTGAGCGTGTCCAGTACGTTGTTGTGCATGGTGAGCCAGGTGCACGACTTGTTGATATGGTTGTGGATCCGCACATCCTGCTAGATAACCCTGCAAAGTTTAGGCTTCATGACACTTACTACATCAATAAGCAAATTATTCCTGCTCTGCAGAGAATATTTGGTCTCGTAGGTGCTGATTTGAAGGCTTGGTACAGTGAAATGTCTCGTGTGTATAGGCCTTCAGTGTTGAAACGACCATCACTTGTCGGAGTAAGCTCCCTCAATGCAAATGTACGCAAAGGGGATTCAACTCTGAATAAGGTTGATGATCGCATTTATACCAGAGGGACTATTGACCAGTATTATCTTTCGCAACATTGTACGGTGTGTGGGCAGCTGACAAAGGCATCTCAGGTTGTATGTAATAGCTGTTCTGAAAATCAAATTGCAGTTACTACCATCCTAACAAGGAGATTTTCCCAGCTAGAAAAGGAGTTCGATCATCTGCAAGCAGTATGTATTCCAGTGTCCAAGCTATTGTTTTTTTCTTATTGTTGGTGGTGTCCACTTACATTTCTCTCCCAATGTATGAAGTCTTTTTTAAGCTTGAGTATAATCTGTAAAATTTTAAAATTAGATTCTGATCTAAGTTTGCATGTTTATGCCTTGCATGACAAGAAGCAGTCATATTGCTTGGGCCCTGGATACAATATTCTAGTTTTTTGGAATTGAATCTAGGTTTGCAACATGGTCGGACACATAATGCAAAGAATTAGCATGTTTTATCATGGGGAATGTGGAATTCACACAATATGGAGGATACAATTTTGAGCTTAGTATTAGTATAGATTCATCCCATGCATCCTTAGGACTGACTGCATTCTTAGTCAGAGGAATAACCTTATCCTTCACGGATAAGGAGCGGGATCTTGACCTTCTGACAGGGAGCCCAAACCAAGGTGGACTCTAGAGAGTCTAAATAGACATTGTCTCCTCTCCTTTTGATGATTGAAATAGCATCACAGCAATTGAGAGCTTCTTTGAGCGAAAACTTCATCATGCACGAAGTTTTGGAAGGACTAATTTTAGTTGATTGACATTGTTCAACTATCAAATGCTTCAGCATTTCCATCCTTCATGGTTTTATAATGAGAGCATTTCATGAAGAGTGGGTCTGTCAAGCCATTGAGGGTATTGGAAATGCCAACCATGCAAATAAATGTTAAACACTGATCTAGGATTGAGTGAAGTCTAGCAACAGTATGAAAGATTCTCTACTTATGTACTTTCATAAAGATGGGTGACACTACATTCATACATATTTTGTTTGCATGTACAATGATGAGATGCCTTGTGCTGCATGCAATTCTCTTTTCCATTCATGCTACCGGTGGTTTGATGTTCTATGTTGATGTTATTGATAAGTGACTATGTTGGCATACCCTCTATCTGATGTGACGACAATCGTTTAAGCCTTTCTGCTTATCGTCCACAAATTCCTTTGCAGCTCTGTGATGGCTTAAGAGCCTCTGCATTCAACTGGACTTTTCCAGCTCTTGTCCCAACCAAGTGTGATGCAGTGTCTCTCACTGAGTTGATTGCTGGCATACAACTAGTTCATCATTCTACAAGTGACTGTCACTTCAATACCTTGTCTAGCAAATGTTTAATAAGGTTGTTGGTGTAGTTTTCTTGATCGAAAAAATCAAGACTTTCAATGCAATTTTCTTTCAGCTCAAAGTATGTATCTAAGTTTGTCTCTTTGAATCTAGTGGCCTAGGAAAATAGTTTGCTTTGAAGAAATGAATTTATAAGTTAATACTTGACCATAAGTGTCATATCTGTCAGAACTACAGTATTTGATTATATGTGTTGTTTAACTTCAGTTATGCCGGCATTGTGGAGGGAGTTCTGGGGGTCATCAGCAGATTATTGCATGCATCTCTCTTGAGTGTCCCATCTTTTTTGAGCGTCGGAAGGCTGAGACACATTTTGAGATTTCTTCTTATCTTGCAGAAGAACAAGTAACTTTTGCCAACAAAAATAGTAGATTCTCAAGTGGAGATTTCTTTAGTTAAATGAAATGTGCTGGAAATTGCAAATTCCTGATGTTTATTATATGCAAGAGCATAAGCTGAGGCACACTTCTGAGTGTATTTTAATCTCTTTGAAGCTGAGAGATCAACTCAAAGGATTCATGTCCTCCTGTAATAATCTTATACCTCGTCTTTTGTTCTTCTCAGTGCTAGATTCTTTGAAGAGGGCTTTTATGAAGCCTTATTCTTTGTAGAGGGCTCTACTGGAGACATGTTGATTGATCCATCGACTACAAAGTTTAGATGAGAAGTATTATATACAAGCTGGGAGGCAAATTTTGTGTGTGATACACAATAGGTTGTATTTTGGACAACATCCAAAAAACGTCTTAACATACTTAAGGAATGCTATTGTCATCATATTACCTTTAGAAGGTATTATATTCGATATACAAAAAGAAGTTATAAGCATGATAGTGAATATTTGTTTGACTTATTTTTCTGTACAAATTCTCACTTGATTAGATCTTTTGATAGCCTCCCCAAGCTAACTTCTAGGGTTTAGTAGAAAATGATTCTCCAGGTTAAACTGTTTTAATGGGTACTAGTTTATCCAATGTTCCCGAGTGTTTGTGTATGCCTTACCCATACATGAAAAACATTACAAATCTTAAGAAGACTTGATAATCTACATTTCGTTTACATTTTAAGCATTTGTCTCTCATTTCACAAAAATACACCAACGGGGTTGGCTCATTTGGTTAGCTTGACATCCAAAGTTTCTTTGGTCTCAGGTTCGAGCCTCCCCTTGGAAACCAAGAAGCATTTTACAAAAATATGATAAACCTCTTGATTTTCCTTGACAACATCACTATGGATATGCCCATTGTCTGCACCATTCTGCTCCCTTTTGCTACTTCTTTCAACTTCATTCCTCAGCAAATAGGGTTGCTCGCTATTAATACGCCCAAATGCAATTGAATTTGAATTTGCAATGCACAATACCATTAATAAAATACAAATTATATCCTTAGGAATAAGACTTACTAGATGGTGAATTGAGTATGAATGTAGTATTCACAATGTTACAAAAGGAATAGGGTTGACTCACATGGTACTTGATCCATGCACTATTAAACTGCATAATACTAGTGTTACCCAATAGGGTTAGCTCAGTTGTTTAGCTTGACATCGAAATTTTTTTTGGTCCCAAGTTTGAGCCTCCCCTTGGAAACCAAGAAGCATAATTCTAGTGTTACAACGGGGTTGGCTGAGTTGGTTAGCTTGGTATTCAAGGTTTATTTGGTTCCAAGTTTGAGCCTCCCCTTGGAAACCAAGAAGCATGATACTAGTGTGAAGCCAATGTGCATGGAAAAGAATGTGCATGTCACTAGGTTAGAGCACTTAGTTAGAGCTATTTTCAAACAACAATGTCCTTTATTTGGTCACCAAACAAGATTTCACTGGAATGTGGTCATTTCCATTGCAGAAAATAGCATAAACAATAGAAGATAATGGACGAATGAATTATGAATATAACATGGAATTGGACATTATTTTTGTTGCAAATTTTTGTCAAATGTGAATAAGAAGCCATTATATATATATATAGAAGATGTTTGATTTGACTATTGGCTCTAAGTATATTTGATTGGCTTTTGATAGAAAATTAAACCATCAAATTTTTTATTGAAGGTATTTATGGTGACCTAAATTTTATATCTCAAATTCCTTTTTGACCTTATAAACAAGTTTGAGTTTTCTTCATAGTTGACAAGATTTCCTCTTGCTAGTTTACCTTTGATGTGTAGTGTATAGAAATTCAAATAAGCATTACTCGTTGCATCTAATGTCAATATCTGCAAAATATCGTTGGGTCTGAGGTGGGCACGTACTTCAAGTGCCAGGTGCCCATCCAACGGCCCACATTTAGTAAGAGAATAGGCTATAATTGCCAGGTCCTTTCATAAAATGTGGGCTATTGGCACTCGTCGCTTAAAGCTTGCGCAAGACCTAATGAAAGCTCGAAATATTTATCAACAACCACATCTAAAAATGTGGAATAGTTCTTGATACATAATTGCTCCAAAAGATTTTCAACAAAAATTTGTACTTTTCAATGTCAACACACGAGTTTTTGAGAAAGACGTGTGCATTTCAAGTACTTTTACAAATCTCTCTCTCTCTCTCTCTCTCTCTCTCTCTCTCTCTCTCTCTCTCTCTCTCTCTCTCTCTCTGCCTTGTGGAGTTGGCTATGGCACCCTAGCCCACTTCTTGCCCAACCTCCTCTCTGGGTCCACGTAAACGGAGAGGAACTAGCTCTCCCCCCCCCCATCTTGTTTTCCACCTTCATCGTTGGCAGCAGCAGTTGATGCTTCGCTGACAAAATTTTACAGCAAATTCAATCCCAATCAATCCTAAAAGTGACGGTGGATGCACAAATCAAAGATCTAGATCCAAACTACGAGCTAGAATCAAGACTAGTTATCAAAACTAGCTAATTTGGCATTTAACTCCACAATGGCCACATAGATTTGATCAAATACACAAAAGTAAAGTGCAACAAGCATACTAGACCTGTAATCAACTTCAGTACCTTCCAAAACATGTAATTAATGCATAAAATCACTCACATACAATAGCTCTAACTCGCCACTCAAAGACAATGTTGATGGAAGTGCAAAACTCGATTTTTTTTCATATTTGGATGGAGATCCCATCACATCTTTTTACATTTCGAGCTTGTGGGTGTTGGCTGATTTTGATGAATCCCCGAGATACGAGGCCAATGCTATTTTCACTGAGAGCACCTCTCACCTTAGACTGAAGAGGTCTCTGAGGAAGAAGAGAAGGACGAGAATGAGAGCCGAGAAATGCTAGCTAGGACAACAGTTCGAAATCATGTGAGTCTCAAGGTGAATCCCGAAATCTAGAATGACCATGCATGAACTAGTATTTCTAGGCAAGTGTAATAAATGTTGTAGACCCCTCTTAAATAAAGTAGAGTGAGCCACCTTTTGCTGGTGACCTCTAGTGGAGGAACTAATTCCACTTGTAATTTGCTAAATTGTGGAATTGCCACTTAGGCTCAACCTAGGCAACTCATTGGCTTATTTAAGAGCCCCCCTCTCTTGTGAGGGAGCTTTACTTGTAATGTCATACTCTTGCTTTGAATAAAGAAGATCCTCCATGAGTATTGGCCTTCATAGAGCTCCTTGATCATAGTAGTCTCTTGTGTGATGCTTTCTATGATCTTGCACTTCCATCTCTTTGTGTGGTTGTGGAATTAGATTAATTTCTTGCTTTCTTTCAGTATGTGTGTGGAAGTAGAGTGGATTAGATCTCTTGTTTCTTGTTTCTAGAATAGGATCAAGCTTCAAGTAAACTAAACATATCTCTTGAATTACTAGCCACTTTACTACTTCAACCCGCCGTTGCTCCGTTGGCCAGGGGTTTCTTCTCTTTATTGGCATATAAAAGGGATCTTGATCCTTTTCCAAGTTGGCGTCCTCAGGTATTCTTGCAGCCTCCTGCTGTCCTTTAGGACTTTATTCCGCCATTCTGGTTGTGGTTGCAGCGCCGCAATGATCTCGGCCCTTGTGGAATACTGGCTCTGATCACTTTCATCTTTGCCCCCCCTCATGTTGCGGGGATATTTCCTCTCAAATTTCTCGGATTCTCTTGTATCCGCCATATTTGGTCTTTGCTTTATTGGTGAGGCTGCCCTGCGTTCTTGAGGCGGCTTTGCCAGGTATTCATCTAGCGCTTTGGTGCTCGTGTCACTCTTTCTAGCCCGCTCGCTTGTGGAGGGCTCAGCTTCGTCCACATCGTAATCAGCAGGTCTGGACGAGAATCTTCTTGTTTCTGGCAGATCATCATCACCACTAGCGTCGGTGTTAGCCTCTGGGAGTTCAGGTGGAGTGTGATCTGGCGAAACTGGCTTGGGGGTGACAAGTTTAATAGGAGCCGGATTCAGAAGATTGTATGTCGCATCGGGGACAGACAATCTTTAAGCCGTTTTAAGAACTCGTCCCGTCGGGCCTTGTACATCTCAGTAGGTCCTGGATGGGGTCTCAAAAATCGGCTAGGAGGGGTTGAGAGGAGGAGGGTGAATGAATAGGGCAAGTAGGTATAAAGGTCTCTGAGAAATTAAAGGTGAAGTAAGAAGGGGGTTTGAATTTAGGTGGGGGAAAATAAAAAGCTCCAGAGACAGCCTTGGTCCTCTTGCCGTCTGAACCCTAGCTACCATCTAACTGTTGGGTTTGGCCATCGTTGTCATTTGCCTGGTCATCTCCGTCATCGTCCCTCGACTTCTAATCAGAGATTCCTGCTTGGGCCTTGCACGTCGTGTTCCATAGCTGGTTCACTTTGTCCAAAACCTGTTGCAGGTCCTTCGTCACTTCTTCCAATTTTTTCTGAGACTCGAGAATGATTTTTGTCTGTTTTGCCACAGTATTCTCAAAGTTTTTCTTATCGGCCTCTCATTCTTGGATCAGCCTTATGTACTTTTCCATTCGAATGGCCGAGGCTTGCGGAGCTTGGAATTGTATATCCTCAGGCTTTACCAGAGGGGCATCAACTATCATCGCGCTAGATGATCCATCCCGTGTTTGGTCGATCTGGGCCATCTGGTGCTTGAGTTGTTGTTGGACCTCATTTAATTCTATCACTTGCCCGGCCATCATGGCTTTCAGCTCCTCTGTCTCCTTTTCTTTTTCTTGTATTGACTTCTGCTGCTCGGCAATGGTTTGGTCCTGTTGTCTAATTCTTATGATTATTGTCAGAAATGGTGAACTCCTGCAACTTTGCCACAACACGAACACGAAGCGAATGTCGAACGAGAACAATTCACGAAAGTCAACGTGCCTTGACTCAAAGGACGAACGATTCACAAATCGTTCGTGAATCGTAAACATACCTCCAGGATCGCAAATCGCAAAGGGACGCAAAACAAAAAGATACGAAAGAAACGAAATGAGCGAAAGCAAATGAAGGAAACGAAACAAACGAAGGGGAATCTTTTGCGCTGCCAGCTGGCAGCTCAACGAGCTTGGAGTCGTAGACTTCACGCCCAACCGAAACAAGTGGCAACGATGGAGAGTAACTGATTAGTTGATTAGCGTTAACTAGTCTTGTGATTCTGCGTTTAGCTATCTTGTAAACTCCACACAATGGAGATATAAACTATCATTTCTAGATCACAAACATATGAGAGAATAAACAAAATTTCTGTAAGTGACAGAGAGAGACACAACGAGTAGAGTAGAAAAGAAAAATACTAGAAACGAAAGGACAACCCAAGAACATCAAGAACTAGGTTATGCAAGATCTACACCACATTTCCAGCCTGTTTAGTTTACTTGTATGCTAAAGACTATATTAAAACATAGAACAAGAAATCTATACCACTCTAATCCGCATTGCATAATGAAAGAAAACAAGAAATTAATCTAATCCACAACTAATCCACAACCACATTCAAAGAAATGGAAGTGCATGCTCATAATAGAATCACTCAAGAAAGCTATCATGAACAAGGAACTTCAAGAATGCCAAGAACTCGTGGAAGATCTTCTTTATTCATACAAGAGCAAATGACATTACATGTAAAGCTCCCTCACAAGAGAGGGGACTCTTAAATAAACTAAGAGGCGGCCCATGTGGAGTCTAAGTGGCAATTCCACTATTTTACAAATTCCAAGTGGAATCAGCTCTTCCACTAGAGATCACCATCAAAAGGTGACTCACTCTAATTTATTTTAGGGAGGTCTACTTGCATTTATTACATGGCCTAGAAATACTACTAGCTCCTACATGGTCATTCCTTCTTTGGGATTCACCATGAGGCTCACATGTTTTAAACCGAATTCCTAGCTAGTAATTCTCGGCTTTCATGCTCAGCACTCATCTTCATCCTTCTCTCTTCCTTCTTAGACCTTCTCGGTCTAGGGTGAGAGGTGCTCTTTATAATAGCTTAGCTCGACATCTTGGGGATTTTTTGGAATCTGCCAACAACCCCAGTGAATAGCAGCCGACTACACAAGTTTTGGCAGCTAGATCTACCAACATGATCAAAGATCTATTCATTTTTACTTTTGTTGTTTTACAGATTTTATTGTTTTCATTACTTGTTGATTTTTTTGGTTGGAAAAGATAGTATTAAAAACAAATGATGAAAAGAGAAGAAAAAGAATGATGAGCAAAAATAAAAAAAAGTCATCAGATCAGAAAAAAAGAAAAAAAAATTGAGGAATAAATTTTTGATAGAAAAAAGACTAAAAAGCCATTTTTTTTAATCAGATCTTGAAGAAACAATCATATGAACCTTCGTTGAGTTTCTAGATTATACATCCAACTCAAATTTACCTATATTGAGTTGGGTGAAGGTTGGGGGTGAAGGTTGGTTTGCATCGAAAGTACATGTTTTGAAGTCAGACTTGAGTTCAGAAGTCCACCACTTCAAGAACCCTCATTATGAACCTTCAACGACCTAACAAATGGATTCAAAATGCCAAAATTAGGTTGGATATAGGTTCATATCCTGAAAATTTTCATTAAATGCAATACCTAGGCAAAGGATGCACTTAGGCGAGAGGACCTCCAGAACCTTTGCCGAGCTACACCATTGGTCAGAAACCTTCGTTGAAAATTTTGAAACTATTTTCACAGTCTGAACATGCCTACAATTTTTGTCCAAAACTGATGAGCCAAATTAGTAAATTGTCTAATAGACCCTCAAAATTAGCTTATAAAAGGGCTGAATTCGATTTCATTTCTCACTTGTTCTAGTGAAGCTTTTGTAAAAAAAATTTACGACCAAACTTTTCTGAAACTTTTTTATAGCCTTCTGATACACTCTCACGCCTTCTGTTTTTAGTTTTACTTATTGGCATCATGTCTATCAGTCATATTAGTGTCTCTCCTCACCCCACTCAGTTGTTCTGCGTGATGTTCCGACCTCAACGGACATCATGTCGCTTCCTAGAACAAAAAAAGGGGGCAAAATGGATGAATGTTGCCGAGCCTTTGCTCATGAAAATGGGGATCCATGAGCGTGCCTTTTTCAACAAAGTAGATATGGAGTTTATTACCATGGCATTTAGTACTTGGAATGAAGCCAAGACTAAATTCTACATTGCCTTTCAGGGAGTTGTGGACAAGGTGTGGGTCACTGAGGCCGCCCTTGCTGTTGTATGATGGGGCAAGGGAGATAGAAGAACATGAACGGAGAAGAGAGCATGAATATTGCGGAACAGCTCTCCCGTTACAATCAGCTGCTAGATGCAAAAATAGTCTAATAGAAAGCTTATGTTAAATATAATCACAACTTTAAGTGTTCTACTTGTTGGATTTATCTCCTTGACTCTCCTAAATCCTATGTTAATCTGCCTCCATTCATGCTGCTGCATTTTTACTCATGTTGTCGCACAGTCTGCATATTTACATATAAAATAAGGTAGGTGAAAAATGCGACTGTCTGCATAAATACAAGTAAATTTCCACAGGCGAAAAAGACAAAAAAGACGAAAAATGCGACACTGTGTTTTCATAGGTGATTTGTGACAGGCGAAAAAGGCGACATTGTTCTACAAATACAATATGTGCCCTTATAGAAAAGCCAAGGCACCCTGTAAATCAAATCTTAAGACATTTGTCAGAGTGTCGCAATTTTCGCACCTTCACCAACGTTCATTTCAGCGAAGGCTAACGTCGCGACCTTCTCATGCTCATCCCATGCCATTGTGCAAACATATTTGACAACAACAATAGCCACCCACAATCTCTCACAGACAACACATGCACTTTGTACTTTCTTCATTTGCACACCTATAAAATTATGTATATATATATTGAATACCATCTGCGTATTTATATACTGAGATGAGAAACAAGTAACAAGCATAATAGCATCAGAGGCTTATCAGAAAAAAAAATAAAGTAGATGTTGTCGCGCATCGACTCTTTGTATTGTCAGTAATAGGTTTATTCCTTTTTTTTCAGATTGGATTATCTTTGTATTGCACATGGTTTATACCTCTATCGCTCTTTCCTCTATAGAAGCAGAATACATTGCTGCTTCTCAATCTATTCAAGAAGCGTTTTGGTTGAGAAATTTACTGTTAGACATTAATTTGTATCAGTACAACCCCACAATTTTATTTTGTGATAATCAGAGTGCTTTTGTCTTATCGGCCAATCCTAGATTTCACTCTAGGAGTAAGCACATTGAAATTAGATATCACTACATCAGGGGCAATGTTCTCAACAAGGAGGTGAGCTTAACGTACTGTAGAACGTAGGACATGGTTGCAGATATATTCACGAAGGCATTAAGTGTCAACAAGTTTTGTGCATCGCTTAGTCTGAAGATCAAGACATTCACGGATCCAGATTAAGGGGGGGTGTTGGATTTATCTTCTTTACTCTCCTAAATCCTATGTTAATCTACCTCCATTCATGTTGCTGCATTTTTACTCATGTTGTCGCACAGTCTACATATTTACATGTAAAATAAGATAGGTGAAAAATGCGATTGTCTGCATAAATACAAGTAAATTTTCACAAGCGAAAAACGCGAAAAACATGACACTGTGTCTTTACACGTGATTTGTGACAGGCGAAAAAGACGACACTGTCTTACAAATACAATAGGTGCCCTTATAGAAAAGCGAAGGCACCTTGTAAATCAAATTTTAAGGCATTTGTTAGAGTGTCGTATTTTTCGCATCTTCACCAACGTTCATTTCAGCAAAGGCTGATGTCGCGACCTTCTCACGCTCATCCTATGCAACTTTTCAAGCAGATTTGACAACGACAACAGCCACCCACGATCTCTAACAGATAGCACATCCACTTTGTACTTTCTTCATCTGTACACCTGTAAAATTATGTATATATATTGAATACCATTTGCGTATTTATCAACTGAGATGAGAAACAAGCAACAAGCATAATAGCATCAGAGGCTTATCAGAAAAAAAAAAAAAAAGTACATGCTTTCGCGCATCAATCCTTTGTATTGTCGGTAATAGGTTTATTTCTTTTTTTCAAATTAGATTAGCTTTGTGAAGCAAGCGTTTTCGTCCGCTATTGTCTTGTGCTCACCTGCGTTATTGAACTGTATATTTCGCTACACTTAATCTGATTACAGCTTTGTTTGTTTAGCGTTCAGATTTGTGTCAATATTGCTATGCTTTTCTACATTCTGTCTAACTCTCTTATTGCTTAATCTGGTAGTCTATTCTTAGCAAATTATTATTAATCTAGCTATTCACGACTAATATTTAGTCTTGTCTTTCGCAACTAATTTGCGACTGATTATCAATCGAGCTCAGTCTGGCTCTTTCTGATGTTTTGTTGCTTAATGTTTGGCTATGTAATCAGATCGAACGTGATTTCAATCACTAATGTTCTGTTCGAGTCTGATAGGCATAGTCATGCTTAGGGAAAGAGTGAGATAGCTCGTTCCGCTACGCACGAACACTTTCCGTTCATCTTCGTTTCTTTTCGAGCTATTTTCGTTTCTCAGACACCCCTCTTTTCCAACATGGTATCAAAGCTATTTTCGTTGCCTGATAAGCTTCCATGGTAACAAGACTCTACTAGCCGATAGAGTAATTGTCTTCTTGTTCTGTAATTTAGCACCAGATTTTCATACTTAAGTCACTGATAGTTATTCCTATCACCTAGACTAATCTTCCACATGCATTCCCAAGGGAAAGCCAGTCCTACCATGGACAAGCTTGATGGAGCCAATTACCATCTGTGAAAATTTAAGATGAAAATAGTGCTAATGGCTAAAGAATTGTATGACGTTGCTATAGATGTAGAAGAGAAACCCGAAGCAGATGATGCAACAATCGCCAAATGGAAGCTGAAGGATGGTAAAGCTTTCACACTGATCATCCTCAACATTTCGGATACTCAGATCGGCCATGTATCCGAGGCCCAGAATAGTCGTAAGCAAACCTCTATCGCTCTTTCTTCTATATAAGCAGAATACATTGCTGTTTCTCAATCTATTAAAGAAGCGTTTTGGTTGAGAAATTTACTGTAAAACATTAATTTGTATCAGTACAACCCCACAATTTTATTTTGTGATAATCAGAATGCTATTGCCTTATCGGCCAACCCTAGATTTCATTCTAGGAGTAAGCACATTGAAATTCGATATCACTACATCAGGGGCAATGTTCTCAACAAGGAGGTGAGCTTAACGTACTGTAGAACGTAGGACATGGTTGCAGATATATTCACGAAGGCATTAAGTGTCAACAAGTTTTGTGCATCGCTTAGTCTGAAGATCAAGGCGTTCACGGATCCAGATTAAGAGGGGGTGTTGGATTTATCTTCTTTACTCTCCTAGTGTGATAGCGCAAGTTTTTTCAGGCGTCAAAGACAACCATCGTCTGACCATGTTAGAAATCAATGATAAACTTCATTGTTACACTTCTTAGGTATTGTTTACGATGTACTTTATTACTAGTTGTAACTAGCCGTTGGCTAGTCTAGTAGTCTACTCCTAGGTCTCTCTCTCTATTAGGGTTCAGGGTTTATATGTACATTTTACATTCAGTAGGTTAGAGTGATAGATTCATAGTGCGTGTTCTTCTTCCGGCTTCTTTGGTGATTGTTTATGGTGAATGCTTGATGTTGCATATCTGATTCTTGACATGGTATCAGAGTAGCAATAGTCCTGCGTGCCTGATCAGTGGATACAGCTTGTCATAGGCTCCGAAACGAAGTGAGAAAGTCCTTCACGGGAGGTGAAAGCTTGGAGAGATAAAAACGGCGGGAAGAAATCCTTCTTTGGTGTATTTTGCAGGTTTGGAGCTTAGAATCATCAGTGGGGAATGAAGACATAGTCCCGGAGGCATTCGAAAGGCCAGGGTAGCATCAAACAAGTTGAAAATTTGTTGAGTGGGGAGATTTCTACAATACTTCCTAGTTGTTGTGAAAAGCACAGTCCCGGAGGCATCCAAAAGGCTAGGGCAGCATCAGACAGATTGAAAAATTGTTGAGTGGGGGAGATTCTTACAATACTTCCTAATTGTTGTGGAAAGTGCTATTTGTGTGAGAGGTTTGCCAAGAAATCTCTCATTTGTCTGCTTGGAGTACCACAAATCACACTAGATAGTATCTAGTACTATCATTCAGAGTTAGGGAGCTTCATACTTTTCACGTTATTGATATCTGTCTGTTTGAACGATCACTCGTTTCGAAATCTAAGCAAAGAGGAGGAGGCGTAGCCGCCGCGTCGAAGTAGAGAATCTGGAATATTTTCTTTGAAAAGTTCTTATATTCTCTCTTTTTTACCAATATCGGATCCAAGCGCGCTAGCTGAAGAGAAACTCAAGCAATTGTTCATTGCGCTCCAGTCCGATATTGTCCGTACCAATATCGGATCCAAGCGCACGAGCTAAAGTGAATTCCGAGCAGTTGTACATCTGCGCTCCAATCCGATATCGCATGCTCCAATATCGGATCCACGCGCACAAGTTAAAGAGGATCCTGAGTAGTCGTAATTTTGCGCTCCATTCCAATATCAGGTGTATAACCAAAAATTTACAGTTCTATGGTGTGATAAATTTTGTGATCCAGACTCATCTATCCAGTAATGGCAACTCTAAGCAAGAGTGTCCTCAATGAGTCAAGCAAATTGGAAGGAGACGGCAAATATGCAGTTTGGAAATTCAAACTGAAGAACATTTTGATGGAAAAGGAGCTATGAGAAATCGTGACAGGTGAAGAGACAAGACCATTGATTGAAGAAGATCAACGGGCATTTGACAGGAGAAAACGGAAAGCACAGAATGTCATCAACTTATCAGTTAGAGATGAATTATTCCCTACATTTCGGATTCAGAAGGACCAAAAGAAGCATGGGATACGTTGAAGGCATTGTTTGAGACCACAAACACATCTCGAGTGCTATTCTTGAAGATGAAGCTGCACACATTGCGAATGGATGATGGTACAACTGTTGCTGATCACCTACTGAAGATCAAAGAGATTCGTGACCAATTAGCGACAGTTGGAGAGCGAGTACAAGATCGTGAGATCGTGCAGTTGACATTGAATAGTTTGAGTGAGTCACATCAGATGTTTGTGACAAGTATAGCCACACGGGAAAATCTTCCAACCTATGAAGAACTAGGTGGATTGCTTTTGCAGGAAGAACAATGTCGAGAGAACTTGAGTCATCGCAATAAAGGATTTGATCAAGCTCTTGCAATCAAGGGACGTGGTGGTAGATTTGGTCGTGGAAGACACCAATCAAGAGGTGGAAACTCAAATCGTGGATCATTCCAACAATTTCAAGAACAATCCAATGATGGCCCAAATTGAGACAATTGGAATCAAGGCCAAGGTCAAGGACGCTGCTATTCCAAGCAAAATAAACTGGAAATTGTAGGTATTGCAACAAACCTAGCCACTGGGAGCGTGAATGCTTCAAGAAATAGAAGGAGATGGAACAAAGAAAAGACAAAGGGCAAGTGGGAAATTATGCTGATCAACATCAATTTGATGATTATTATTATGAAAACAATTATACTGATCAACATCAATACGATGAGGATCAATATGAAGATGATACAGGTGAGAGCTCAAAATTGTTCATTACAAATTAATGAAAAGTGATGAAACCAAGGATACTTGGTACATTGATAGTGGTGCATCCAAGCACATGACTTCAAGGAAAGAGTGGTTTTCAGAACTTAAGGAAACTCACAATGGTGATGAAGTTGGACAAGCCGATGGCAAATTGCTATCTGTTAAAGGAGCTGGAGTGGTACCAGTAAAGTTAGCCAGCGAGAAGATATAGCGGATAAGTAATGTGCAATATGTACCTGGCTTAGCTAACAATTTACTATCTGTTGGGACGATGGCTGATCAACAACTCAAGGTTGAGTTTGACAGCAACAAATGTCTTGTCAAAAACATCAAGAATCACTACAAAGTGATTGCTACAAGAGCTAGAGTCAACGAGAATCGACTCTACAAATTGAATGCAAGATCTTTTGCTCAAGCTATGGTAAGCACAGTTGATAGTCGAAGTGATCTTTGGCATCAACCATCAAGATCTTTGTCAATCTACAATCCTAGGTAGCATTTTGCTTCCCCTAGGTCTGAAATTTTAAAATGCTATGAAATATCATGCTTCACCTGAGTAATTAGCTCGTTGCTTTTGGACACGATCAAGGTGTCATCCACGTAGACTGCTATCATTATGATTTTTTCATTTGTGACCTTTGTATAGACATTGTAGTCAGACATCAATGGTTGAAATCCTAAGGATCTGAGGGTGTGATCCTTCTTCTTATACCACTGCCTGGCAGACTGCTTCAATCTGTATATGCTTCTTTGCATTCGGCAATTGTAGTTGACAAAGCGTGAGCAGATACATCTTGGTGGCTGGCCCATATATACCTCTTCATTCAACTCGCCATGTCAGAAGGCAGTCTTCTCATCCACGATGTGGATCTTGAGATTTTATGCTGCTATGTATGCAAATAACAAGTGTAAGGACGAATGCTTTACGATTGGGAAAAAGGTTTTAATATAGTGAACACCATACTTCTAAGAGAAATCTTTTGCCACCAATCTAACCTTGTATTTGGATACATTGCCATCAGGTCGATACTTGTACTTGTAAACTTATTTACATTTCACAATCTTCCTGTCTGTTGGTAATGGCTCCAGATTTCAGACGTTGTTCTGCTTCATGGATTTTATCTCGTCTTCCATCACTTCAATCCACTTGTCCTTATCTGGACAGCTGATAACTTTCTCATATGATTGAGGTTCTCTTCCAAATCTACAGAACTCCTCTGATATAGAGACTGAGCTGTCAGGTACAAATCTGACAGGTGCAAACACTGATGACACTGATCGAAGAAAGAAACAAAAGTCCAAACAAAAAGAAGATGGTAAAAACCATGAGGATAAGTCTTCAACCTCTAAAGTTGAAAATCTTTGTAAAAGTAACATGGCTGATCTCAACAAGAAGCTCAACAATTTGAAAGTTCAAATGTTAAAAGTTGCAAACAAAAGGCCGAAAGCTTCTTCTTCGAATTCAGGACTACAGTGTACGAAATGCGATACATCTGGACATTCTAAAGAAGAGTGTAGAGTTGTGAACATGAAGTATGTTGAAGATCCTACTCAAAAACTAATGTTTATATTTCAAAATGATGCATCTACTAATTATGTTCAAGGTTTTGCAGCACCATTTCAACAAGGCAAACCTAAGTTTGCACCAAAGAGACACAATCCACCAAAATTTGTTGGTCCTACTAGTTTGAATAAACCTGTTTCGGAAAACTATTATAACTATGATGAACCAAGACACTTTTTGCCAGATTGTCCACAACCGTGAAAATCGATCGGAGTTATGCCTTTGTGCTCAAATTGCAAAGAACTAGGCCACAAGTATCCGGATTGTCCACAACCGTTGAAGCTGCATCCAAAGTACCAGTATGTTGCTACACCTGTTGCTATTGCTAATACGAAATTAGCCTCTTCGGCTGATGTTGTTGTGCATAAGGTTGATGTCATCAAAGCGAAACAATCAAAGATAGCTGGCCATTCTTGGTTGAATGATGTCGAAAAGTTATTCAAGGTAACTACAAGAAACAAAAGTTCCTCGAAACCTGATACGAAAATACCTTGAAAGAAACGAAGGAAGTCCTCGAAGAAGAAATCTTCGAACAAGTCAATAGCGAAAGAAGATCTTAAAGCTAGTCCTGATTATGATCGTGATGCAGCTAAGTTATTCTCAAAGGATATTTCTGCAGAAGCGAAAGAAATTATCAATTCTGAGATACACATAGCTGCTGTAGAAAAGAAAGTTACCTTTGAGGAAGGGGACGTGGAAATCACAAAGACAAAACTTTCGGAGGCTATTATCGACAAACCTATCTCAAAAGGGAAGACGAAAGACTATGACAATGTCACAGATATTGGTTCTTTTCGTCCTAATATTACTTTTGAACAATTATTGGCTGACAATAACTATTATCGTAAGCAGTTGAAAAGTTTTTCTTCTCCTAAGAAGAAGAAACCAATTTCTTTGCCAAATGTTGGCATATTGTCCATTGACTTGGGAGATCTTAGCGCATCAGAGATCGACGTTACAATTGTTGGATGTTTAATTGAGAAAGTGCCGATTGATTCAGGTTCTAGTGTCAATATAATTGAAGACACTGCTCATGCCTTGGGATTGACGAATATTCAACCCACCCAAAGAAATATCAAATTGGCAGATTCGACACAAAGAAAGCATGTTGGTGAATTGAAGGATGTAACAGTGTATATACAAGCCAATCCTTTTATGATGAATTTTATTGTCATTAAACCACTTTGTTTGTCATCATATTTAGTTTTAATCGGCCGACCTTGGCTTTATCAGGCTAATGCAATTGTATATTGGAAGTCTAGAGAACCGAGATTCTAGTCTGATGAGAAAAGAAATCATGGTAAACCAGAAGAATATATTATAACCTAGAGACATGATAGATGTGAAGGTGAGACTATTGTGAGTGACACCAGTTTCACTTCAAAAGATTCTTCTTATGATTTTAATATATTCTCTAAATAATCAGATATTGATGTAAATTATTTTGAATGCTACGAGAATAATGACTCATTGGAGGATGAAGAAGAATTCTTCAAGGTTTGCAATGCAGATCTTGATATCAGTGAATCAGAAGCGACAGACCAGAACTCTAAAAATTTTGATACAGATGATGAATTTGAAGAATCTGATCAAGAATTTGGTGAAACACCAGGTCGCTGGGCAAGAATGTTACAGTTTATGTAAAGACCACTAGGGAAAACCCCTAAGATGAGGATAGGAAAACACAAGAGGGACTGTGGAGCAAAACCACCCAACCAATCCTAGATCCCTCCTGGAGAATACTCTTGGATCTAGCCCCCAAGGCATGCCAATGTGACAACAAGAGGAGAAGAGCTCATCAGGTAACCTAGACCAAGTCGTCGACGAGATAATCTCTACCTCAATATATATAGAGTAGGATCCAACGCATGAGCACATGCAATCCCCATGCAGGTAACCTATAAATAGGGCACAGCTCTACATGCATACCTCCTGTCTATAACAGTCACAAGCACATGCACTACTCCATATGCCTCAATTAGAGTGTCTGGGTCCTCTCAAGGTTATTAGTCACCAACAGGCCTTGATTGGAATAAAATCTAGGCATGACCAATAATCTCGAATACTGGAGGGCCGGTGTACCATATTAGGACTATTCTAGGTCCTTAACCGAATATGGCCGTAACATTCTTCCTTCCTTAAACAGGTTCTGTCCTCAGAACGGGAAAAAGAAAACATGAAACTATTCCTTAAGCTTCCAAATCTTACCCATGAACCATTATTCTTAGTCCAATATTTCCATTTGAATAAGTACTCAGAGATGCAACAGTTCCTTAATTGCTTGCCTCTACTCATAAATACCAATTCAAATTCCAAAAGATACACCAAGCTGTAAATCTTCCAAATGGGTTGATCTACTCCAAAACAAAAGCTCATCACCTTCATGTAATCCTAATTACATGAACCACTGGGTGAATTAACTTCTTTATTTCAGAGATCAAATCCAAAAGCTAAAGAAATTCCATTTCAATTTCTTGTAGAAAATAATGCTTCTTGGTACAAATATTCTTAAAATATACAAATATTCTAAAATATCACAATTCAGTCATCTAAAATCTCTAGGAGATCCAGCAAGTTCAAACTGAAAGCTGCGAACATTGACTACTATGATGTGGTCTTTAAATTAGTTGAGATAGGCCTGCGCGCACTATCTACTGATGTCTAACATTTGTCAGTATGAATCTCATTTTGATTGCTCGTCATGTGTTGCCCCACCCAAGCAATTTTCTTGATAACAATATTACTAGAATATTAGATTTACATTAAGCATAAGTAGAATATACATGGATTATATGTTGGCATGCCTTTAACAAAATTTATTATATTTGTTCAGTACATACGGTCTCATAATGATTACTTATGATGTGGTATAGAGTGGCTAGCTACAGTGTGTATATGTCATCGACGATGTCATCATTATCAAATAGCAATTCATCTCATGATCGCAACAACAGGTATATATTGTTATTGATATTGACATCAATTGCACTTTATTTGTTATTTGAATATGAGTGTATAGTTTTTCTTGCAAATTTATTCTTACAATGACATTTGATTGGAATTATGAATTCTAGGGAAATTATCGTATCTCCACGTGATTTAGAGAAAGAAAAAAAAAATTGAGCTCTATCACAGAAAAAAAGGAACAAGCAATACTAAAGTATAATGAACAACTATTGACAAGTTCATCTTCAAGCTCTTCCATCAGTCAATGTAGACCGCCTATTGATCCATCACATATATGTATATTGATTTATGTCATAATTTTTTTATTTGTAATAGTGATGTACTCCGATTTGGTTGAGGATTGTGATATAGTATATTGCTCTTTGGAAAGCCAAGACACCACTCCATCACAAATGAAGGTTACAAATGCACTAAATGTACAAAGACTATTTTGTCAATTTTTGTCACATGTTACAATTCGTCACATATTAGAATTTGTCAATTTTCACTTGAATGACACTGAAAGAATTTGTGCAATTTGCAATTGGATTATTGGACCAGTTTCAACCAGAATATGATGAGAGGATACCATGTACATGCACACAATGCAAAGGCCTTAGGATTTGGACAAGGAGGATTGTCAGCGATCATTTTTGGGCCAATGGAGTGCACACAGAGAATTCAAAAGTACGAGAGGTAGACTCTTGAAAGTGTTTTTTGGAAATGCTTTAATCTTTGACCCTTATGACACTCAAGTATAGTTTGGCCAATAAATATTGAGCGATAGGATGAGTGCCACAATACTTTGAAATTAATCTCTCACTTGCTTCTAAAAGGAAAAATCCAAATAGAATAATTAGATGAAGTTAATCTCTCACTTGCTTCTAAAAGGAAAAATCCAAATAGAATGATTAAATGTAGTTAATCTCTCAATTGCTTCTAAAAGAAAAAATTCAAATAGAATGATTAGATGTAGTTAATCTTGATTGCCATATCCAATCACCCATAATACACTCATTCACGTCCGAGAGAGAGAGAGAGAGAGAGAGAGAGAGAGAGAGAGAGAGAGAGAGAGAGAGAGAGAGAGAGAGAGAGAGAGAGAGAGAGAGAGAGAGAGAGAGAGAGAGAGAGAGAGAGAGAGAGAGAGAGAGAGAGAGAGAGAGAGAAACTGATACATCTAACATTTTCAATGTTTGTAGAAGAAGGAACATAAGTTGGTTTCAAGAAAAAGAGTTTTGGTAACTAGTCTTGATTCTAGCTCATAGTTTGGATCTAGATCTTTAATTTGTGCATCTTCGTTGCAAGAGAGATCAAGAATATTATTGATAGGATAAATCACATGAATATTGATTTTGGATCATCATTGGCCTTAGAGGATGCTCTTGTTGATGATGACCCCTTGCATGATATAATTAGTTAATCAATGCCTTGTGATTCAATCCATGTCTCCAAATCTCTAGAACGTTCCCTACACCCAACCACACCTATCCTAGATGTTGCACATGAGTCCTCCACGATACTCCACATGGATTCCACAAACTTGGCCACCCCTTTATAACAAAGAGATAATTGCAAATTACTACACACTGTTGATGTGTCAAAAGACATTCTAGGTTCTTTGTCTGACCTTCCTCTTCCACCTAGCTTGCAACCATAAGTAAAAGCTTTCATTAGAAGTAGATATTCGTGTTGGCTACTCCAATCACCATTACCATTAAATGGAACACCATTTACGTATTGGGGTTGAATGTACATGATCATGCCTAGTGAGCACTTTCCTGAGGCTGGTTTGGGCCTTTTTGCATCGAGTTGTATTGAGGTCTCTCTAAATAGTGTTGTGACATTGATGCCATATGCAGGACCTCAATACAATTGGGGTGATTGGCATGCTTTGTGTCGTCACCAATGGAGGATGCAAGTATATGGCTTGAATTCAAATGCTTGTTCTTTAGAGGAGCAATGCATGCAAGGAGGCAACTTCTCAAGGGCAAATCGTACATACATTGATGGACGTTCAGATGTGCATGGAAACATTACTGCATATATAAATAGTTCCATTGGCCACCCTCTATTGACGAATTGTGATTTTGAAGAATGCACCAATGGAAAAGAAGAATATTTTACTAGGAATGTAAAGGGCACTTATGTAATGGTCTGTTCCACTAGATCTATCAGGTTTGGGGAGGAATTGTTCATCAAGTATAGTTTTAACCGTCCTCTACCCAAATGTTTGCAAAAGACAATAAGTCAAATGTGAAGATTTAAATTTTGTTGATATGCAGAGATGTATAATCCATGCATCTTGATTGTAATTAGTTTGTGTCATTAAATATGTCAAATGTCAAAAGCATTACTTGTCATTTGCCTAGATGTTTACATAAGATAATAAGTGAAAGCTAATGAATGTAAAATTCATAAATATGTAAATATGTAGAAGCGTGCAATTCTTTGAGTTTATTGAATGATAATAAGTTGAAATGAAAAATGGTCTAATAGATACATTGGTATGTTCATACTTTTTAAACAAAGAGGTAATTTATATTCATATGCAACATTTAGATCTATCAAGTATTGGGAGGAAATGTTTATCAAGCATTGTTTCAACCTACTTCTTGTTATTTTAGTATATAGGATTCTTCATCCTCATTTAGCATTGGAGACAATAATTCTCATAATGGTCGACGTAGACAACGAATGCAATACAAGGGTCCTCATATAAAGCAATTACCTCGTCGTCTACATCAAGGCTTAAAAGAGATGATGGAAATTGATGAGCGCATTAATCAAGAGACTAATGCATCTGAATCTAGCTCATCTAGATCTACTTCTTCGCAAACAAGTTCCAACAATGAAAATGAGTTTCCAATGAATGATGAATTTGAAGTCATGGGAGACATGTTGGATGATATGTACGAGAACAATAGTGCAGCTAGACACAATGAACAAGATGAGGAGGCACTTTTGTCTAAAGCCTGAAAAGAAATTGCGAGAAGAATCAAAGACCGCATTGTATCCTGGAACAAAGACATCTCATTTGGTGACCTCTCTACTTCTATTAATTCTTCAAGCCAAATATAGATGGAGTGACCAAAGCCTCACATCATTATTTGAGTAAATTTTTTTTCATCTACTTGTCATTTTTGCTTTGAAACAAAATTTACAATTTGGACATCCAGTGATAATATTTTTACAATGACTTCTTTTGTCATGTACAGACTATTAAAAAACAAAATTCTCCCGAAAGGGAATGTCATGTCTGAGACAAGAGATGAGGCATGAAAGATGTTGTCTAACATCGGGATGGACTACAAGCAATATCATGCATGTCCAAAAGATTGTATTTTATATCGAAGAAGGTACGAATCACTCAAGAAATGTCCCCTTTGTGATACTCCTCTCGATATAGAGATGATTTGCAAGGGGAAACCATTCTGTGCAAAGTTTTACAACATTTTCCAGTAATTCCATGATTGCAACGTCTATTTCGTTGTAAATCTCTTGAAAGCTTATGGACTGGCATGCACACCGTACCTCTATGGATGGGATGATGAGGGTACCTTCAGATTCACCTGCATGGAAACACATCAACAAAGAGTATCCAAGCTTTGCCAATGAGTCAAGAAATATGAGATTTGGTCTTGCAACAGATGGTATGAACCCCTTTGGTGTACGAGCAACTACGTGGTCCATTTGGCCTGTTTGCTTGGTAAATTATAATATTCCTCCGTGGTTGAGTACAAAAAAGGGACATATTATGTTGGCACTTCTAATTCCTGGCCAACGCAAGGTTAAGAACATGGATGTGTATCTTGAGCCGCTTATTGATGAGTTGGAAGATTTGTGGAAGGGGATAAATGCATATGACATTTTGCGCCCCTTACATGAGAGCGAGTTTACACTACATGCCATTGTAATGTGGACAATCCACGACTATCCAGGATTAGATGAATGCTCATCTAATCATTCAAACAATGTCTATCTTGTGTACATAGGAGTTTGTTTACAGTTACATACAACTAGTAATTCTTGACATTTACATGAAATACTACAATGGCTAAAACTATTCTTTGACATATACTTTTTTTAATAGCGATTGATAGTATCCATTTGTTGGGCAGGCTTTCAAACGGCTGGAAAAAATGCTTGTTTTTTGTGTGGGCCAAGTCTTGTGGAAGATACTCTAATAGTCTCAAAAAAGTGGTTTATGAAAATCATCGTAAATACCTGCATGAAGGCCATCCATTCGGAGACACTCATAGAAGAGGTTTTGGAGGAAGATTTGAGAGAGAGATGCCTCCAAAGAGGATGTCTGTGGAAGATTGGTGAAAACTATGGGAGGAATCTCAAGCAAAGCCAATCGATGGTATGAAAAGATTATCTATATTTCATCGTTTGAGATATTGGAATAACCTTTTGATTAATCACCTATTTGATCCCATGCACAAATTTAAAAATGTGGGTGAATCTATTTGGAAACACTTGATTGGTGAAAAAGATACCATTGTTGCAAGGCACAATCTAAGAGAATCAAACACCAAAAAACAATATTGGATAAAGGATGGTGAAGATCATGCTCCAAAAGTACCTCTTGGACATTCACTAAGGAGGAGCTTAACCATGTGCGCTTCATTATTCATGACATTAGAACACCAACTGGTTTTGCCCATTCTCTACGGTCATCATTCACATTGGATGGAAAGTTGCAAGGTCTAAAATCTCATGATTGGCTAAAGATGATTCAATTCATCTATCCATTGTCAATTCGTGAGTGCTTGTCAAAAGATATTTGTGAGACCATATACAAACTATCAATCATTGTCAGGTATTTACATGTACTTGGTGCATTTTTTTATTTAGTATTTATTGATTGGAAATTCAAATAGAAACAAAATGGATTGAATATGTTGCAGATGGATGTGTTCAAAAGAAATCCGTGAGTTGGATCTTTGCAAGGATATGGTGGAGATTGTGTGCATGTTTGAGAGATATTTTTCGACTTCCATCATGGACTTACAAGTGCATTTATTGGTGCACTTGGTTGAAGAAGTTTCTATTGCTGGTCCAGTGCACACTAGGTATAAGTGCACAAATTATTTTTTGCATGTGTATTTAAAATAAATCAATTGATACATGAACTCATTAAATAAAACACTTATTTTTAACCATTTGTGACTTTTTAGGTGGATGTTCTTTATGGAAAGGTATATGAAAGTCTTAAAAGATTTTGTGCGTCAAAAGGCAAGGCCTGAAGGTAGCATGTCAGAGGCATAGTTAGTACATGAATCTCTCTTTTATGTTACTGAAATTTTGCACCAACTACATCCATCTGCTCCACTATTGTGGCGTGATGAGGAAGCCGAAGAGGTGACTAGAGAAAAACCTCAAGGGATGGGAAAGGTCCATAGGTTGACGCCCTTCCAACGAGAAAAATTTTCTACATTCATGCTTTATAATTGTGGAGTTATGGATAAATGGTTAGACCTATATGAAGAAGAGAAAAAAGAGAGGGCCTTGTCTAGAAAGCGCCAACGACAAAATAGAGGTAGACACATGGCCTCAAGTTCACATGATCTTGAGCCATTGCCCAAGCAATGCACTATAGAGTGGATTGACACACTACAAATAGCAACAAAAGAGGGACAAAAAATATCGAACACAGAATGGGACTTTGCAAGAGGATGCGAATGGAAGGTATTATTCTTTAGAAACTTTATTATTAGAACATTCTTGTTTATAACAATATTTGTTTAATCATTTTGAAACACCGTGTTCATTCACAGTGATTATTTATGAGATTCATGTTTGTCATGTGGCAGTGCAAAATGTATAATGCTATATGGGCTTTTGGTTTCCACTTTCGTGTTGAAAGGATTGATAACAAGAGACGCACACGCGATTGTGGTGTAATAGCATCTTTCCAACAAGAAAGTCAAAGCAGTGCACGAGATCGAAATCCCATCTCAGGAGACATCATAGAATACGTAGGAGCTATACAAAATATTTATGATATGTCATTTGGTGAAAGTGGACACTATTTTTTATTTGATGTGAAATGGTTCAAGGTAGTTTGTAGAGGGCCAAATGCAACCGTAAAATCAAATCCAAGTGGATTTTTTGTGATTGATTCATCAAAAACATTGAGCATGGAGTCCTTTGACACATTGGTGTTGCCTCGTCACTATGAGCAGGTGCACATGCTATGCTATCATGTTTTTCATTTTATTGCAAGTGACTTCAGTATTTGAGTTTTCGATATGTTCTAAACTAGTGATTTTTGCAGGTGCTTTTTCAACTAGATCAACTAAACAAGATATGGTGGTTTGTAGCTCAAGTTGAACCACGTTCACGATGAGTATTTGAGGGTGCAAATGTTGAGAATGAGATGGAAAACCTTCATTTTAACTCTGAGATTGAGCTACCTAGAGATGTAGTAAATCGTCAAACCATACTTGAAGCACCCACTTCCATAGATGTTGAGAATATAAATTCTAATAGTCAGGATGATGAAATAATTTTTGAAAGTGAGAGTGATGATGAAAATCATCTAAGAGGAGATGAATTGCAAGATGCTGTTGCTAATGAAATTGATTCTTGTAATTCTGAATAAAAATTGATTATTGCAATTTTGAGTGAAATGGATTTTTGCAATGCTTTCATATTAATGTTCTTTAGCCAAAATAGAATCTCATTTATGGTCAAGTAAGTGAAAAGAATAGACATAGTTTGACTTCAATCGTATTTTTTTGGAGATAATGTCCGTGAAGATAAATGTATGGCTTCATGTTCCAAGAAAATTCTCATTTTTTAGCAAATGTTGCAAAGGCAGTAAATCACTAAAAGCATGTAAGTTAATGAAATCACCACCACAAACTATGACAAAATCAAGTGTTTCATCATAGTCAATCCCCTTGAATTGAGCATATCTCTTGGCAACTAGTCTTGTTTTATAATTGTTCACACTACCATCTTGATTAAGCTTGATCTTAAAGACCCATTTGCAAACAGTAACATTTTGTATCTTTGATGGAGGATCAATAATTTTACAAGTATCTCAAACAATGAATCATATATTCACTTTTCATTACATCAAATCACTCTTTTGTTGCTACAGTTTCATTCACACTTGAAGGAACATCATCAAACTTAAGGTAGTAATAAGGGCAATCATCAACTTGTAATTTCTTCTCTCTTCCTTGTATTTGAGCCTTGATGGTTGTATTTGGGCTCTGATACCATGTTAAAATCAGAGGTTATGAACCTCATTTGGATACTAAAACATTGAAAAAGCATCAAAGGTTTCACTTATATCTAATAGATAGAAAACTAGCACACAATTCAACCTATTTTGTATCTAATTGGCAAGAGCTTTTGAACACCACAATAAAACTAGAAATAATTGATCTTCACATCCTGTCACACACGTGGAAAGTATAATACTTTGTTCAAATTCAGATCTATTCATTAGACACAAAAAATATCACATTCATCATTCATCAATTTCACATTAAAGAGCAAACTTGCCAAAATCACCATCTCTTGATAATCTCTCAAAGTATGTACAAAATGAGCTCTCAATCCATATCAAATGATCTCAGCTATGAAATTAGATAGAGTGCCATTAGGGTAGACCCTAAACCCCTGGCTATCAAAGCCTTAGATCATGCATAATTACCCTCTTGGTAGCTCGAGTCAACTGTCTTACAAAAGTAGGTGGCCGACATCATCCAAAATCCCAATCATCTAGGAACATTATGATATAATTCACTTTAGAAAAATATTTATTTAACTAATTCCATTTCATTATCAACATGCAAAAAAAAAAAAAACCTCATCATAATATAATTCACTCTAGAAAAAAAAATATAACCTCATCATAATATAATTCACTTTAAAAATATATTTATTTAACTAATTTCATGTCATTATCAACATCCAAAAAAAATAAAATTGCGTGGATAATCCACGTAGAAGATATCCACGCGTGGATATTTTTAACTTCCGGTTCGGTCCGGTGGTGGACAAACTGAAATTTGCGTGGATAATCCACGCGTGGATTATCCATGCGAATACTGCTTTTCGGCGCCGCCAATCTTCCCTCCCAAACAGTTGCCGGAATTTTTAAAATTCAATTTTGCATAGATAATCCACGCGCATAAATTTTTTGGCGTTGTGTAAAAAAAACACCGGTGGAGTCGCCGGAGGCGTGTTCAAAATTTTTTTGGCATGGATAATCCACGCGTGGATGTTCCACGCAAACAAAATTTTGAAAAATCGACTAAGTGTCGGGTCTTGTGTGGATACTCTGCATGGATAAACACATAGTTTTCTAGTTGTGCCAATGAGTAATAGAACCCAAAGAGAACCATGTATAATGATGAAATGAGAGAGAGGAGAGAAGATCCTTTTCTCCACGAGTTACAACAATATATAGCAGGTCCAAACCCTATTTGGACACTTGGATTTCCCTCCAAAATGTAAACCCTACTATTTTTGGGACTAGATTCTTCAAAAAGTCTATCTCTAAGTCTAAAATGTTTCGCCTCACACAATAAATGTGAGTGAGCATCCAATGCTTGCTTGTATCCTCCACCTTTGTCCTTTTTTGATATGTCTCCACCATAAAACTCCATGAATGAGCCTCCATCTCCATCTTGCCACAAGATATCATCAACATTTGATGACTTGGCGATGAATGAGTGACATAATGAACCTCCATTAGTTTCATTTCCATCAGCAAAGCCAACCAATAATGCTAGACAACTCCAAGAATAAGATATTGCAAGACAATGTAGCTAGTTTGTCCATATCTTGACAATTTGCACACATTCACATGAAATAGCTCAACCATGAGATAGAACAAGTAAAGTAAACTTGAACAACACTTCCTTGTTGGTCCTTTGACCTTACTTGAGTCTTCAATAACCTGTAAAAATAGATCCATAACATCTTTGCCAAATAATCTTCCTTTGATG
Organism: Diphasiastrum complanatum; assembly: GCA_029204225.1. NCBI lineage: Eukaryota > Viridiplantae > Streptophyta > Lycopodiopsida > Lycopodiales > Lycopodiaceae > Diphasiastrum > Diphasiastrum complanatum. The sequence continues at coordinate 39,124,477 of CM055099.1, forward strand.
CTCTTGCGATATCATATCTCAAAATTTAGCATGTATGGAAGATCTACATCTAACTCTAACATCCATTAACACTACAATGGAGGATCCACATCTAACTCTATCATCCATTAACACTACAACAATTAACTCTAAGATCCACAATGATAAACGCTTTCTCTCTCTCTCTCTCTCTCTCTCTCTCTCTCTCTCTCTCTCTCTCTCTCTCTCTCTCTCTCTCTCTCTCTCTCTCTCTCTCTCTCTCTCTCTCTCTCTCTCTCTCTCTCTCTCTCTCTCTCTCTCTCTCTCTCTCTCGCAAAAAGCATAAGAAATAGCAATTCCAGTAATATTCAGATCCAACAATTAGCAAATACAACAAAAACATGAGAGATGGAGGAATAGAGATAGAGAGCAAGGACATTCACAAGTCCATTTTATAAGAGAACCAATATGCTTGTATTGAAATGAAGCTGAAACATGAGGAGCAATTCGAGTTTGTCCCTATTTTTAGTGGAGAGGAGGGCCTTGGCCTCAAAATCCTAGTGGCCCATTTCTACTTCCTTGACTATATATATTTAAAAAAGAGTGGGAACCCATTCAATAATTGGAGAGAACCAATTTGAAATTGAAATTTAGTGAGAACCTCAGCTTTATTCACTAACTTGACATTTAGGCCTACGACATTAAAAGATCCGCAAAAAGGCCAAAGTTCTTTTATTGACTTTTAACTAATCAAATAGCTATGCGACCATCGAGTTGGACTTACACACGTGGGGTGCCAAATCCCTCTCACTTATTAACTAAAGTTAGGGTTGCCTCAAGATCCGCAAACCCTCCAACAGTATCCCCCACTAAAATCGGTGGCGGTCCCATGACACCTGCCTTGGTGCTTGAATGAGTCCGGTGGCCATTCATGATAACGTTGCTCATCGACAAATGGATAGTCGACACCATCCAAAAAAAGATCCCAAGATAATGCTTGTTGATTTTGATGTCTTGTCACAGATGCGAAAAGACAGGAGCTGGTAACGTGCTGCAAAGATCTATCTACAACTAAAGGACTTTAGGCCTTTTTGCGGGACTTTTAATGTTGCAGGGCCTAAATGTCAAGTTAGTGAATAAAGTACCATTGTGGAAGAACAATAACTTCAAATAAAATTCAACAAAATCTGTGTATAGAATCTTTCATTCAATAAATGGAAGCCCAAATTGGGCATCAGTACATGTATTTTGGACTCCCAAGTTCAATAAAATGGAGCTGCATTTGATATATAAATGTATATTTTCTTATCAATTCTATATATTTTCAATCTATATTTGTTCTATGATATCTATATTTTTCTAATCTTTATTTAGTATAATAGCATCATCTAGTGCGCCATCATCAACAAGGGGTGGCTAAAGCCTTGCCCTTGCTAGTATGCTCAAGATCATTCTTGTCTGAATCTGTACACCTGTGATGCTGTGTATTCAGGAAGTTTAAACTGCAATATAGAATATTCATGTATTAGTTACGGTTAGAAAATTTTCAGAATAGAAAAATGAATCAAGATTCCAAAACCAAGAATAAACAAAATAAACTACCTTTGAAATATCAGCATCATGTTGAAGGATGAACCACTCAAAAAACAACTTTGCATTGTACAAAGTGTACCACCCACAGCTGAATGAATCATTTTGCTGAGGTGACTGCAAAAATTTCAGCACACAAGACATCAATGATGGGAAACCACAAAATGATAAGAACACATTAGATTGTTGATATCAAAATGCTCATAAGAAGGTCGGAATTTATCTCAGATAGAGTGTTGATCTCCCATTCAATTGTATGTGAAGTCTCTGATGGAATGTAATTACATACAATTGGCAGGATCGAGTCAATATCCTTATGCACATTACTAGCCGAATTCATCTTTATACAAAAAAGTTTAATAACATTATTTACATATCTTTTGATAGAGATCGGGTTTAAACTCTAATGCTCACTACAAAATAAAATAGAGAGTCCATTAGCTACAATTCTGAGAGATATTTCTTATGATAATGCCAATGATAAAGCCATAAATAGCAAGAAGCAATTAAATTAACTTACTTGTAGTGATATGGCACAAGCAAGTATTTTGTATTTGTTGTGCATCCACTAAACAGACATTATGACAAAGTGTCATTCTTCTCCTTAATTGCCTGGAGAAAAAAATTGCTGAGCACCAAAATTTCACTCGATAAATCTCTTACAATGTCAAATTGCAAGACTGTGACTCCAAACTCTATCACAGCATCACTGATAAAAGCCCGTCTGTTTTTCAGGTCCAAACATTCAATAACCCTATAGTTTATACTGAAATCAAGTTCCTCTAATCTAAAACAAAATGGAACTCCAATTCTATCTATAGCATCAGATATGTCACTCTCAAATTCAAGATACTCATTTGAATCTATATATGTATAAAAAACTGTACGAGGAGGAGGAGGAGGATGAGAAGTATCTACAGGATAAACTGGATTATCCAAAATAGTTATAGTTGTGTTTACAACCGAATCCAGTGTAGCAGTATCTACCTTATCTATAGAAAGAGACTTTGGAATATGGGCCCTCATTATTTCTTCGAGGCTCTCTTGGGGGCTAGCTGCTTCCTAGGCCTCTTGGTAGGGAGGTCTGTCCTATCTAATGGATCGGGGGTCTAGGAGCAGCTGGCTCACCCACATGTAATTTTGAGTATCTCTCCCACATCCTGTATAACAGCTGAAAATCTTTGGACATAATTGTAACTCGCTTGGCATGTATGGCTAGCAAAAATGAGTCCTCAAAAAAGAGGCTCTGATAATCCTCAACATCCTCCTGAAGGCACTGAAATGCCCCAGGTGTAAATCTAACTATACTACCGAGATCTTCCTTGGTGATTTGGCGGACAACACGGTAAAATGGTGCTTTGGAAATTAGGAATAAGGTGGATCTCTAATATTTGTGAATATCGGATAGCCACCTGCTACGGTTGTGCCTTCTAGTTCATTTGGGAGGAATAATGGCAACAACAGGATCTGAAGGAGTACCAACAGAGAAAAAATCTCTCTTTGTCTGCTTTCTCCTGTCCATACTGGTAGTCAGAGGGATATCGGACTTGTGCGCAAGAAGTGAGATATAACAAAAAAGGGTGCAATGTGGTCGTAGAGAAGAGATATGTATGGACTGTACGTTGTATCGATTCTGTGCACAATGGGGATAGCAATTAAAAGGCAAATAGAAGAGGGTCGCACAAGAGCGATATGTGGAGGTACGGTATATCGGATCTGTCCATGCTAATAGACAAAAAGGCACATTAATTAGCGTCACACAAGAGCGAAGATGATATGCAGAAAGACGAAGAAAAAAAAATTGAAAATGCCTCGGCCCTCGAGGACTTTTATCAAATGGTTCGCACGTGTGAACGCACGTCTTGTCGCATGTGTGAATTGTCAATTTATGAGATTCTACCACATGTCCCTCTATCTGTGCAATGATTGCGTGACACATGTCCGAATGTCATGTCACACGTGTGGTGTTGTACGGTGCAATAAGGAGACGACAAATGGCCAATTTCCTACCAATGATCTCATGACATGTGTCCAGCCGTCAAATCACACATGTATAGTCGTACGGACCATTGGGGAGACAACACGTGTCAAAATTTTAATCAATGAACTCATGACACATGTCCAATGGTCATATCACATGTGTGTAGTCGTACGGTGACACGTGTTTGGTTGACTGTTGACCCACACGTGTGAAAATTGCCTATAAAAGACATGCAACCCGATTAATTTTTTTTTATTTTTTTTTATCGATTTTCGTGGTATATCGCTCTTGTGCGTGCTATTTTTAGTATCTATTCTAGTTAGTCTTCTGCCTGCGCACTAGTGGGATATCCCAACTGTATTTTCTGTACATATCGCTCCTGTGCACATTCTTTACATTCTCTTAATTTCTTTTTGCTTACCCCGTGCACAAAATGATATCTGCCTATATGGAATGGCCGACTACAAACCAAGTCTCTTTCCAAACAGCACGAATCTACCCTAGTGGAATCCCAATCTCAGGTGGTGGTCTAGGAGATCCACCACCACCTCCTCCTAGGCCTAGGGGTAGACCAAGAGACCTTGCTTGGCTGAAGGATATTCAGAAGCTACAGAAGACAAACAATCTTCTGATTCTGAAAGCTCATATACAGAGATCCATCAGACATGTTATAAGAAGTCTATCTGCAGATGTGAGATGAATTGTAACGACAATTGAGGGGTTGCACACAACATATGAAGATTTTCAAGTAAAAGAAATTTCAGATACTGTTGTTGCAGTTGTCCATGCCAAGAGGGTGACCATCATGTCCAAGGATTTCAACATTGTGTTTAGGCTAAGAGAAACATATGCCAGGTTTGCAGAGTACTTTAGAACAACTCCTTCATCTCCTCCAAAACAAGATTCAGAGAAAAGAAAGCGAAAGCAATATCACCCTTTCCGGCTTGTTTTTCGAGTACAGAACAAGATTGTTTCAAAGAAGAGGAGGTCTCATGACCCTCCAAATAAAGCGAGGGATTTTTCCAAGCCATCTCCTCTGCATGAGATTCTAACTGCACCCAAATCTCCTCCCAAGTCTCTTTCTTATCCTCCTAGAACTCAATCTCCATCTCCTCCTCATAGAACTCAATCTCCATCTTCTCCTCCTAGAACTCAATATCCTTCTTATCCTCCTAAATCTTCATCTCCTAATAAATCTCCTCCTCTTTCAAAATCTAGGTCTCCTCCTATCCTCACAAATATTAGTCCCCCCCCTCTTGTTTCGTAACAGATTTAGATGATTTTGTAAATGTAAAGGTCGAATCAATTTTGAATTGATGGTTTTATGATTGCAGTGATCATTGGAGTTTATATGTGCTGTCCTTATATGTCAATAATGAGGGTGTGTGTAATCCAGTTTGTTTAAAGATGAGCTCTATTACACACACCCATAAAATTGCTAGGAGCCATATACAGAAAATATTGGAACTCTTTCTAGTACCACATGCAATAGCATATTCGAAGTTGAAAATGGTTGATGCAGAGATAAAAGTTTTCAATATCGGTTCGATGCACCCTTGTAGTTATTGCTTTGTTCTTTTTATATCGTGCACACTAACCCACTATTCAAACAATATTTTTTGAATATCGGTTCGACGCGCACTTGTTTCCTTTGTAGATTTTATTATACGCTCCTGCGCGTTGATCCAATATTACATAATGTTCAAATCTTGTTACTAATTTTCATTTTATTAAATACTGCAGTTCTCCCAGTAGGTTGATTCAGTGAGTTGTGGTTGGTATACGATATGCAATGCCAATTTTTTTTTCAATTGGCTTGCACTACAAGATGAACTTCCCAATCTGGAAGATGTAATCTTCGATTAATAACATTTAATAGTGTTTTTGTTTTTTTTCTTAATTATATGCTAGATAATCACTTAAAGACTTAACCCTCAAGACAAATGCTCTATTTTTTAGGTTGTTGCATCGCATACTTCCGAAAGAAAATGTGATACCTAAAACACGAAAAGAAGCACGAAAGATGATGATCATGCTTGGAATGGATTATGACACAATACATGCATGTCCAGAAGACCATGTTCTATACAGAGGTGAGCATTCAGAAAAGCTTCAATGTCCAATGTGTAACGCTTCATGTTTTCAAGATGACGTACAAGGGGATAAAGTGCCACAAAAAGTGTTACGACATTTTTCAATTATCCCACGATTGCAACGTTTATTTCGATGTAAATCTTTGGCACAACTAATGGATTGGCATGTCAAAAATCAATCTATGAATGATGTTGTGCGAGTACCAAGTGATTCACCTGCATGGAAACATATTGAAGACCAATGGCCCGAGTTTAAAAACGAACCTCGTAATTTGAGATTTGGCCTTGCTATTGATGGCGTAATTCCTTTTAGCGTCAAGCGTCAACTCGGTCCACATGGCCAGTTGTGCTCGTTAATTATAACATACCTCCATGGTTGAGTATTAAAATGGGAAACTTGTTATTGGCTTTATCGATTCCAAGAAAGTACAAGACCAAGAACATGGATGTGTATCTTGTTTGGTCAATGAATTGTGTGAGAAATTGGCAAAAATCTAGCTTGGTATTTTTTATGATAGAAGTTTGTAAGTGAATCTCACATGTGTGGAGGATGTTCCCACATGTGGAGGATTGTAAAGTGAATAAAAAAGAAGGTTTACTATGCAATTACAGCTTCTCCTAGACAGAGGATCATTCTATCATGTAGATAAAGAAGATCAAAGACCAAATTGCACCATTCTAAGGGTGCATTGGAGCGTTTTATGACAAGTGAGCCATTTTTGGAGATTTAGATCAAATCAAGCACCTGGAGAGCTTAAAACTAAGTTTTTTCAGACCTTAAGGTTGAGTTACATAACTTCTTTAAAGCTTCCATTAAACTTCATCAAGGCACCAAAATCAGACAAAATGAAGAACAAGCATAGCAATACTAACACAGATCTGAATGCAGAACAAAGAGCTGTATCAGATTAAGTATAACATGTATACAAGTTAATAATGCGGCAGAGCACAATACAATAGCGGATGAAACCGCGTGCCCTACGAAGCTTATTTTGTTTGTAATGAGGAATGAAACCTCTTCTCTTAGTCTCTTCTTCACTCACTTGATCATCTGAACATCATCATCATCTGAATGGTGTCCAGAATATGTATATATACATAATATTACAGGTGTGCAGATGTGAAAGTAGAGAGTGGATGTGCTATCTGTAGGAGATCATGGGTGGCTGCAATCTCTGTTCAATCTGTTAGCACAACTGCATGGAGTGAGCGTAAAAAGGGTGCGACGTCAGCCAATGCTGAAGTGAACGTTGGTGATGATGCAAAAAGTGGGTCACTCTATGAATGGCCTTAGGATAAGATTTACAGAGTGCCTTAGCTTTTAGGGCACCTTTGGCATTTTGTAGGATAGTGTCCCCTTTTTGCCTATCACCATAACCTGTGTAAAAACACAGTGTTCGCGATTCTTTCGCCCTTTATTCGTCTATGCAAATTTGCGTGTAAATATGCAGGCTGCATGACAACGTTAGTAAATATGCAGCAAGAATGGAGGCAGACTAAAAATGGGATTTAGGAGAGTAGAAGGAGTAAATCCAACACCCCCACTTAATCTGGATCTGTGAATGCCTTGATCTTTAGACTGAGAAATGTACAAAATTTGTCGTGTGCATTAATACTGAGTATAAGCTTCGTAGGGCACGCGGTTTCGTCCGCTATTGTATTGTGCTCTGCCGCATTATTAACTTGTATACATGATATACTTAATCTGATACAGCTCTTTGTTCTGCATTCAGACTTGTGTTAATATTGCTATGCTTGTTCTTCATTTTGTTTGCTCTTTCTGGTAATAGACAATCAACTTTTAGTCTTGTCTTTTGCAAACAATTCGCGACTAATTATCAGTTGAGCACAGTCTAGCTCTTTGCAAATCATTTGCGACAGATAATTTGTCTTGCAATTCATGACAAATTATTCATCTAGCGCTTCATCCATTAAATGTTTGGCTACGTAATCTAGAATGACTGTGATTTCTATCACTAAAGTTCTTTTCATTCCGATAGACATAGTCATGTTTACGGAGAGAGTCAAATAATTCATTCTGCTACGCACGAACATTTTCTGTTCGAGTTCGCTTCTCGTTCGTTTCTTGTTCGAGTTCGTTTCTCGTTCGTGTTTGTCATTTATTCTCCCCCTCTCTCCAACATGGTATCAGAGCTATCTTCATAGCTTGATTAGCTTCCACAGTACAAGACTCTACTAGCCGATAGAGTAATTGTTTTCTTGTTCTTTAATTATCAAATTTTCATACTTAAGTCACTGATAGTTTCTCCTATCACTTAGACTAATTCTTCCACATGGATTCCCAAGGGAAATCCAGTCCTATCATGGACAAACTTGATGGAGCCAGTTACCATCTGTGGAAATTTAACTAATGGCAAAAGAATTGTACGACGTTGTTACAAGTGCAGAAGGGAAATGAAGTGGACGACGCGGCAATCGCCAGATGGAAGTTGAAGGATGGAAAAGCTATCACGCTGATCATCCTCAACATCACGGATACCCAGATCGGCCATGTATCCGAGGCTCAGACATCGAAAGAAGTCTGGGATATCTTGAGCACACTATACGAAGTTACATCTCAAGAAGAAATTCTACTCCCTCAAGATGACGAATGGTGATTCTCTGCAGAATCACATTAATCAATTCAAGAACCTGCTAAGACAAATGGCCGCTGTCGGATCTGTCATAGACGATCAAGACGTAGTGATGCAACTACTTACAAGCTTGCCAAGTTCTTACGACAGCTGGGTGATGATCATCACGACTCATTCAAAATTGACTCTTTCAAGAGTCATTACTATGTTGTTGCGGGAAGACACGCGAAGGAACTGAGCCTCGAGTTCCTTAGCTAATTCTCACGCCTTTGTACACCAACAAGAGCACGACAAAGTAGAAGAAGAAGAAAGGCCCGAAGCAATCAAAACCAGACCAGAAACCAGCTCAACACAAGGAACAGTCGAATCCGCAGACAAAGAAGAAGCTGTTTTGCAGATACTGCAAACGAAACAACCACGAAATTCAAGACTGCCGAATACTTCAAGCGAAGAACAATAGCAAGGGACAGTCGAATCAAGTGGCAAATGCAGTTGCAGAAGCTCCACAACCTATTCAAGAAGCAAATCATGATGCCTTCATGACCAACCATCAAGAAGCATCTGGCGACAATTCTTGGTTCCTGGATTCCGGAGCCACTCAGCACATGACTAGCCTCATTGGCTGTTTCGAGTCCTATACACCTTACAATACCCAGAAGTTCGTTCACCTTGGCGACAATAGCACACAAGCTATTAAAGGTGAAGGCATTGTAAGATTATGCTTTGCGAATGATCAGTTTAAGCTACTCTCTAAAGTCCTGTATGTACCAAAGTTATCTATGAATCTGCTCTCTATAAGTAGAATCACAGATCTAGGACACAGAGTAGAATTCGAATGTGATCAATGTAAAGTAGTTGATAGGATAGGCAAGATCCTAGCACTCGAAAAGAGGCATGGATACTTGTATAAATTAAGTCATTGTTTTTTTGCTCTAGTCAGGCTCTCAGTACTTCAATTCATACAAATAAAGGTTTACTTTGGCATTATAGACTTGGTCATTTAAATTATGCTGCTGTACAACGAATGTCTAGACAATCTATTGTTCTTGATCTCGACTATCCTCGCGAAAAAGTCGAGTTACCTGTCTGTCAAGACTGTCTAGTTGGTAAACAGACTAGGAAACCATTTAAGTCAAGCCATCAGCATATTGCTAGAGGATTGCTAGATGTTGTACATTAAGATATTTGTGGCCCGATGAAAAATCCTTCGTTGAAGGATGCCAAGTATTTTATAAACTTTATTGACGAATTCTCCAGAAGGACGATGGTGTATTTCATAAAGAAGAAATCAGAAGCTTTCAACTGCTTCAAAATCTTCAAGGAGCGTGCAAAAAGGAGACTGGAAGGACGATATTGGCCCTAAGGTCAGACAATGGTGGAGAATACATCTCTATCAAGGAGTACTGGCAAAGCCAAGACATTGAGCAACAATCCATCACTCCTTATAGTCCTCAATCTAATGGCTTAGCTAAGAGGAAGAACCATCACTAGTCGAATCTGCTAAATGTGTGTTATCGCATGCATCGTTGTCTCCACTGTAGCTTACGTCCAGAACAGATGTTCGACCAAGGCCCTCTCAAACAAGACACCCCACGAGGTGTGGACAGGCTCTAAGCCTTCTTTGAAGAACCTAAGACACAGATCCCAAAAGAAACAAGGAAGAAATTGGACTTCCAAGGTCTCAAGACCATCCTGATTGGATATACTTCGTCTGATAACAACTACAAGTTGTACGATCATGATAGCCAACAAATCTTATATAGCCGGGATACAGTCTTTATCGAGGATCAATTCGTCGACCTCAAAGGCAAGGATATTGATCAAGAAGAACCTACATCTCCTACCATTGACATGACAGTCCGAGCTTCTGGCTCAGGCGTGTCTATTGTTGACCCACTTCGAGACAACGAATCATACGAAGATGTTGCTTCTACCCAGCAACAAGTCCCAGGAGTGGTTCATTAGTCGAATTCTCCCAGAAGATCAAGCCGAGTGCGCACACAGCCCACAAGGTATACTCCTAAGTCTATCTGTCTCTTAATGTAGAAACCGACGAGGGTCGAAGAGTTTGATCTCTGGAGAGAAGCCATGGACATAGAGTATTCCTCTCTGATCAAGAATCAGACATGGTCATTAGTCAAAGCTCTTATTGGCTGCAATATTATTGATTGCAAGAGGATCTTTAAGATCAAATATAATGCCAACAGAGCAATTGATTGAAGGAAGGCTAGACTAGTAGCACGAGGATTCACCCAGATCCCGAATGTCGACTACAGTGAGACTTTTAGTCTTGTCGTCAAACATTCGTCGATCTGAATGCTCTTGTCTTATGCTGGAACTTGATGTACAAACAGCCTATCTGAACGAAGATCACCTTGTACGTTGATGATACGTTGCTCTGTAGCAACAATACCAAAATGGTCAAGGATGCAAAACAGATGCTGTTCTCAGAATTTGACATGACTAATCTGGACGAAGCTCACTTCTGTCTTGGAATTCAAATCCACAGAGACAACAAATCGATTGATTTACATCACTAAACAAAGGTATCCTCACAATGTTCTTAACAGAGACACTTTGATGAATTGGAAATTAGCTCACTCACCAATGGATCCAGGCCTGCATCTGTCAAAGGACCAATGTCCCCAGACCAAGTAGGAAGGGGAGCAGATGAGAGAATATCCGTATCGATCGATACTTGGATCTCTCATGTACGCAATGGTCTGTACAAGACTAGATATCTCTTTTGCTGTAAGCTCACTCAGCCAATATATGGCTAATCCTGGCATTACCCATTGGAAGGCTCTTATTCGAGTCATGAGATATATTCGAGCTACCATGGACCAGTGCATCTGCTATGGAGATGTCAGCAACGACAATCTTCATCAGCTCAGTGGCTATTCTGATGCAAGCTGGGGAGGAGATGCAGACAATCGTAAATCCACATCTGGATTTACATTCTTCTTCAACGACGGTCCTATTTCATGGAACAGTTGTAAGCAAACCTCTATCGCACTTTCTTCTACTGAAGCAAAATAGATTGTTGCTTCTCAATCTATTAAGGAAGCGTTTTGGTTGAGAAATTTGCTATCAGACATCAATCTGTATCAATACAGCCGCACAATTTTGTTTTGTGATAACCAAAGTGCTATCGCCTTATCGGCCAACCCTAGATTTCATTCTAGGAGTAAGCACATTGAGATCAGATATCACTATACAGTTAATAAAATGGAAGCATTGGATTATTCTGAGTATGAAGTTTTTTCAATTTATGCTATTCTAGTTGTGGATGTGTTGGCTGATTATGACAAATCCCCAAGATACTCGGACAGAGTAACTCAAGATCACCTCTCACCTTAGACTGAGGAGGTCTCTGAGAAGACGACACAAACGAAGACTGAGAGCCGAGAAATACTAGTAGTTATGACAAGCAAGAACTGTGTAAGCCTCATGGTGAATCTCAAAAGATGGAATGACCATGTAGGAACTAGTATTTCTAGACAAATGTAATAAATGCAAGTAGAGTGAGCCACCTTTTGATGGTGACCTCTAGTGGAGAGCATTATTCCACTTGTAATTTGTGAAATGTGAAAAGTCCACTAGGATGCCACCTAAGGAGCTCTCTTGCTTATTTAAGAGACTCCCTCTTTGTAAAGAGGAGCTTTTTGTGAATTGTATCAACTCCATGCTGAAATGAGAAGAGCCTTCACGAGTTTGGTGCATCCATTGAGCTCCTTGATCATGCTTGTTTCTTGAGTGATGCATTTATGATCTTGCCCTTCCCTCCTTTTGTGTGCGGTTGTGGACTATAGAGTGGATTAGATTTACTGCTTTCGTAGAGTGGATTAGTTTCTTTTCTTGTTTGTGGATTAATGTAGGAACCAGCATTCAGGTAAACTAAATAGGCTAGATCTGTGGTGTAGTTCTTGCATATCTCTTTACAATCTAGTTCTTGATGTTCTTGGGATGTCCAAGAATCAAAAGACTGGTTGGTTTCTTGACTCTTGGACTTCTAACATGCTGCAGATTAGTTATTGGTTCTTGTTTTGTCAATTTATGCAAGTGTAGCTCAGTGTTAGTAATGCAGGCTCTGATTCAGTTCGTTTTAGAGTAGGTAGCTGTAGAATCTACAAAATGTTCATTTGGGCTACACTTTGATCTGTGAATGAGCGTTCTTGGCTTGTATCTATGTATGAATGTAAGTGCGTTCAAGAGAGATGACCCTGGGTAGTCCTTTGACAGACAGGACAAAAATATACTACAACGAGAATCTATCCCTTCTGTCTGGTTTGGCATTGTAATATCAAGAACACATATAACATATGCCATGAGGCTTGGTAACAGGCAGAAACGGTTCTGAGTAAGTGAAGAAACGCCTTAAGAAAACCAACAGATCCTTTGGAGCAGGGGATGTGTAAACATTTGGCGTCGTTGCCCATTGAACTCCCACACCTTCTACATCAGAAACTCGCAACCTTGTCCACGCTCCGCCCGTCCCCTCACGATCACATCTCAACCGGAGCCCCCCCCCCGTGTTGAAATCTCAACCGGAGAGCTCATGTCCAATCTCAACCGACACATTCTATTGAATCTCAGCCGACACACTCTCTCTCAGATCTCAACCGACGGTCATCCGTTACATCTCGACCGACGATAATCTATTGAAATCTCGATGATGGTTTTCATCAGATCTCAACCGACGGTATTCCATAAGATCTCAACCGACGGCCTCATTCCAATCTCGACTGACGGCCATGTGTTCGATCTCAACTGGCGCCATCAGTTAGATCTCAATCGACGCCCATCAGTTAGATCTCAACCGACGGCCCTGCGTTAAATCTCAACCGACGAGATTCCATCCGTTCTGCACATAAGGACTTCCTCACCTCCGCATCTGACCGCATGCCATCACATTCAACACACCTTCCAGACTCCATCGCAACAGCTGCCCTCCCACGACATATCATCGCAAACGGACCACCATCGCAATCACCCCTCCTCTGCATTGCCCCACAACTGCCGCATTCAGTCTCAATAGTTTGCACTCTCACCAACTTACGGACCACCTCCACCTCCATTCGCATTCTCCCGTCACAGCCATATTCCATCGCAATTCGCCCTGAAACGATCCCATTGCATTCCACCGCATACCTTCGACATTAAACCACCTCCCATCTTCCATCGTCGCAACCGCATGCCAACCCATTACGACCGTATCAAACCATAACCCCGTCTTCCTCTCAGCCAGACCTTCACACACCATCAAGTCCTCTCAAACTTTGTGAAATCTCGACCGACAGAGCCTTGTGAAATCTCGACCGACGGGTTGCCTGAATCTCGACCAACGCACTCATTGAGATCTCAACCGATGGCCTCAGTGCAATCTCAATCGACGCCATTCAGTTCTCAACCGACGGCCCTCAGTCAAATCTCAACCGACGGCCACTGTTAAATCTCAACCGACGGCCACAGTCAGATCTCAACCGACGGCTTGCTATCAAATCTCAACCGATGGCCATTCAGTGAGATCTCAACCGACAGACTCAATGAGATCTCAACCGACAACCATTCTATCAGATCTCAACCAATGGCCTCAGTGAAATCTCAACCGACAACCATTCAGTCCAATCTCACCCGACGGCCTGCTTCAACTGGCCCAGATCCATGCCAAACCACAGACCTTTCCAACAACGATCAGGACTGATGAGCACGACATAACTCAAATACACAGCCTGCATCGACGATTTATCTGACAATCTATCTATCTATCTATCTGCAACGCTGTAACAACTACATGAGAACAGCTCCACGAGCCAGCATCTGCATTGGGCCGTAATGACCACATCCAGCTGTAACAACCGCCTTGAGCCGTAGCAATCGCCACAACCACTCCCCGTCTATCGTCATCACCACATCCACCGTACACCCACTACACATAACTCACCTCACTACCTCCACTTGGAACCGCAACCAACACACATTTGTCCACAGACGTAACTAGCTGCGTTCACCCGCTCTAACCCACACTACGGCCATTGCGACCACATTACAATCGTCACCACCGCATTGATCCCTAGTGACCTCCCTTGAATCATAGTAACAACAATTAACCGCTCCAACACACTTACATCGTAGTGTTTAGATTGGACCGCATCCACTTTTCCAACCCTTCCACCTTCAACAACAACTGACAGCACCAACCGCAACTCACCGCATCCACTAATGCACTGCCCTGACCACATTGAATTCCACTCCGCCTTCAGCCGCAACGAACCGCAATCACGCAGACCACCAACCACCGCAAGCAAACAACAAACCACAACAATCTGCAATCCCACCGTATTCACCAACACATCACCTCCACACTTACATCGTAAGGACCGCAATCCAATAACATCATTTCTTCACCCGTATTCCAACACAATACATCGTTGCACTGCATTAAGCACCACTAACCGCAAACACCCGCACCCCAGCTACATTCCTCCTTGAATCGCATTCCAAACACACACCGCCTTCCTCCACCATTCAATCGTGCACAACGCATTTCCCCGTATACAACTACAACAACCATCACCAGCTCACATTCATCGCACACACCACCATCACACCACATCTGCCCTTAACCAAATCGCAACCACTTCTCAAACCATCACACTCGCACCCAACAAGCAAACAAGCACCTGCATTAACCGTTCACCCGCACCAACCCGCAATCAAACCATAAAACTCCATGTAAACCGCACTGAACCGCCTGACTACCTTGAACTTTACCACCGCATTGAACCGCACCAGACCTCCTTCAACCGCAAATAGAACACCTTCTAACTGCCACCGCTACAACCACATGCCCACACACCCCATCTCCATTCACCCTCGCACTGCCATACCTCACCTTAGGCCGCATTCCATCCAGAAATAGCCACCCTCTAACCGCATCCACATTACCACTGTGAACCACCCTTTTCACCCGTCCCAACCGCAATAGTCCACCCTCGCCCCATTACGACTACACATCGATTGCCTTTGCATAGCACCACCACTGCACGCAAACATTTGCTAAAACCGCAGTCACCCATCTCCAACGTAATAAATCGCATCCCTCTGTCCTCAACCGCATTAGACTGCAATCTACCGTAGCCACCGCATTTTCCCACAAACACCACCTTACAACTGCACAGAGACCCTTCACCCACAAACTATCCCATTCCATCCGCAAACAGCCACCATCTAACTACATCCGCATTGCACCGCAGTCACACTCACAATCGACCGTAGAAACCGCAATCACACCACCTCCACCCTTCAACCGGGGAGAACGCATTCGTAGACATTTCACCTCCATTCACCCTTGAATCACACTACCCCGCAATCCACTGTAAACCCACAGCACATAACTCACCTAACTACCTCCACATAGAACCGCAACCGAACCACATTCATCCACCTCCATCCGCATACACAGTCCCGATGGCCTTCTGTCGCAAACAACCGCAATCACCCAGACCACCTTATAATCCAATTCATCTGCACTATAACAAACCACCCATCAACCCCCAACACACAACCCTCTGACTGCCTCTACCCTTGAACCGGGGAGAACGCAATCGACCGCTGACATAACAATCGACCACCGAAATCGCATGTAACCGTAGACACTGCATATATCCGTAGAAACCATTAATAGATCGCATATCACAACTGAACGCAATCACCCGCAAATAATCGCAACCCACCATAACCGTAAACCGCCTCCACCGTAAACCGTAGGGACTTCCAAAAAAATAAAAAAATAAAAAAATAAATCCAAAAACACCCAAAACTCTTACCCAACACCAAAAAGACACACCACTCCTCAATGGACCAACAACTAGATCCGGAAGTCCTAGAAGATTATCCATACGAGGTCAGGTCCCCTGTAGCTGAACAAATCAGATGTCATAGGTTCTACCAAATGAGGGCCGGACAACAGGACCAATCAACAAACCCA
This sequence comes from Diphasiastrum complanatum, assembly GCA_029204225.1. Lineage (NCBI taxonomy): Eukaryota > Viridiplantae > Streptophyta > Lycopodiopsida > Lycopodiales > Lycopodiaceae > Diphasiastrum > Diphasiastrum complanatum. The sequence continues at coordinate 39,140,683 of CM055099.1, forward strand.
TTCGAGGGACAAGAACCTGATAGAGCCGAGTCTTCACGAGCACGAGCCCATTTTTTTGGTGCTGAGTCCTCACGGGTCAAAACCAACCCTAATGGAGTTTCTACTAGCCACAGAGCTCATCTTGAGAGACGTACAGCCAAGCTCGATCTACCAAAGTTTGACGGTACTTCAGACCCTCAAAGATTTTGCAGAAAAAAGCAACACAAAGATACAAAACAACTAATTCTCACCCAAAGGGAACACAATGCAAGTAAAATCTAAGAATACATGAGGTTTACGTGTTCAAAATGATTTGTTACAATAAACTTTCACTTTTTCTTCCATACAAATCAATGTTCATGCTTAGTTAATCAATATGTGTAATTGAAATTTTTATTGGCTTCGATGTTTTGTGTATATGAGTGTTGTATGTATAGCAACAAAATGCTATCAATCTTTGTGACTATCTCGAACTATGGGCCACAAACATTTCCATCATGCCCACTAGCATAATTAGTGTGTGAATGATAAAAGTGGAGTATTTACCCTCTTCATAAACAATCCATCATGCAAGCTTCATAAGCTATCAAATAGCCAAGTAACTGCTACAAGTAGTTTTTCAAACAATTTTAGTTGATGGTTCAAGTTCGTGAGCTTTTGTAGATGTAGTTACATGAAATTATATTAAATATTTGCAACCAGTCAAAGATCAATCAAAGGAGTTTCTCTCAACACCTATCACATTTTGACATCCTTTTCTAGTTTCAAATAGACTATGAGAGATCTTATCTAACAATTTCAAAGACAAAAAACAATCAAGGATCCTTTGAAAAAGATTGCAAATTGAAATTTTTTTAGCATTTTGGATTAAATAAATGCAATGTATGATGCTAGACTTGCAACTACTAGCTCTTCTACCCATCCTCTTGATGCTTTTCTACGAAGCAAACATTGTCATCTCAGAAAATAATTTTGTAAGTCCATCATTATCCATTTAAGTGACATCTCTCCTACCTCACATTTGCAAATAAAAAAAGTTACCATTGTAGGCATATAGATTAAGGGCTTATCTAGTATCAAGATTATGTGTGACATTGTGACGAGATATGTATATCTTCGACATACGACAATGGTGATAATATTGCATTCAAGTTGAGATATTTATCATTCACCATCTTAGCTAAGCGACCTAACTATCATGACTAAAGTACTAGTTTTGTCTCTTGTATGATGTCAGTTGTGTGGTGAATTAAAGTCTAACTCTTGATTTTAGGGAGAAGAAAGAAAGCCCTAACCAACTCTTGTTGGAGAATGGCTATATTACTAGCTAAATTGCTTCAGACCCCCTTCATGTATATCATTCTACACAATATATATTATGATGATTATACGGAAAAAGTTTTATGATTTTATTATGTTTGCTTGAGAATTAGAAATTTTTGGGTGAAAGACAAAGCTATTTGATAGAGCCTCATTGCAAGAATTGGCTCTCACTTTACTCAATGCTCCAATAAAAACAATGAAGAAAATAACTTTCAAAAGTTGTTGGATACAATACATTTTCTAGTAGCTCTTCACTTTGGGGCCTAGGCTCCAACTTTTGTCTTGGCTTTGACTAGCCTTTGTATTGCCTTTGTTTTTTTTTGTGTGATGACTTGGAGTGGAACTAGTCATCTCAAGGAGAGGAAAGGAATTTTTCACCAACTCACCACTTATTGGAGGACTTCATATTGACTTTTCCTTTGCTTTTAATGCTACATCTTTGGTGTGTAAGGTTGGGGAGAGTCTCTTTGTCCGTAGTTGTGGTTCTTTGTTCTTTTAACCACATACACTTCACCTTCATAATATGATTGCTTTTTCAATTCTCTTTCAAGATTTTTGAAACCTCTATAATGACGATATCATTTTTTGGTGAGATTGGGCTTTGGGCTATGTTCTAACTTCTCATAGATCACATCTAAGATTCTAGGCATCACCATCTCTTTAATATCCTCAATGAGCTCACAAGGCTCACCAAAACTTTATTGCTTTTTTTAGGTAACATCGCCAACCTCCCTATGTCCATGAATGTTGTTGTTAGCACACTTGGGTTGCTCAATCTACCTTGTGATTCCATTGTCATCTTGGTGTTGTAATGAAACTAGTTGTTGCATCCATTGTCATCCCTTAGAGATCCATAGTTACATTTCACTTTTTCTATTGATTGTGATTTTTTATTTGCTATATCACGTTTCACCTAGCTCACGCTTTTCTCTTTGTTCATATGATATGTGTAGGCACCATAGAGGAAGGGAGGTGAAAGACTTGAAGCTTTTGCTTTTGTCGGTGGAACGTCCTTTCATTGTAAAGATTGGCTGGCTTTTAATGACCATGCATGGACATCATGTGGGCCATTGCCCAACAGACGTCCGTAGGCTGTAGCTAATCTTGCTGCAAATTTAGAGCCCAGATTCTTAGCTAGATATCAGAGCAAGAAACAGCTTAATATTCCAATTGCAAATCTGTTGTAGAAGCTCACATTTACGTGATGTAAATTTGAGATTTTGGATCTGGTTTTGGGTTTGTTTTTGGGATTATTTGTATGGGTTGTTGTCGTTCTTAGTGTTGGGAAAATGGAACAGAGTACAGACTACCTACCATGCAGGTATATTCTGTGGGACTGAAAGGGAAGTTTTAATTTAAGAGAAATGAAACGAACTTCAACATTGAAGCTAATGTCGGAGGGTGTCAGCAACATTGCTCCTACTTGCTCCTCGTCGCGCCCGGGCCCTCGCTTTTAAAATTTAGTCGCTAGCGGGCAAACTTGTGTCGTACCTGTGCAGATTTAGTGATCGATTTATAGCAAAATCAACGAGCAACGCCACACAACCATAGCTACTCTCTCCACTCTTGAAGATTTGCTCTTTAACTACTACTTTTGGAGATTTGGACTCTAACAACTAACAACTTCCAACTTCCAACTTCCCAAGCTATTAATGAGTATAAATATGAGAATATATGAGGCGGCGCCCCGAAGGGTGCCTCAACTTTCAAGGATGAAAAAGGCACAGGCTTTCAATGCTATATGAGCACCCATGATCCAACAATGCTAGTTAAGTGAGAGAGTGTCACTCATACTCTCTCACCTAACCTGGGCCTTTCAATGGGCACTTGACATTTAATGCCTGTGCATAGTCTAGTGAAAGGCCGGAAGGGCTAGGTTCAAGAGTCAAAGGCCCTTTCATTGTCAGATTGATTAAGGACAAAGATATTCCTTTGTGTGAGAAGGAATATGAGATTTTGCCATGTGGCTTTTTACACAACCTTTCGCAGAGACGGTTGTTGTATTACTCAATCTTGTGCTTAACAAGTTTGAGATTTTGTCGCGCGGCTTTTTACTAGCCTTTTGCACAAAAGGTTCTAGAATTACTCAACTTTTTGAGAGAAGGTTGCATAACCAGGAAGGTCGAGTAATGAGGCTAAGAGCAATATTGCTTGGCTGGACAAGTAGTAAATCTTTCATACAAATCAAGAATCTAGTATGTGGAGATACTATTAGCAATTATGCATGGTGTGTGCAAGTGGGTGTGTTGGGATTTCATTTAGGGTTAGGTTCATTAGTGTTTAAGGGTCTTGACTAGCATAATGGCATTTCAATTGTTTTTGCTTGAATAATTGGATCCATCCCAAATTGAGCTTGATTATTTATTATTTATTATTATGAATATAATGCTCCGTCATTGTATGTTCCCTCATAATTGTTGGTAAAGGCCATTATGTCCACACAATGCCAAACATTTAAGATCAACACAAGCAGCCTAAGATCAAAATTTATGGTTAACGTGTAATTGCCATGATTTCTACATCAATCATCTTCAAGGCATTTAAAAATGAGAGCTCTAATGTGTCCAAATAGGTGATGTGGTCTAGTGATTATATTTCACTAGCAAAGGAGGTGTCATCAGTCCACACAAGGGGATTTGGCTTCATTTTAGTTGATCAAGATCACATTGGCAAGTGATCTCATAGACCACACAATTCAGGATCACTTGTAGATCTGATCTCCACCATCTCATAAGACGTCTAAAAGAAGTGAATGAGAAATCAAGAACAACAAGCTAACATTTAGAAAGCAAGAAAAAACAATCTACTATTTGACAACTTTGCATTAGCTACTCAAAAATGTTACATGGATAAATATAAACATGTGCCCTAATTTGACATTTAGGGTTTTAAAAAACTGTTTGAATCTTTAAACATGAATTTTCAACCCTAGGATCTAGGACCTTCTAAGGTATTTACTCGTCTTAGGGTTTACATCAAAGAACGATCATTTTTCTACTTTCTAGCCACATTGTCCAAAGGGAGATTTTTGATTGGCCTAACCTTGAGTTTAGAGGTGCTCCAAAAATTATAAATAACTTGGATGCAAATTATTTAGGCAAAGTCTGGGGCGCAAACCTTCTCGGAAAATTATCAACACTTATGAAAATGGCATGTAAAAGAGTCTCATTTGCACGGGAGTTGATGCTCGGGTAGCTTGTATATTGTCTTATATTAAGATTATGTTTCATGAGTATTCTCATAATGGATCTGATATAAATCAACGGTCCAGATTGAGTTTGGGGACCACCGTTCCCTAGGGTATAAAAGATCTCATTAATTTCTACAAATTTGATTGGCTATAGATTTTAGCCCTCAAAATGGACGGAATCTTGAAACATAGGCCTTATAGATGGAACCTTGTAAATACTTAGCCCTCATGAATGGAACCATTACCAAAATCTTGAAAAAAAAAAATTTGAAATTTTGAAAAAAGTAAGTAACACATTATGTCTGATGCTGGGTGTTTGTTGCTCTATGGTAAGGATATAATGGCTTGTCCTCTTGTCTCGCCCCTACTGTGGATCAACAAGAGTACTTGTCATTATGATCTTTACAATGAGACTCCAAACACTCATTATCTAGTCCATAATCCTTTTTTCAATCATTGAAAGAAAGAACAACAGAAACTCTTTGTGATGTTTTGACAGAGGTGAGACAAGAAGACGAGCCATTATATTGTTACCATGAGCCTCCAAACACTCATCATCTAGGGTAGTAACCTATAGGTTTTTTAATTTAATATTTAGAGAGAATATTATATGGGTGAATCGCTTGTCTTAAATTGTTTAGAAAAAAAAAGACGGAGTCATAAATATCTTGCCAATCAGTAAGGTACCAATTATTAATTTTGGAAGGTTCGGACACGTGTGTAAAGAACTTGCTACTATTTTTGAAAAAGTCAAACTCGTGTGTACTAGAGGCGTAAGGTCTTCGGACTTTCTAGAAATAGAAAGCTAAGAACCAAAAAAAAAAAAACTGTGACGGTCATTACACTGGGGCCTCAGGTCTTCCCGTATACATAATCCTTTTTCTTCATCATTGACCTAAATAACCAAAAAAAACTCTTGGGGCTGTCTTTGTGAAGCAAAGTAAAGAAAGCAATGAAAGAAGCCTTTATTCAAGTTCTTCTCTTTTTCCCTCACAAAAGAGAACCTTAAAAAAAAAAGAAGGGTTTGTTTGCTTTTTAAATTATATTTCAAGAAAAAGAAGACTCCCTGTTTACCCGTTACATTATAGTAACTATTCATAATTTTGACACGATACCAATAATCATATTTTTACTACTTTTCACCTGAGCCTTAGCAGCAGTTACGGTTATACCGCACCCACGTACTCTCCTGCCACGTGTACGGCCACGTCTCCTGCAGCCACCGTTCAAATCCTTGAACGGCATCGTATACACGTGGCTGCCATCCAACCGTGCGGAGTGAGGAAGATGGAGTGTGGATGATGTCTATCTTAGGTTAAAACATTTTTTACCTGCGGTGAAAAGGGTGGTTTAGAAAAGGATGGACTCTTTATAGAATAATGGTATCTTGGGAAAGATGGCTTTCTTTCTTTGTCTCTCTTTATATAATGGGAGAAGCATAAGGGAGCAGGTCTCTGCTGCTGCTGCAATATCTCTGATTATTGTGTCCTTTTCTGCTAGTTTCATCTGTAATGCAAATGCTGTGGACAAATTCAAATCAATTCTGGTGTTGTTTGCATTAAATCTGATATGTCAGTCGTTTCATTTTGCATTTGGCACCTCTTGTTTTGCATTCACAGAAAAAGTTGGACAAGCCATGCTCCGAATCTGGTGTTTTGTTGATTGATTTTGGTGTTAGAAGCAGGAGCAGAGGATCCTGTTTTGTGGCAGGCAGAAATGATGAAAGTGCTTGTGTTTTAACTTATGGTGTGCTGTTTTCTCAAGGCAAAAGCTCTCTTGTTGTGCCTGAGAGCAGCTGGTGAAAAAGGAACATTGGAAGATATTGTGAATGGAAATCTACACGGATGAGCTTTTGGAAATGCAGCAGAAGAAGGTTGTTCGATCCTAACAATGCACCTGCCTGTGAAATAATGTTTGAAGTGAAGTGTATATGAAAGGGTTGGAGGGCTCGGAGTATTGTAATCAGAATGGAAGGTGTACGAGGAAACAGTGCTTGGACATCTCCGGGCACTCTGGTGGTCGGTCTGAAACTTACTCCTGAAAGCCGAGAGATGTTGACTTGGATAGTTGCCAAGCTTACACAACCTGGAGATCAAGTGATTGGCGTACATGTTTTGCATTCTTCAACAGATGCAGGTACTTTTCTTACCTTAAATTTGGCTGTCTTGCTCCTAACCATTCTCGGATTAATTATTAGCGACGGTTCATAGTGCAAGTTTGCCCTTATTGGGAACAGAGTTTCTCACATTGTTGCTCCAGTGCATAATTCTAGTTAGTGTGTGATGTACCTAATTTGAGAAGAGTTTCGCAATTCTTGCACTGTGCTCCCAATGCACCGGCTGGATTGTTATTGGCCTCTAATGTACAAACAAGATCTGGCGCTTTTATTCAAAACAAATCATCGATCACTTAGATTTCGGAAGGTACGGTACTCAGGCAGACGATTGTGCAAGTAGTACAACCTGAATATCTTGGACATCTGTGACAAAATAAACAAGCAAGGAAGCCGTAGGCAGTGCGGCCTGTGTCCGGTTTCAAATTTTACCTATATTTTACTACTTTTTCCGAATACGATGATATTCGAAAAATGTCAAGATTTGTTCTCAATAAGTTCTTATCACTTCAAATTTTCATGCAACATACAAGATTGTCTGTGTTAGTTAATGCTGTAGCGCGAACGAAAGTAATAGAATTTTTTATGGAGATCCACCTAAGTGGACGTTTTGGTCATTTGAACTGGTTGGAAGTAACCAGGATTTCAATTGAAGTACAGCTTGAGCATACCAATCCAAAATTGAACTTAGGAGAGGCACTCTGCAGAATTCTAACACAGCATGAAAGTCAAGTGTAAAAAGGAATCGACCTAGAACACACTTGTGAATATGAAGTTATGGCATAAGTTCTCATCGCTTATTACAGAGAACAAGCCTGCTTCTTTATCTGCGAGACTGCGATATTTGCAGTCGTTTCTGGCAGAATAATCGTTCATCTCATTACGTCAATCAGCATTATCTTGAAGCAAATGGAATACTAATTTGAGATTGCTGCGAAGGAAAATATGGTTTCATTCTTGTAGGTTTGCTCCACTAAATTGTTCTCAGAAGCAACACGCTCTAGTATGTAACAAGTCATTCGCTTAATAGACTCGACTGAGCGTAATTGAGTACTATTATGCTGACAATAGTGCCCTACAATCAATTGAGGTCTATAAAGTCATACATTATATCGTTGTAAAGCTCCTACGTTTCGCTCTTGGCACTGAATACGATGAAAGTTCTTACTAGAACTATGGCACAAAGTGATTTTAAATATCACAGGTAACAGAAGTGGTATGTAATAAATTTTGGTGTCTTCTATTCCCTACTGGCATTAAGCGCTGGTTTCATTTTTGCAGACTTTTCTGGGGAAGAGCTTGACCAAACCACTAAGCAGCAGCTTGATAACACATTTGAGGCAGTTTTGGGGGTGTACCAGGGATTATGCACCCTTAAACAGGTAAAATGGGAAAAAAGTTCAGAGAATAGTACATATCCTAGGAGTCATCTTTCGGAAGGGAAATTGAAGTGGTGAACTTGTGTTGCATAACCATAATGGGATTATCTTTACATAATTATTAATAGCTCAACATCAATTATCTTTACATAATAGCTCAACGTTCAAGTCTACAAATTGTTCAAAGATGGAAACCTGTACTGATTTTAGTCTTATGGAGTTAATTTACAATGTATCGAACCAATAATTCTGCTCTGGATGGTGGAGGTGTACTTGTCATGACATCCTAGTCACATACTGCTCTTAGGAGTTAAGAGTAATGAAAGTTAATCTATTGGTCATATTCCATGGGGGTGGGTTTTGTGCACTTGCATGCTATATTGAATTGTTACAAAGAATGATGTAACATCTTCCCCATGTTCTGATTATTTTCGATCTCTGTGTGCAGATTCAGCTTGATATTAAAGTAGTTGCTGGAATAACTTTGAGAGAAGGCTTGGTAGAGGCAGCTAGGACAGAGAAGGCTAGCAAGCTCATTCTAGGCTCCGGTGGTCGTCAAACTATCAGGTTCATGTATGTTTGCAGCTGATTTTACAAGTTTATTCTGATGATATCTTTGAAATGGTGCTGCAGATTGCTCTGCCCACATCACGTATGACATGACATCAACTGAAAAATCTGATTTGCACCATTACAGATGGACGCATTCGTTTGCGAATTATTGTGTGAAAAGATTACCGGCTTCCTGCTCCGTGATGGTTATTGGTCGTGGGAAAGTCATTCTGGAAAAGTCTGGTACATATGGATCATCCGGTACGAAAGTGCTAATACCTCTTATTTCCCACATCAGCTGCTTTGTGCTTTATCTTCCTGTTCAATCGGTTAAGTAGACCATCAACTCAAAAAGTTGGAATGTCTTATGCATGAATGCTATCCTAGAAATTTAACAGTGTTGGCTAGTTGTTTAACTTTGTTCAAGAATGAGTGATTCTTCATGTCGAGCAATCCAAATTGAAATTTTTTTCCAGGTAATCAACAATTAATAATTTTTATAATGGAATTAGTGCTCTATTGTCTGCTTTATGGCTTCCAGGAAAGCATTTGGCAGGTGCAGTTCTCAGGCGGAGCATGAGAAGGTTAACCCGTACAAAATCTCCAGTTGCTAAAGCAGCAATGAGTTTTTCTGAAAGGACACAGAATGATTCTATGTGTAGAAGCTCATCATTACATAGTAATGACATTCATCCCTTCGATAGCGACGGAGCAAATGCGTCAATTTCTATGTCTTCAGCTGAGAATCTTTCTCCAGGCTCCCCAGTTAGTGTTCTCTGCTCCACTACAAATGAGGAAAGCTATCAAGCATGTATTTCAGATGAAAAAGCTGGTTCTTTCTCAGAAAGGACAAAAAAGACTGATTTTCAGACTAAAGACTCAAACGTAGACCAGGAAGCCGACAGTGTAGATCATGGGCATCAGACTGGAAACTCAGAAAATCTGCCACCGTGTGGTTGGCCTCTGATGCATCGAGCTATATCTCTTGAGAAAGCTCTAAGCTCGTATTCTGAAGCCAGACGTTTGTCAGTCGTTAAGTGGGCTTTACAACTACCTGATCGCCCAATGTTACCTTTACATTCATTTCCAAAATCTGAGGATGAACATGCACCTGAGACAAGTCTTATTCTCCACAATGGACTTACAGAAGTAGTTTCAAATCATACCTCAACAATTTTTGTCGATCAGGAATACACTGACAAACCTGATGCTCTGCAAGAAAGCATTGCAGTTGACGTTGCAGAGGTTTCAGCTATGAAGAATCTTTCAGAAGAGGATAAAAAAGGAAAGAGAACGCTTAAGTTCCATGAGGCTGATCTGCTGAATCAAGGATTTCTAGAATTGGCTCACAAATTAGATACCCTTTGCCTAAATAGCTCCTGCTCACGCTACAGCTATGAGGAACTGGAAGAAGCAACTTCTCATTTTTCTCCAAGTATGAATTGTTCCAAGTTTTTGTCTGTTGTAATTGTGATAGTTGAGCCTCGAGGATTTATCTAGGAACACATGCTAATGAAAAATTTGTTTTTTCAGAAAACCTTGTTGGGCAAGGGGGATGTAGTCAAGTCTATCAAGGAGTGTTGCAAGATGGCCAGAGAGTAGCTGTGAAATGCCTGAATGAAGGTTCGCTTGATGCAGAGCACGAACTTCTTACTGAAGTAGAGATTCTTAGCACTCTGAGACATCGAAACATTATTGCACTTCTTGGGTTTTATGTTGACATCAGAAGGCGTCTCCTTGTTTACAACCTTGCACATGAAGGAAATTTGGATGATAATCTGCATGGTAACTAACATTCTTCATTCTGATTTAATTTCTTGTCCTTGTTTTTAATAAGCTTTCGTACTGCAGAATAATTTCTTATCTTGTGTATTCAACTTCAAGCATTGATGGTATATTCCTAAAGTGATACATTTACAAAGATGTTCAGGTGGAGGTGACAGGTCTATGCTAGAATGGTCTGCAAGATATAAAATTGCAGTGGGAGCTGCTCGTGCTTTAGAGTATTTACATGATGGCTGCCCAAGGCCAGTTGTTCACAGAGATATCAAATCGTCAAATATTTTGTTGACTTCTAACTTTGAAGCACAGGTTCTACAAGTTCTTCCCTTATCTGATGAGAGAGCTACAATTGATAGCAATTGTCATGCTTCTTTGCTCGTAATTTTGTATTTGGCATGAAATGGCATGATGTGGTACTCAGATTTGGTAGTTGCTGACAACACATACAGGTTTCAGATTTTGGGCTTGCAAAATGGGCTCCAGACTCTTCTTCATACATTACATGCACTGATGTCGTTGGTACATTTGGGTAAGGGCACTTCTGTCTTGTTTTTCTGTTTTTCGCTAGAGCCTTTTAGCCTATTTCTTGTTTCAGGAAAGTTTGTGGCCCTACTTTGGTAATTTTGTCAATAAAAGAATGGTCAGTAGGGGTGACATCTTTGTGAAGGATTGTGTGAACTTTAAGGTATATAGAGGCTTAATACATAGCAGCATTAGTTTGGGCATCAGCATGTACTAAAGTTGTTATGGCCATTGGCAGGTATCTTGCTCCTGAATACTTCATGTTTGGCAAGGTAAATGAGAAGACTGACGTTTATTCATTCGGTGTCGTTCTCCTGGAGCTCATCACTGGAAAACAACCAATTGATATTTCTAAGCCTAAAGGCCAGGAGAACTTGGTTCTTTGGGTACGTTGTTCATGTTTTTCAAATTCTACTCTTCACCACTTGAACTGTTGGCTGCTGAACTTCTTGGTTTGGCACAACCAAATTGCCTCACTATAATATGCAACTAGATTGTATAATAAACTCTAGAAGAATCCTTTGGGGTGTCATTTTATTGGGGTTTCAATGTAGGCAAGAGCACTTCTAGAACGTGGACAGTTTGAGGAGCTAGTCGATCCAAGGTTGAAGAAAAATTACAATGGAAAGCAATTGAAGCACATGATAGTTTCAGCATCTTTATGTATTCGGCAATCCCCACGTTCTCGTCCTTGCATGAGTCAGGTAATCTGCCTTCATTTTTATTTGAGACATTGCTACAGACATGCTCACTTCTGCAAGACAAAAAGCTTTTTAAAATATTTACTGGGTGGATAGATGGGCAAATCTTTCAGCTATACTTATTTGCTGTGTGTCACATGAGAAGGCCATATTTATTTTCAAGTATTGACTTTCTTGAATCTTCAGAAAATGTTTTGATTATCAAATTTCCTGTAGGTTTTGAAGTTTCTTTCTGGAGAGAATGACTATGGGGTTCCTGCGGCGACGCAAGGTCATCTAACTATTAAGGGTAAAGAAGATGAATGTTTGTCAGAAGAGTTTCTTGGTGACAATGGGCATTGTGACCTGAAGTCACATTTAGCTTTGGCCTTTCTTGGAGTGGATGATGATGATGCAACATCGCAATCCAGTACAGATCAGAGCTGCATCGATCTCACTGCTCTTAATTCGAGTAAAAATCTCGAGGAATATTTCAGCAAGCGTTACAGCCGTTCTTCAAGCTTTGAATAGTGTTGCAGTATTGTCAATCTAGAAGGAAATTTCAAGCTTGGATTATTAATAAGAAATGCTGTAAAATTATGGCACTTTCATAAGCATCAAAGCCTTTTTCCATGGTTCTCTTGTAAGCAAAGCTCCGAAAAACCATCTAGATTCTTTGTGCTGAAAATTTCAGTTAATGGGGCTGAGTAATTATTCAAAAAGATCGTGGCTCACCATTCACAAACAAATCCTATTTCTGGTGTTCAATCTCCTGCATAATACTTCCTTTGTGCATGTACTAATGTTCATTCCATCATACCTTGGTGTACTGCAGCACAAGAAGATTAAGAAAATAAGATGATAAATTCTCAGCTGTTTTAAGCTGCTTGAAAGTCTTGAACGTTATATAGCATGAAGTGAGCTTGGAGATTATTTGCTTTACCTCTACATGATCGAGGGGTATTGGTTACAATTCAACATCCCCACTATATGGAACTAAGTTTGGAGTATAATAGCTAGTTTGAAATTGACTTCCTCATTGTTGGGCAATTATATTGGGGCTGATTACAAAAGTTGACACCAAGGAATGAAACTTCAAATATTTCACACACACACACACACACACACACACACACACACACACACACACACACACACACCACACACACAAACGAGATTCTTTTGATAATTGCTTGACAATGGACACCCCCATGTTTTTGTCACATTATTCTTTTAGTATTTCAACTATCACTTTAATATTGGCATTTATTTGTTATTGGGCTAATTTTGGCCTAATTGGAATGCTAGAATATTATTCAATGTCATCTTTAACATAGTAACTATCACAAGGACAACGTTGACTGAAGAGATAAAGCAACGTTTGGGAGTCAACATTGCTTCCAATAAGCTTGAGTTGATGTGGCCAAGTCTTTGTGCCACAAATCAAAGCTTGATAACTTGCTCTCCTCGGCTATCATCAAAATGTTAGTGTCCACAAAGGCATCTAGTTTGAATAGTCTACCAAATCTTATGCCTCTAGCAATGGTCTTGCCATCCTTCTTGAGGTTACATATATTTGTGGTGAACTCCACAAGAAATTCCATTGTCAATTGGCCTACACTAAGTAAGTTCTTAGTGATGCGAGGAATGTAAAGTACACCATCTACCTTGATCTTCTTTGAAGATCCCAATCATAAAGGTATTGATCCTATTCCTTCTACCTTACAAGAACAATCATTTGCTGTAAGAATTGACTTGATAGGACCGTCATAAGTTGAGAAAGTTGAGAAATACTCCCTCTTGCTTGTCATGTGGGAGCTAGCCCCACTATCTATCCACCACATTTCATGCTTGAAGATGAAAAACTTGACATCATGAGAGATTCTTCATGTGAAATCTCCTATATTATTCTTGGCCTAGGTTTGCTTGGCTTTGGGCTTGCTTCCTCTTGAAGCACTCGGAGGCCATAATGCTTAGATTCATATATCTTTTGAAGAGTTTCCCATGCTTCTTGATCTGAGGTGCAAGCACCTACCTCCTAAGAAGCTCATTAGCTACATTCATTTTTTTATACAAAGGAGGGCAATACTTGTACCTCTTCGTGTATCTAGTAGAGTCTTGAGGATGAATAGGCTCATCCTACTTCACCATTCCACTATGTACATATAAGTCTTGTAAAAACAAGTATGGACTCCATTCTTAGCTTCCAGATAGAGTAATTTTAAGCATTGAATCTATCATTTGAATCCAAGCGATGTGCACTTCATGGAAGCCATCTCTCCCTAAGTCAAGAGCTTGATCACAAAAAATAGATGCAAAATAGAAGTGACTCAAACTAGCTATCCACTACCTAGGGGACTTAAGAAGCTCAAAAAACTTGACCTCTCAATAAGATCCTACTTGATCTTGATCTAATCAACTCTTTCTAAAACAAGAGAATGAAACTAGCTTGAATTGATGATTTGAAATGGACCTAGAATTGCCTCCTCCTTAGGCTTCACAAGATGATTGGATTAACCTAAACCTGAATCA
>CM055099.1:39164734-39331191 GCA_029204225.1 Diphasiastrum complanatum
GGGCTACCTCGGACGGGGAAGCAAAATGATGCCATTTGGGTATAATAGTTGACAGGTTAACTAAAATGGCACAGTTCATACCAACCAAGCAAACCTGTCAAAGCTTCTGAACTTGCACTAGCTTTTCGTGGAAAAGTTGTTCAGGTTGTTTGGTTTGCCGAATGACATTGTTAGTGATCGAGATCCAAAGTTCACTAGCAAATTCTGGCAAGCTGGTCTTTGAGAAATTAGAGACCACTCTAAGTTTGGGGTCATCAGATCATCCTGAATCAGATGGTCAGACAGAGAGGACAAACCAGTCTATGGAAGATATGCTTCGGGCATATGTTTCAGAAGACAGTCGGATTGGAAAAGGTACCTTCCAATGATTGAGTTTGCGTTTGTAATAGCGCAAAGCACTCAGCGACAGGCTTTAGTCCATTTTCTCTGATGTATGGTTTTCCAGCCTAGGGCTCCCATTTCAGTGGGCCTCAAAGGCCTCAAGGTTAAAGCAATAGCAGTATTTTTCCTACATGATATGCAAGAATGTTTGCTTGTTGCTACGCGGAGAAAACGTAAAAAACGTCTCAAGATAGAGCCCAGTTTACGCTAAAACAGAAGCGACAAACCTAGGGTCTATGAGGAGGGGGGTCTTGGGTATATCTTAGAATTCCAAAAGAGACTGAAAAATGTCCTAAGTTGTCTCCTCGTTACACAGGGCCATTCCGTATAGTAAAGAAACTCCATCGGAATGCGTACCAGCTGGAACTTCCTCAAGGTGTTAAGGTACATCCAGTTTCTCACATTAGTCGTTTAAAATAAACAATGACTTGATAGCCTCAGGAGGATTTAGTTCAGTTGGAGGACCTATCATCCTTTGTACCTATTGAACCACAGGCCATTGTTGATGTACGTCAACGTGGGCTCAGAAACCCGGCAGGTAACTGAAGTACTTGGTTCGTTGGAAAGGAATTTCCGAGGACGATGATATGTGGGAGAAGGAACATGACCTTAAACTGGAGATTCCCTAGATTCCTTCCTTAGATAAGGAATTTTTTAAGGAAGAGGGAATGGTTAGGGACCCAACTCCCTTGGGTCCCAAACCCAGACTTGAGACTGGACGATGACTAGGCCTGTAGACTTGACCGGTGACTCGTGAACCGACATGGTTGTCACGTGTCATGATCCAGGAGTGCACATGGCTTAGAGTCTCTCTCCTTGGAGGTATACAAGGGGAGGAGGACTCCTTGGCCATCCATTCTATCTACCTAGGAGGAGGTGGATGGAGAGCGTGTGCACGGCCAGGATGTATTGTTAGCGTGAGGCAGGAGATGGCTGAGAGCCTAGGCGGTGGTATGGGACGCCGTCTGGGATGGAGGTCGGATCCAGCTTGATTCGGTCATAGGCCAGGGCACGGTGGGTGGACCCGGATTAGGTCCTATGGCGGGTGGAACGTGAATCGTTCGGTCTCTTGTGGTTAACCGGCACCTGGAGGTTTGCAGTAAGTAAGTTTGTAACAGCAACTCACTCCCACCGTATTTGGCCTTTAGATTGATGAGCTCGAGGCGGGTAATAAACTGTAGGATTGAATTCAGTAAGCAACATCATGTACAAATCAGATGAATAGCAAGCACAAGACAACAGCGAATGCAACCGCGTACTCAAAACTAACTCCGAATCATTGATCGTCTCCATGTAATACACTTCTGCAGTGCTTCAACAATACTCTATGATCAATTGACTAATTGACTTGATTCATTTGACTTGAAAAAATGATCAGCTATTTATACTAGTTAGGAATGTCATTTGGGCTTATCCAAATGACGTTTCAAGACAGTTGTCTGGCCGTTGATCGTAATTGGCACTTAGCCATAATGGGTTGTCACTTGTCCAGTTACGTTACACGGTAATTACTTTGCTAACAATGGTTAGAGAAGTCGTTAGCTTCAAAACAAGTGATAACACGATCTGTTATCCTTCAACAAATATTTGTCGACCTTCGATAGTCGCTCTATGATTGTCGTTGCCATTGTCGACCCACCTGTTGCCAATTCTCGTGTATTTCTGCAGACTGTGCGATAACACGAGTAAATATGCAGAAACTAGATAAAGAAATGGATATAGATTAATAGTGGAATTATAAGGATAATAATCTAACACTCCCCCTTAATCCATGAATGCCTTGACCTTTAAATTAAACTTAGCTTTGCACAAAATCTTTTGTGTGCATTCGAAGATAGAGCTAATGAGGTTTGCTTGCAACTGTTCCATGAGATTGGACCATTCTTGAGGAAGAATGTAAATCCAGGTGTGAATATACAAGTGTCTGCATCTCCAGCTCAACTTCCATTTGAAGCGGTGTTGAGTTTGTCGTTGTTGATTGCTCCATAACATATGCATTTGGTCCATCGTAGCTCGAATGTATCTCATAACTCTGATAAGAGCCTTCCAATGTGTAATACCCGAATTAGTCATGTACTAGTTTAAGGAACTAACTGCAAAAGCTATGTCTAGTCTGGTACAGATCATTGCATACATGAGAGAACCTATTATTAATTGGTATGGGTACTCTCACATCTGCTCCTTCTCTTCTTTTGTCTGAGGACATTGGTCCTTCGACAATCTGAGTCCTGGGTCCATTCGTGAGTGAGCTAACTTGCAATTCATCAGATTATAAAATTGGATGGTAGGAGGTTGTTGAACATCAATTGAAGCTGGGAAAAGATGAATCATAGTCTTTTGAAGCTGTCCTAGAAAATAGAGCCAAGAATTCCAGCAATTGGGTTTGTAGGAAGTCAAAAATTGACAAAAATTGACCAATTTTTTACCTTCCCAACAAGCTATCATACCTGTAAATTGATGGGTAGAGGCTTATGTTTCAATTCCATCAAGTTTGTAGCAATTTTGACTTCTAGAAATCAAGAATTCATGGTTCTCAGCCCATACTGCTTCATAGGATCTGTATGAAGGCTCCATGGAACTCTTTGAGACCATTTAAGACTGTTGGGATCATCACTTTAGGCTTGGTTAAGTGTTTGCAAGTTTTTAGACATATTGGCCTAGAAAAAGTGCGCCCTCCTACTGGTTAATTGGCTGTTCTGAACTCGCACGTGTGAATCCTAGGTGGCAGGCTGACATGGCAAGTGTCTTGTTCACTAGGTCTCCCTCTGTACTGAGCTTTACAACACCCAATTTGGTGTCCTGTAGCCAAAGATATGATCATCTGAAGTTTTGCAATTTGTGAACAAAATTGGTAAAATTTCCAATTATTCTGATTGCATGCATGCATGATAATTTCCTATTTTGAGGTACTGTGCTTGCATGGAATGTCTGCATGTGGATTCTCAGAGTGATTCTGACATGCATGAGTAGTTTAGATCTGTTTTGAGTGGTCATACGCATGTACTCTAACGATTAGATACAAATCTGGATTTTTTTTTTTAATAAAATTCCGTAAATGTAAAAAATTAGTTTAATGTCGCATGTCTTGCATGCCTGAGGGACATTAATCAAGTAAAATTAAGAATCAAACACTGAATCGAATTTTCAATTTCGATTGCTTGATAACTGACAGTGATTTTTTATGAATTTTTAGAAAACGTAAAAATTTTTAAAAAAAATAAAAGTGCGAAAACTCAAAATTTTTAGCTTTTTCCAGTTTCTTGTAATATCTATGAAATTGACTAAAAATAGTAATTTGACCATACTGGAGTCAATTTCAGTCAGTTTTTGGTCAACGGTACTTCACTATGAGTTTATCTGATATTAATTAAATTTAGTAATTTCCAATCGAGATGGCCAAAGAAACTTCAAATCAAGCTGCAAATCCAGGTGCGCCATCTTATATGGTGATTTGTCAGCAGGTGACTACAGCACTCAATGATATGAATAATCGTAATCAGATGAGAGATCAGCAAATGGAGGTTTTGTTGAATCAAGTCAAATTGATGTCTTCACCCAAGTTTTCAACCGGAGGTTTATGCGGGCGAGAAGGAGAAGAAACCTGAGGTCGTCGAGGACTGGCTGGCCAAGTGGAGTAGTTAGTTCAATCTGCACGGTCTTCCTGATGAGAAGAAAATTGAAAGTGTCGTGTTGTTCTTACACGGCAAAACGTCATCGTGGTGGCGAGATTTACCGGTGAAGCCAACTACTTGGGAGTCGTTTGCAAAAGTTTTCAAGAAAGCTTTCGTAATTGCTGATGACGTGGACTACTACCTGAAGTTCGTAAACTGCAAGATGGGTACAAAGAGTTTAGACTCTTATATCCAGGAATTCATGGACCTATGGAATAGCGTTCCATCATTCGATGTGACGTTGGCACTTTGGCAGTTTGTCCTAGGTTTGCCAGCCGACTATCAGAACGAATGTCGGCGAAATGTGCTTCAAAACCTCAAGGATGCGTTTTGGATTGCGAAAGCATATGATTCCACACTTAAATTCAGATTTCTACACTTATTGACTCAAATGATCACTTGCAATCAGGCAACCAGCACCTGCAGTCAGTACTCAGTCTGTAAATTCT
Organism: Diphasiastrum complanatum; assembly: GCA_029204225.1. Taxonomy (NCBI): domain Eukaryota; kingdom Viridiplantae; phylum Streptophyta; class Lycopodiopsida; order Lycopodiales; family Lycopodiaceae; genus Diphasiastrum; species Diphasiastrum complanatum. The sequence continues at coordinate 39,169,236 of CM055099.1, forward strand.
CATGGATTTAATTAGCTATACATAGTAGGGAAACTAGCAGTCACCTTCTAGCGTGAATGCAACCTCTGTTCGTAATACATAGTTGCGTGAAGACATCACCTCCCTTAAGTAATTGTCACTGAGCAACCATGCATGTATAGCATGCTGCTAGGAGATCAGAATCAGGCAACAATGATAGGCAGAGAATGTGTCATCTCAACAGCATACTAAGCCCAGAGAGGCGAGGATCCATCGTATAAAAGAGGCTAAAACTTGGCTGATTCTCAGCATAAACTCCCATCTTAAACGAAGCCCCTTTAACATTTTTCCTTTTGTTCAGGCAGTCCTTTGTAACATGTCCTAGCTCCATGCAAATAAAGTATAGGTTGTCACTCCTAGCCTTGGCAAAGATCTTGTCAGACTCCACATCTGAAACTGCACTTAAAACCTAGCTTATCCCGTGCACATCAAGCTGAAACTTCGATCCCGATCGGTTTCCCTGCATGTACAATCATCAGAAGCATGAAACATGGTGGAGCTCGCTGCCTTGTCTCCTCCCAACCTTTACTGCATAGATTATGATGAGGAATGCCTCTCTCTAGGTTCACTTATGCACAATCCTCAAGCACCCCTTAACCTTGACCTTTCCTAACGTCGACACATGGCCAATTCCATGCACAGTCGACACTTGCCACTTGGCAGTACCCTGACACACAGGCAAGTGAGTAGGCTGACATGTCACTCATACACTGGACCATCCCAGTGAGCATGTGACACGTGTCATGTTTGACCGGTCAACCCTAACATGTGTCACTCATTCACTGGACCAAGTATCCTAGTGAGCATATGAACGTCTCCTGTTAACTAGTCAACTCCTACAACCACTCCTAATAAATGACCCAGTAGCCCATGCCAAAGCTAAGCAAGACTCTTTGAGGTCCAATGCCAACTAATTACAGTTTATTTACAATTTACTCAAAAAGGTCACCACAGGCCGGTGACTTAAGCCATTTCAGTAATTACAAAGCGTACATGTGTCTCTAAAAAACTGTAAATAACCGGGACAGGGAGTAAAGGCTCTAACAGATCTCCGAGTTCACCGAGGGTCGTTTCTTTGATCAGTGGTTCCAATGGCATCCTTCACCTTTTCTTTTCCTTTCTCTGAAAACCCTTTGCTTCGGACTGTCCACCTCCTAACCTCTAGCTGGAAATCCTTGGGCAAACCCAAAATAACATGCAACTTAACTAACACAAGATCTATTCTAGTAGCAAAATGAGAATATACCTCCTGAAGGATCTAGCTTACAACCCTAAAGACGTCCCATACTGTTGTCATCAATTTTGTCCTTCTCCTGCCCCTAGCTAGCACCATCCTAGCTATGCACATGTGCCCTACCATCCACCTTCTCCTTGGTAGATAGAATCAACGGTACATGCATGCGGTCCACGAGTCACTAGTCAAGTCAATAGTCTCAGTTCAATGTCTAGTTTCAAGTTAGGTGTGGGACCCAAGGGGTTGGGTGTCTTTAACAAGTTAGCCCTCACCTAGGATACTCGAGTTGAGTCCAGCTCAATTCAAGTCAAAGTCAATATTAGGCATATAGGACTCAAACATTTACTTCTCATCAGTCCCATATACACATGCAAAAGCAAATATCAATTCTGACTATTGTTAGAACATTGTTGATGGATACTTATAGTTTTCGATGCATGAGAGCCATCCCTAACTATGAGTTTGTGATCTAGGTGTGAATAATCAATTACAACATCAAAAACTTCATGAAGTATGAAAAACTTTGATGCACCATAAAGCAAAATACATAGAATTCATTCAGGAGTTCAAATATTATGGTTCACAATATGTAGACGATTATGAAAATTGTTACCTGAAAGCTGTCATAGCACTATCAGTTCCAACCGTTACAGCACAAAAGTATCTTTGACTTGTCTGCAAATAAATTCCACCAATGTTGTCTCAACATATTGAAGCTATTCAACAGCATATTGAAGAACATTGAATATGTGCATAACATATGACAAAACTATTCTGAGTTAACTATGTGAGGTTCAACCAAAATGACATGCACTCTAGAATTCATGAAATGAAATCGCAAAGTTTAAATTATTGAACTTCATTATGCATTGCGTGAAATGAGTGATTACACGACCTACTTAGACCTCAACTCAAAGGTCTATGTATTCATTGCAACGCCAATAATAACCCAATACAAGGGTGTGTTCGAACTTGGTTGTCTACCTCATTAAATTTCCTAGTTTTATAAGTGTATTAGACGATGACGAATTAATTAAGCAACTATGTAGGAAGCTTGAGACAACACCAGAGGCATAATACATAGCCCAAGTCAAAGGTTCTCTCTCTCTCTCTCTCTCTCTCTCTCTCTCTCTCTCTCTCTCACATAGTGCACAAATGTTATCCATCCTATCCATAAAGGAGGTGATCCCACGAGACCAGACAATTATCGCACTATGATGATTGGACACATTATGGCTAAAGTTATGGTTCATCTCTCTCACATAGTGCACAAATGTTATCCATCCTATCCATAAAGGAGGTGATCCCACGAGACCAGACAATTATCGCACTATGATGATTGGACACATTATGGCTCAATGAGATGCCCGTAGATCAAATCAGAGTGAGGGCCCAAAAACACATGGGATTAGGGCATGACATTTGAAGCTTTCACCAAGGACGATAATGGGAAAAGTTAAAAGCATGGGAGTCTCTACAGGCATAAAGAAATGCATTGTAGCCCTAAACCTCACCTCAACCAGATGCTTACAGATCACTTCACAATTAGGGCCAAAAAAACACATGGATTTAGGGCTTGGCAATCGGAACTTACACTATGGACGATGTCAAGCGATACTGACAGCATAGGAGTCTCCGTAAGCATATAGAAACACAGTCTAGGTTCAAACACCCCCTCAATCGAACGCCTATAGGATAGTTCACAAAAATGGCCAAAACACACATGGATTTAGGGTGCTGCATTCAAATCTTGCTAGGCGCATTGTAATGGCCGAAACTAGCATCATAGGAATTGCGGTGGACATGGAGAGAGGTGGTTTAAGACTTTGAACCTTCAACAGCCCGATTCTGTTACCTACAGCTCAATACAATCAATTTCAAAAAACAAAACCTACACTTGCCTAGAACCTTCGTTCGCTGATCTTGCTCCCCACAAGACTGGAATGCCACAACAACTGTGTGCACCACCTCCGGCACGTCAAGTAGATAGCCGCCGACTGTTCATATGCTCATATCCGCCAGCATTACCACCTCTCCTCTCTCTCTCTCTCTCTCTCTCTCTCTCTCTCTCTCTCTCTCTCTCTCTCCACGGCCGCTCTCTCTCCACGGACTGGTTTTGTGGTTTTTTTTTTAACCATAATTATTCCAAAAATTACTTTTAGTTTTGGGAGATGTTTACACTTCTACTGCTCTGTACTCTCTGTACATACTTAAAATGTGCTCATTGATCTTACATGCCTTAGGCCATTTTGAAGACATTAACTCTCTCTCTCTCTCTCTCTCTCTCTCTCTCTCTCTCTCTCTCTCTCTCTCGCCCTGAGAAAATGACAAAAAAATTGAACCATTGTACTTAACTAGTAATTTAAAGGTCTAAATACATGAATGACGCCCAAGTACGCTGGAATATAAATTAGCTCCCTAATTTTATGTCCAAAACTGTGTATTGATAAGGGGATCATTTTTGGAAGGTGAGACATTGTTTCAAATAAGTCAAGACAAGACAAACCAAACATAGACATACCGGATAAGTCTCTACCCTGAAAAGGCAATGTACAAGCTGCATGCGTTACCTGTTGTTCAAAGAGAGTGGGAGACATTAATCCAGTTATGGCTGCATCTGCACATGCACTGCTACTTGATGATTTGCTGATATTCCATATTTGATATGATAGCCTTCCAAAATCAGCTTCCGTTTCTTGAGATTCGGATTGAACCCTTCGAGAAAGAGCACGTCCTCTATACTTTTCAGTTTCAAGCAATCTCCTGCGCAGTTGTGACTGCTCCAATGGCGTATGTCAATAACACGTCGGGCTGCCGATTCAAAAAAAACCTCTAATCTTACATGCTCACATCAAATAACAAACAAAGTGAAATTCGCTCATTAAGTCACTAGATGTTCTAAAATGTTAATGTGACCAGAATATTAGCGAGGACTTAAGTCTCTTTTTTTCTCAACCACACTCGCAAGAAACCTGAACAACCAGCTCATGATCTATCTGTACACTGATTCGTTTTAGCCCAAAGGATAAGCAGAATTCAGCTGAGATGCATTCCAAGCATACAACCAAATCCCAAAAAAGACTTATAATAGAAGATGCCTCAGACCTGGAGATCCAATCCATCAAGTCGAACGAGAGACCTGCCCAAAACAACAGTGAGCTCTTCTGAAGCATCTTCACTTGAATAGATTTTTCGGCCACTCCTTAGCCGTAGTTGCAAGATGGGGCCCGCGTTGAAATTCTGTCATTGCACCAAGAAAAGTAGTTTTAAGAACCAAAGCTGATGAAATGGTAGTCGTCATCCATTTGTTTTCACATAAAACCACCGCAACAAGTTATCATTGACAGGACTACCATTTACCGCCACTCCATTATGAGATTGAGGGAACTTCAATGTCATAATATGTGCAACTAAAATGAGCGGTGCTGAATTCGTAATGAATGTAGCTGAGATATCTTTTCTGTGATTCAGGAATTTGATCCTTCTCCATACCTTGGTTGCTGCATAAAACTTCTTAAGTAGCATAGTTCATGCATAGTGCGATCAAGATTGCTAGGTCATATTTCACAGACACACTGCCCATCAATTCATCTATGATTATCTCTGTTGACCTATTTACGAGAACATAATTTTCAGCTGCTACCCACAGCTTCATTAGATAGTAAGAATTATGATGCTTTATGTGCTTGATAAATGTAAAAAATTAGGCTTACTTCAATCTGATTCTCTACTTCCGACTGGGAAAAAAAAAAGCTTTTACTCACTTTACTGCAACTGCAGAGCAAAATTGTCTTAGGATGAGCCATCCATTGCATTCTAGTGAAGAATGAAGTCTGTACACACACCTGCTTAGTTAACAAACTCCCGCTAGGGGAAAAAGTCAGCAACACACCGGAATTCATTCCAACAGCAAGAACAGACCAGCCTCCCCACACTAGCCATTGGATTGCCGTCACCTTATCCTCTGCTTCCGAAGTGGGCACGGTGATGAAATTAGTTGCTGGAGTGGGATCTGACGATCCTGCCATACCAGACAATCCAGCAATTACGAGAGTGCGGGTCCTGGCAAGGGCGATGCAATCTAGTTTCATGGACGCCAGGAGGGAATGATTGTCCAGCCATCCTGGTGTGCTTGCCCCAATCACCCCGAGATTCTGTAGATCTACGCAACCCAAGTACCTCAGGAATGCTTCTGCCATAGCCACATCCTCTCTCTCTCTCTCTCTCTCTCTCTCTCTCTCTCTCTCTCTCAAATATTTGCTTCTCTACTTTTCTCTTTGTTCTTGACAAATAGTGACTTTGATTAGGGTATGTGCTGGCTGGCCTTAACCCTACTTTCAATTAGGGTTCCAATAGCAAAGCCTAAACCTAAGAAGACAAGAACTACCACAATACATAGATATCTTTGAGTAAGGTCTCTTTTGTGTGCAATAATGCCCCTCGTGAGCAAGCCGAGCTCTGGGCAATCGAGCCTCCTCGCAATGGATCTGGGACAAAATTAACAAATGAGGAATGACACATTATCTATACTAAAAAAAATTAAGTTGTGTTACGGTGTATAATGTCTTTGCTCTCAGCAAGTGAAAGTGTGTTTAGCAATAATTCTCCTAGTGTCAATTATGTGTCTAAAGGCATGTGGCTTATGAGGTGATCATGTGGATTCGTGACTGCATGAAACGAAAGTATAATCATTGATCTCTTACATTCTTTGCCTTAACTCTATGGATTCATCATGTTACCTTGCAACCTCTTATTGGAGGATACATGCTCTCTCCATTACTGAGCCCTTTATCATCATTTTTTAAGGGACTAGGAATTTTGCCCATTTTTATGGGAAGGTCAATTTCTCTCTTCAATTTTCACCTTCAATTTATTTTGTTCTTACCTCTTTTCACCTCATGTCTTACATTCCTTGCCATGATTGTTCTGACTACCTCATTTTTAACAATCCTTGCCCCTTATGACAAGTTTTATCTGGAGTAGGGTTTCATAAGCTTTGATAGCATATTGTCAATATCACAACATATTAGCAACCTTAGTCTGATGTATATATATGGACCATAGGATCAAAGTTCATTTTGCCACTTGGAATTTCTAATGCAAGCCACAAACCATAAGCTAGTTGATTGGCTCTATAGTGCCCCCAACTTCAGTATTTAATCAAGAATTTTTTAAATTGTTATCTATTGACCTCGAGTTAGCACAAAAGTGATTTCACCTTATTTGTCATTCAATCTCTTGTCTTAGCCTTCCACATGCACAAAGCACATCCAAGATGGTCATCCCAAATATCCATCAATTTTGGATCCTAGAGTGATTTAGTTCTCTCTTTTATATTCTCATTTGTAGAGAGGAAAGAAAGTCCTAAATGATTCATTACTTGTTGGAGGACATCCTATAGTAGTTTTGAGCACTTGTACTTGGTGTGTAAAGATAGTCCAAATTGGCAAATATCAACTTGAGGCCTAACTAAATATAAAAAATTTAAATATTTTGACCAAGGGACAAAGTGGAGGCCACATGTGTGGAAATCACATGGAGGGCCAAGTTGGTCCAAATGACATTTTTATATTTGTTTTATGCAACATATTTCATAAGACGATGTAGTCACTGTCAAGATAGATAATCTATAGCTATAAATAGCTGAACACCTTACTTTTTTCGTGGTTGTTGTACATACCTCATTTGGATTGGAATAATGAAGGACGAAGATTGGTGTCTACATTGTTTGATATTTCCTTTCTCTAGCTTGCATTGTGATTACTAGTTGTAACCTGATTTTTGTGCATGAATTGGAGTATTTCATTGTTTGATTTTTATTATTATTATGTGCTCAAAATAGGTTCTCAATTTTAATTGAATCTCTTTAGTATTTTGAATATCATTGTAATGCATCGTTGATGTGCAGCTCCCAAGAGTTGTTGATGATCAAAGCTTCACATTCTTGTTTCATGGCATCATACCACTCCTTGGTATTGAGTGTCTCTTCAACATCCCTTGGCTCTTTGTTGGAGGGTTTGCGGATCCCAAGGCAACCCTAACCCTAGTTCATAAGTGAGAGAGATTTGGCACCCTGCATGTGTAAGTCCAACCCGATGATCACATAGAGATTTGATTAATTAGAAAGTTAATAAAAGGACTTTAGGCCTTTTTGCGAGACTTTTAATGTCACAGGGCCTAAATGTCAAGTTAGTGAATAAAGTTGGATTTCCCTTCAATTTGGATGGTTCTCACTCTTTTTTAGATTTGAATAATTAGGGAGGCAAAAATGGACCAATAGCATTCATAGGATTCAGAGGCCAGGTCTACTATAAAAAGGGACCAACTCGAGTTTCTCACAGATTTACATATCTTCATTTCAATAACGCACATTGGTTCTCTTGTGAAATGGATTTATGAATGTCCTTGCTCTCTATCACTTTTCCTCCATCTCTCATGCTTTTTATTGAGTTTTGCTAATTGTTGGATCTGATTGTTATTGGGATTGCATGCTTTTATACTTTTTATGAGAGAGAAAGGGAGAGAGAGAGAGAGAGAGAGAGAGAGAGAGAGAGAGAGAGAGAGAGAGAGAGAGAGAGAGAGGAAGAGTAAGCTATCTTCATTGTGGTTCTAGTGTTAATGGATGTAGTGCTAATGCTTAGGCTTAATGGATGTTAGAGTTAGATGTGAATCTTCCATTCATGCTGAAATTTGAACTATGCTATCGCTCTCATGGGAACGAATCTATGTGTGACAACTAACTTCATCTCCTCGATGCTAGATTAATGAGATCTTGGGTTGAGGATAGGCAAGAAAAGAAACCCACTACAATTTTGGCGTCGTTGCCGGGGGGAGCTACGCCAATTTTTCAGTTGCAACATGTTTGTTGGATGGTTAGTTTGCATTAGGCATCTTGTCGTGGCATGAATAGTGTTAAATCTGCATTTAGGGTTAGTTTGGGAGTGATTTTGCCTTATTTGAGTGGATTTGCTTGTTTGAAATCTAATTTGATTGTGGAACAGAGAAATCCATTCAGATCACCAATCTTAAGATCCATTTGGATCTGAGATATCAGAAAAAAAAACAACAAAAATGGGTCAAATCTATCAAATTTTGGTCAAAGGAGGCAAAAATCGTCATCAAAGCTGATAACTTTTTGCCCTCTTTTAGGAAACGTTCGCCGAATTGCAGGTACGTTTGGTTTTGATCACAAAACCTTCAGTTTGAAGGGCGAACAATCCTTCCTAGCAGATTTCCAGAAACATCAAAAAAACCATAAAAAAAACACCCAAAAATCACCAAAACCCTAAAAATACAGAAAAAGAACCTTCATCAGATTCACTATGCATAGGTGTGATTCAGATCTATCTACAACCAGGTCGACGAAGAATTATATCAGAAATAGAAGGTTTCTCAGAGGATCAGTTGTCATATTATCATATTTTTGCCAAAAAAAATCTCTGTTTTGCAAAAATACCAATATTACTCTTGATTCTTTGCCAGAACCTTCGTCGAGTTTTCAGATCATTCTATTTATAGTAAATTACTATTTTTGAGTTCGGCGAACATTCATCCTATCCAAATCATAAAAAAAAATTATTTTTACCCTCGCCAAACTACACTGTGTTTTTGTATGCCAAAAAATTTCGCCAGTCTTACCCTAGCTTTATCTATGTCAGATTCTGAGTCTGAGAGTTCGGTGAAGGTTATTTCCAAAGAATTTGTCAGAAAAACTTGATTAGAGAGGTTTTTTTTTTCAAAAATAACATTGTTGAACCTTCGTCGAGTAAATCTTCACCTAGGGAACCTTCGCTAGTTCTATTTTTAGGTTCTGATTTTCCAAATTAATTCCCTGTAAAATTTTGGGTCAAATCTCATACAGTCTGATTTTGATTCTGAGATTTTTTAATTTTTTAAAAGTATCGATTGGTTGAATTTCAAAATCTTTTTCACGATATAGGAATTTGATTCTTGTCAAGTGGAAGAGATCTAGCATATATGATCTGAGATAGTTTTGATTGAAAATCTAGATCCAATCTCATTGTCTGCTTGATTTAATCTATAAAGATGGCTGCCCCTGGAGGTGCTCCTCATGAAGTCAATTCAATAATTGTTAGAAGAGCACCCCATTTGGATCTATCCAAATACAATGGATTAACATTTCCAGTTAGATTTCTTCATATCTATTCTGAATCTTGTGAAGTCTATGGCGAAATTTTTTCTCAGGATAAACTTAAGCTTTTTCTTATGGCCTTAGCAAGCATAGCACAAAATTGGTACTATAATCAAGATGAAACTGAACGTACAGATTGAGAGATTGTTAAACGAGCCCTTATCACACGGTTCAAACCTCGGAAGTTTATGGAAGACCCTTTTCTACTTTTAAGTAAAACTAAAATGGGAAAGTGAAAAATGATTTGAGATTATATTGAATGGATAAATTGTCTTAGATCTGAGTGTGAACCTGAGCTGATTAATGAAAATGCCATGATTATGTGATTTTTGTCAAGTTTATCTAAAAGGATCAGACGTGAGCTGAAACGCCATACTGAGTATGCACTTGATTTAATTCGGGAGGAGGATGAAGATTCAGACGATGAGCCGAATATTAGTATGTTGCCTTATACAGCAAGGCGGACCACTACAACATCCACCACTATTGTATCAAGGAATGTTAATGCTACCGCATAAATGATGCTTAATGAGTTCGAGAAATTCGGGAAGAACCAACAGAAACAGTTTTTAAAGTTGCAGTCGCAATTTGATGAGAAGATCAAAGCATTGGAAGATTTCCATGGGCACCCTTTCAACTAGTTTATGGTCAAGATGTTGTCATGCCGATTGAATTTTTAATACCATCTTTATGCATAGCAGCAACAAAACGGTTAAATGATGATAAGTTTTTACAACTACGTCATGAAGCGTTGCACAAATTGTGTGAAACAAGATTGATGGCAGTTCATGCGTTACCTGCAAAGAAAGCCCATGGCAGGTCATGCGTTAGTTGTAGAGAAAGCCCATTGTAAGGCATGGCATGACCTTTTATTACACAAAAAAGATCTGAAAGCAGCAAATCTCGCACTGATGTACAAAACCAAGCTGATTAAGGGAAAATTGAAGTTTACCGGTGAAGGCCCGTATAAAGTGAAGGAAATCCTGAACTATGGAGGAGTGATTCTTGAGAACTTGGACGGAAAACGGTTTGATACTCTTGTGAATGGTAGCCGATTATGCAAGTTTTGACAACTTGCTCCGCCAGTTCAACAAGCATGATCCAAATGATTTTTTATTTTGATTTGTTTTCATTTTTTTTGTTTTCACTACTTAATTGTTAAATGTTGTTTGGAAAAGACAAAAAAAAAAAAAAAAAAAAAAAAAAGGAAAGAAAAGAAGAAAAAATGAGAAAAGACTGATGAGCAAAAGTCAGAAAAGTCATCAAAATGGAAAAATAAGAAGGAAAGTAATTTAAAAAGATAATTTTTGATGGAAAATGACTTACAAAATCACTGTTTCGGTCATATGTTGCCTATACAGTATTGGAAACCATTGCTGAACCTTCAGATTATACATCCACTTTAGATATATTTATACTGAATTGGGCATATGTTCTTTTCCAAAAAAAAAGTACTTGTTTTTTAGTTAGGCGAATGATCAGCAATGCCTTCAGTACTTGGAAGGAGGAGAAATCCAAGTTTTACATTACTTTCAAGGGAGCCACACACAAGGTACACGTGATTGAGGCCTCCCTTGCTACCATAGGGATAGCATCTGGTACACAAGCCTCACCAAACCATAAACAAGCCAAACAGGCTATTAAGCCTTATATTGACATGACCAATGATTTGCACTGAACTAATGACGACTATCTTCTAGAAGCCATTACTGATCCGGCCATTCAGGCCGCTGTTGAGCTCCTCAACAATTTTTTGATGGTTGGCAACCTCGGGAAAGACCGAATTACTTCCCAGATTTTGCATAGAATAGATGAGTCTCACGCCAAGATAGCCAAGGCTCTTCTGGAACCATATAACTGGTTCAAGACCGTTTCTGAAGAGCTCAAACGAGCCATCAAGAGCAATACCAAGCAGCAATTTGGTGCTGGCCCTTTGTTGTCACTCCTAACAGCCTCTCACCTTGAAAATAAAATCCATGGTTTTTGTATGGATTTCGTGCTTTCTATCTCTGAAGAAGCACCAACCGAGTCATCTCAACAAGCATCTAGCTCACATAGTCGACGTCGTCCACACAGCGAGTGTTGGATTTACTCCTCCTACTTTCTTGAATCCTAATTTTAATCTGCCTCCATTCATGCTGCATATTTTTCTAACGTTGTCACGCAATCTGTATTTTTACATGCAAATTCGCACAGACGAAGAAAAGACGAATGAGTCGCGACACTGTGTTCTTACACAGGTCATGGTGACGGGCAAAAAGGGGACACTACCTTACTGAATGTCAAAGGTGCCCTAACAGATAAGGCACCCTGTAAATCTTATCCTAAGGCCATTCGTAAGAGTGACGCACTTTTGCATCATCACCAACGTTCACTTCAGTACTGGATGACGTCGCAGTCTTTTCACCCTCACCCCATGTAGTTGCGCTAACAGATTGGACAACGATTGCAGCCACCCACGATCCCCTACAGACAACACATCCACTCTGTACTTTCACATCTGCACACCTATAATATTATGTATATATATTGGATACCATCTGCGTATTCGATGATGATAATTATCAGATGATCAAGTGAGTGATAAAGATACTAAGAGAAGAGGTTTCATTTCTCATTATAGACAGAAATAAGCTTTGTAGGGCACGTGGTTTCGTCCGCTACAGTCTTGTGCTCTACCGCATAATTGACTTGTATACTTAATATACTTAATTTGACACATTTCATTTGTTCTGCGTTTTAGATCTGTGAATATTGCTATGCTTATTCTTCATTCTGTCTGATCTTTCTTGTTGCTCTTTCTGGTAATAGACGATCAACTTTTAGTCTTGTCTTTCACGAATAATTCACGACTAATTATCAGTTGAGCACAGTCTAGCTCTCGCGAATCATTCCTGACAGATAATTTGTCTTGCAATTCGCGACAAATTATTCATCTAGCACTTCATCCATTTAAATGTTTGGCTACATAATCTAGAATGACTGTGATTTCTATCACTAAAGTCATGTTCATTCTGATAGGCATAGTCATGCTTAGGGAGAGAGCAATTTAACTCATTCCGATGCGCACGAACATTTTCTGTCCGAGTTCGCTTCTCATTCGTTTCTTGTTCGAGTTCGTTTCTCGTTCGTGTTTGTCATTTATTCTTCCTCCCTCTCTCCCAACAGCGAGATCATCATTCTTGACTTGCGTTCCGCATCACGACGTCGTACTAAGCAAACATCTTTAGTTGTGCTTCCACCCCCTACTGTTATTCACACTGAACTACCTATTCTCCCCACCTCTGATGCTTCCCTCGCCTTTGCTTCCTCTCACGAACAGTCTGTGACCATTGGGGCTACCATTCCCATCACAGCTGCCCAGGCCGCCTCACCTCTACACATAGGAGCTGTTTTTCCAAACATCCAGTATTTCATGGACATGTTCGACGATTCCGACCTCCTTGGGGCCTCAGAACTTTTTGTCATGCCCTAGAGCCCTGCACCCTTTGAACTCCAATGCCCTAGAAGAATATTGAAACAGTTCCATAATACTACTAGTAGTTTTGAAGACTCTTTTCAGATTTACTAGCAACCTCAAGTTGAAGCCACACCAACCACAATTCAGGACAGGCAAGCTGCCAAATCACCAAAGCAGTTCGACGCCACAGTGCCTGAGGGCTATGAAGAAAAAGACCTCTTTGAAGAAGAAGAGTTACAGGCACCTGATCCATGCCAACCAGGGACAGTACCACCAGGTCCCTCTGCTGCTACCACCTCCACAACAGTAGATTCTGGTGATGCTCTCGGTTTAGTCTCAAGCCTTGCGCAAGTGATCTTGTCTATGCTGGATAAGAAAAAAGAAATGGAACAACGCATCTCAGATATGGGATATGAGAATAGACTCTTAACCAGAAAGTCATTCAACTGGACAAAAAATTGAAGATCGCCAAGTAGCACGAAGCTAAATCTGAAGTTGAGAAGAAGACGGCACAACAATTGACTGATTGCCTAGAGGATTATGTCAGTTCCCTACAGAATGCCCTCACAACTGCCCAAGATCAAGTGGATAGGGCCGTGCATGATGCAAAGCAACAAGTGCAACTGCTCCAGGCTCAACTGTAGATGGCTGAACAAGACCGCACACGTCTCCAAAGTGAATTGGATGTGACCACCCTTGAGCGTGATGCGTATTTACAGACGCAAATACTTGATCATCTGATAACTCCGACAAAAATTGCGTATTTGAAGGTTGAAACCTACAAATTGGCTCTTCAAGGATTCCAAGGCCGCTTTGACACATTCAAAGGCAACGGCTATAAAGCAACCATCAATGCATATGAAAAGACTGCCACTCAGGTGTTGGAAGTTGGACCTCAAATTTCAATTCTGGTCATGCCGCAATTCTCCCCTCCGCACCAAGTTTATGCACCTATGGATCCAAGGTTGGATTCAAGCATGAATTAGACTGGAGCCCCTAAAGTTGAAGAAGAACGTCCAACACCACAAGCAATGCAACCAGGTCCATCTTCATCAAGGACCACACCATTGTTCAGAAGACCAATCCGCGTCGAGGACCAGATCTAGAGCTTTGTAGCGCAACATCCTCATGAGTCCTCATGTGGTGGTTGGGTCCTCAAGTTTAAGACCTCTGAAATAGAGGCTGACAAAGAATTGGATATTTTTCTTGCATTGGGAGAGCAGCCAACTTGGAGAGTTACAGTTTTTGAGAAAACTTTGGAATCCATCAAGAGTTATGTGGCCAACCCTCGCCAATTGTGCGTAGATCCATATTACGTACCAATGCCATGTAGGAATAAGTGGAAGTATTTGGGATTGGCCATGGACAAAATTATTATCCATACGCCAAACTGGCCAATTATCTACCAATCTTACAATTGAAAATTTTCAGTGGATTTTCACCGGGCACTACAAGAATACCAGCGGGAGTATATACACTCTCTCGATCCGACGGTGAGGCAATCGGCGCTTTTTGTAAAAGACCTGACTCTATTGGCATCCGTGGCAACGCGATGGGATGATTGTCTTCCTCCTTTGGCATTTGATCCAAATAAGCCAATGGCGTCAGAGAGCATTAAGGATCAGTTGTCGGTGGGTAGATTGTATTTCTGTGCCACAATTATAGGAGACTCCTAAGAATCTCGATTCAAATCCTGGACAACTTCAAAGTGGATTGTCGGAGTCCACCATTGTTTTTAGTCGCACAATTTAGATTTCAACACTGCTCGACTCGATTTCATGGAGAAGGTGCAGTATCATTTTATAAATATTCGACGTGAAGCAAATAAAAGTCCACAGTAACTGCATATCGCAGGTGTCATGGGACAGCCACCAGTCTTTGTAATGCCCCAGAGCCGTGCGCCCTTTGAACTGTTGGAGGGTTTACGGATCTTGAGGCAACCCTAGCCCTAGTCAATAAGTGAAATGGATTTGGCACCCTACATGTGTAAGTCCAACCCGATGATCACATAGATATTTGATTAATTAGAGAGTTAATAAAAGGACTTTAGGTCTTTTTGTGAGACTTTTAATGTCGCGGGGCCTAAATGTCAAGTTAGTGAATAAAGTTGGGTTTCCCTCCAATTTGGATGATTCTCACTCTTTTTTTTATTTGAATAATTAGGGAGGTAGAAATGGACCAATAGGATTCAGAGGCCAAGGTCCTCCTCTCTACTATAAAAAGGGACCAACTCGAGTTTCCCACAGATGTACATATCTTCATTCAATAAAGTAGACTGGTTCTCTTGTGAAATGGATTTATGAATGTCCTTGTTCTCTATCACTTTTTCTCCATCTCTCGTGTTTTTTATTGAGTTTTGCTAGTGGATCTGATTGTTATTGGGATTGCATGTTTTTATATTTTTTATGAGAGAGAAAAAGAGAGAGAAAAAGAGTAAGCTATCTTCATTGTGGATCTAGTATTAATGGATGTAGTGTTAATGTTTAGGATTAATGGATGTTAGAGTTAGATGTGAATCTTCCATTTATGCTGAAATCTGAACTATGTTATCGCTCTCATGGGAACAAATCTACGTGTGACAACTAATTTCATCTCCTCGATGCAAGATTAATGAGATATTGGGTTGAGTATAGGCAAGGAAAGAAACCCACTACAATTTTGGTGCCGTTGCTAGGGAGCTATGCCAATTTTGTAGTTGTAGCATGTTTGTTGGATGGTTATCTTGCATTAGACATCTTGTCGTGGCATGGATAGTGTTAAATATGCATTTAGGGTTAGTTTGGGAGTGATTTTGTCTTATTTGCGCGGATTTGCTTGTTTGAAGTCTAATATGATTATGAAACAAGGAAAGCTATTCAGATTACCAATCATAAGATCCATTTGGATTTGAGATATCAAAAACAAAAATAACAAAAATAGGTCAAATCTGCCAAATTTTGGTCAAAAAGGAGGCAAAAATCATCATCAGAGCTGATAACTTTTTGCCCTCTTTTAGAAAACGTTCACCGAGTTGCAAACACCTTCGGTTTAATCACAAGACCTTCAGTTTGAAAAAAAAACAATCCTTCCCAGCATATTTTTAGAAACATCAAAAAAACCATAAAAAAATATCAAAAAATCATCAAAACCCTAAAAATACAGAAAAAGAACCTTCACCCGATTCACTGTCATTACTCTTGATTATTCGCCAGAACCTTCGTCGAGTTTCCAGATCATTCTATTTATAATAAATTAGTATTTTTGAGTTCGACGAACATTCATCCTATCTAAATCATAGAAAATCTTTATTTCTACCCTCGTCAAACTACCAAAACTGTGTTTTTGTGTGCCAAAAACCTTCGCCAGTCTTACCCTACCTTTATCTATGTTAGATTCTAAGTTTGAGAGTTCGGCGAAGGTTTTTTCTGAAGAATTTGTCAGAAAAGCCTAATAAGAGAGTTTTTTTTTTCAAAAATAGCATTGTTGAACCTTCGCCGAGTGAATCTTCGCCTAGGAAACCTTCGTCAGCTCTATTTTTAGACTCTAATTATCCAGATCAAGTCCCTGTCAAATTTTGGGTCAAATCTGATATAGTCTGATTTTGATTCTGAGGATTTTTTATTTTTGAGAAGTATCGATTGGTTGAATTTCGGAATCTTTTTCACGATATAGGAATTTTATTCTTGTCAAGTGGAAGAGATTTAATCTGTAAAGATGACTGCCCCTGGAGGTGCTCCTCAAGAAGTCAATCCAATCATTGTTAGAAGAGCACCCCGTTTGGATCTACCCAAATACAATGGATTAACAAATCCAATTAGATTTCTTCAGATCTATTCTGAATCCTGTGAAGTCTATGATGAAATTTTTTTCCCAGGATAAACTTAAGCTTTTTCCTATGGCCTTAACAGGCACAACACAAGATTGGTACTATAATCAAGATGAAATTGAGCGTATAAATTGGGAGACTGTTAAATGAGCCCTTATCACACGGTTCAAACCTCGGAAGTTTATGGAAGGCCCTTTCCTACTTTTAAGTAAAATTAAAATGAAAAAGTGGAAAATGGTTCGAGATTACATTGAACAAGTAAAACGCCTCAGATCAGCGCTACTGCAGAAATGATGCTTAATGAGTTCGAGAAACTCGGGAAGAACCAGTAGAAACAAATGGAAAAGTTGCAGTCACAATTTGATGAGAAGATCAAGGCATCAAAAGATTCCCATGGACAAGCGAACAAGGAACCAGGGAAGTTTGCAAAGACTTTTTCTACTAAGGAAAATGTCTCGTGGCTATAGGTTCAGAGCCTGAAAGTTGCATTTATGACAGTACTTGGTCGCGAAGGTTCATCCTTCGTCAGACCTGAAAAACGTTCGTCGGATGACTTCAGAACCTCAAAAACTTTCACCGAGATTTTTATATATTGCGCACTTAAAAAATTTCAAGATTGTATCCTCATATGATAAGAGACTCACTCTTGCTGACTCTTCGTTCATGGCCGTTCTGCCTGCAGATCGCACTCTGGCTCCGCTCTTCTTCCTTACTCTTCTGCCTGCTTCTTGCCCTTCTGCTATCTCGCTGGCCTTCACTCATTCACTCGTTCACTCTTCTTGCTGTCTGCTGCTTGTTGCCTGGCCCGATCTTTGCACGCTGGTTTGCTGCTCCTCTGTTCGCCTTCTTTCGGGCTCAGCCCGATTCGAGACGTCCACACATCTGTCCAGTGGCAAGACCAAAGTAAACGTCTTCGTTTGGTGCTCGGTAACTGTCTAAGGCGAGAATGAAACTTGCCATCCCCCAGAATCCAAGCGGAGTCCCTGTCTTGAAACTTGGTAAAAATACCACAGCTCGCGTTGTTCGCACTTGCGGATTGTAAAATGTTGTAAGCAATGAGCGTGCCTGTTGGCATATGGTTTAAAATATGAACGACATTTCTCAAGGCATCGCTGAAGAAATTCGAAGTCTTGCTCTCCACCTTAAATGTTGCTAATTCATTGGAAGCGTGCATCTACAGGGGGCGCATCACAGGGTTGGAAGCGTGCATCTGTAGAGGTGTCTTGTTTGTCCATGGGCCTGTCTAGTGCCAAGCCATTCTTCCTTTGTTGTCCACAAGCTAAAGCTGCCCATCAATTTTGAGCAGGGTTTGAGATGCCATCAACTGCGTTTTGGGCCGTGTTTGAGAAGGAGAGCAACGCACCATATACTGTGCTTCCAGTGCACCATATCTCGTTTTACCAGCAGCTTACCATAGCTCATTTTCAGTTTGTTTTCAGACCTTTCTCAGTTCATTTTAAGGTGTTTTAAGGAGTTTTTTCAGCGCACCATAGCCCGTTTTGACTGCAACCTGCGTATTTTTCAGAAGGGTGAAGGAGCAGGGTGAAGGAGTGAGCAGGGTGGCCCATCTGCTCGTTTTCATTTGCTATAATGGTTATCATGTAAACATCATTATCTGCTCGTTTTCATCTACTCGTAATAACCAGCCATCTGCTTCCAAACACTCGGCCTTTGTTTTCAGCAGCACCAATAGCCATAACCAAAGCTTTGTTTTGTAGAATCAATTTTGCTTCGTTTGCCTAGTAGAGACTCTTTCCAAACGTTTTCCGAATCTGTAGCTTCATTTTGCTTGATTTGTCTGGTTTAGTTTGTTAGATGCTTCATGCAGGCTTGTATCTATAGGACTTATTGTTGTAGTCACTTTCAGAGTGTTGATCATTGTACATGCACACATTTGTACGTTCCTTCAACTGTATGTTTTCCAACTTGTATGTTCATCAATATTTCAACCGTTTTTAGACATTTTCAGACCTTTTTAATAGTTTTTCAGCTGTTTTTTTTTCAAGGTTCTCCTATTATTTCTCGATTTAGAAGTGTTTGTTGTCATCTGTTTTTCAGCGGTTACTAGCCATTTTCAAGTCATTTTCAGCCGTTTTGTGGCAAAAAAACATTTTACGACTTTAGCAGTGTTCTTCTTGTTATTTTTCCTTCTTCGCTATCTGATTTTTCAACAGTATTCACACGTTTTTCATTGGCGTTTATAGCAAGTCATTCCCACGGGCTCTAGCTCCACGGGTATAGGTTTGTGCAAGTCCTATTCTTGTCGGCGAGTCATCTTCTGTGCGAGTCGTCCGTTTCTGTCCACGAGTCATTTTTTTGCACAAGTCATCTTCTGTGCGAGTCCTGTGCGAGTCATCCGTTTTTGTCCACGAGTCATTTTTTTTGTGCGTGTCCTGAGCGAGTCGTCCGTTTCCATCCACGAGTTATTTTTTTGCGCGAGTCATCTTCTGTGCGAGTCCTGAGCGAGTCGTCCGTTTCCATCCACGAGTTATTTTTTTGCGCGAGTCATCTTCTGTGCGAGTCCTGAGCGAGTCGTCTCTTTCTATCCACGAGTCATTTTTTTGCGCGAGTCATCTTCTGTGCGAGTCCTGAGCGAGTCGTTTGTTTCCGTCCACAAGTCATTTTTTTGTGCGAGTCCTGTGCGAGTCGTCCGTTTCCGTCCACGAGTCATTTTTTGTACGAGTCCCCAGTAATTTTCTTGCTCTGTGGTCCAATTGAGTTGACTAGGTACGAAATAACTCGCACATTTGTAGAGTCATTCCCTGATTTTTGCAACGACTTTTGTCAGCTACAAGAATCCTAGAGGAGGTGAGTAATTTCAACAAAAAAAAAAACTCCCAAATAAGGTAAGAAAACCCAGAACAAACTTGTAGAAATACTTTCAAGTGCAAAATCTCTGATCTCTCCTAAAATAGAACTATCTAGTACTCGCATAGCCTATTTTTTGGCAAGATCTGGACTTGTGCAAGTTCCAAGCATGCATGCGAATTCTATCCAGAGAGGTTCACTTGTGATCACAACGAAGACCACACTTGAAACTTAGTAAAATCCTCTAAGATCAACATCATATGGTTCCACTCAGGAAAATCCAAGCTCTTGCAGATACACTTTGCACCTAGAATTGTACATATCTCCATCTTCCATCGTCGACAATCCTATCATGATGAATCTGTTTTGATAGCCTTAGGCACCTCTAGTAGGGAATGCCTTAGAAGTGTCCTAGTAGGAAACCATAGATCCATCACAATAAGTTTGCCAAAACTGTCGATATCAACATCCATCACCCATCACCTAAGTGCATAGATTCTCGACATAGAGAGCGCTTGTTTTGTAACAAGTTTGTCTGAGATAGCTGCTTTTCTCGTAAGGAGTTCAATGGTATGTTAAGAGCGTTCAGATGGCAAGGAGCATATGGCCTGTCATAATCTCAAGCTAACAAACATTGAGTTTTCTGAGTGAAATTTTTGTATCCTGAGTTACTACTGACCGGTGGGGATTAATCCATTGCCTTCAAATCTCAAGGCCGTCGATGAAGACGAATGTTCAGGTACCGCCACCCTCAAGTAGTAATATGAGAACGGGAAACTCTAGTGAGGCAAATGACAGTGACGTGTCAACAATGCCAAACTTGTCAAACCAGGATCAGATTTCATTGGAATAACTCGAAAATATTATGAGACTCTATGTTATCACCAATGGTAAGATATAGAGCAAAAATGTCTATTTTGCATATTTCATCATGGTAAGTATTTGCATAGAGGTAAAACATCTCTAAACAATTCCCCAGCAAAAACTTTAACACATGTGCAAATACTCTACTTACATATCTTGACCAAGAATTCAAAAAAGGCCCCGTTAAAATGATCAAAATCGGCCTGTGCGAATAGATAGAGGTACTTTTGCCCTAAGAAGGTGAGAGAAACATAGCAACCTCCTCCAAATTATCTAACGATACAAATTCTTGATCTTTCCTCAAATACTACTCGCACGGTACTCGTTTTGGCAAGCTTGGCCTTTGTGAGAACCTCTTCACTTGTGTGCGAATTCTCCAGAGCTAAAACTAGTAGAGTCGTACCCAGTACCTCTCAAAAGATCAAAACTTGGAAACTTAGCATCATCAATCCAAGCGTGAAAATGAGATTTATCACCACCAAAAGTGAAACAGTGAGATATCTTTATACTTAGGCCTGTACATATTCACAATTACCATCAACATCTTGGTCACATATTCCTACCTCGTCTAGTTGGGAGAAGCCTTAGGTATATTCAGTAGGGATTGTCTTGGATATAACTTGGTAGGGAGCCATACACCATGAGCGGGAAGTCAAATCAGCCTCCTCCCAAAGTGGAAAAGATAATTCCATGGATTGATGCACCAAATATGATGGGGAAACCAACCCCGTACGATTTATTGAAGACTTCGAAAACACTTGTACGTTCTACGGCGATACTTTTGAAGTTGAAAAGCTCGGACTATTCCCCATGATCCTACTTGGCGATGCAAATGAATGGTATTTGAATATTGAAAAGTCAGACATAGCCATGTGGATTGCACTCACGATGGCTTCAGCTCCTCATCAACCAAGGCCAACCAAGGCCAATAGGCCCAGTTTTTCATCAACCTCGATCCTCTGGTCCTACGAACCATCCTACACCACTTTTACATTCTCAACCAGAGTCTTCTTATCCACGACCGATCGCTCCCCATCCAACACAACAGTCTTTTGTAGAGAGTCAACATATTGCTACATCGTCTATCACACGAGTTGATTCCGATTGCATAGACCCAGCGATGCACTATATAGAAGATACCAATGTGTCTGCTCATCAAGTTTATCCATTTGCACCTTACTAGAAAATTAGTAGTATTAGATGTGTCTAGGCTCATCTAGTCTTACTGATTCTTTTGTCATCCACGGATACATCGTTGCTTCCAATCCAAATACAGTTACATCCTATCTAACAATCACGTAAGGTCTATCTCAAACATCATTCACAGATAAGACCAAGAATGTACCACCTCAGATCTGTGTCTTCATTACACCTCTATGACCGAGCAATTGATGTCATACCCTAGAGCCAAGTTTTGAGCTACCGCCTGATGAGTCATGAGTTTTGTGTCTAGATAATAACCCGTATGTTTTATCTCAGTGAAAGTAATCTAAGACATAATTGTCTTATTACATGCTACGTAAATGTTATATGTTATCACTTGTTTTTCTTTTGTAACACTGTAGCTATGGCCTTGTGCCAAGTTCGGTACTGGATTACAAGAGTTTGGTCTAAGAGTGTCATGGAAATCCTTCTATAGAGTTATCTGCTACAATTTTTCATTTTTTTGTCTTATTTCCGAAGTTTTTTCCTGTCAACTACGTCATTTGTTGCTACCTCTTTGTTTGTTCTATTGTCGTATGGTTTGGTGTGTTTTCTTTTGCAGCAGCACTATAGGTGATATTTCATCAGCAGTTTTATTCTACCTCTACAGTTGTAGTATCACACGAATTTTCATTGGGATATATCTCTACATCTTTATCAATGATTTCAACAACTTTCAATATGAACAAAAAGAGTAGTCAAGGACTTCAACAACAAATGCTCAGTTTGGCAACAAAACGAGCATCTTATCAGACTGCAGCCATGATCTAGCAAAAGATCCATCTTCCCAACAAGATGGAATATCCGTGACAACACCAACACCGCCATTTGCAATAAACATTTGGTTTTACGTAAGCGCTACAATATCCACGCTTTTCCAGTTGCTTCACCATGGCCATCAAATCATCAATAAAGTGGCAGTTTGTACTAGTGAAGGGCTCTCAAGTCACATCAAAGGCAAAATCTATGTGAAACCAATGCAGACAACAAGTGTTTTTACCAATGCCAACAACGATGCTTCATTGGCAAAATGTACATTGAACAATGGTAATCGTGTCTCAAGACCATACTATCGCTGTTGTACATCATCCATTCAATCATCTGCAAAGGCCGCAATAAGCACAAGTCATCACTAAGCGAACTCAAGGATGTTGGAGGTTTTCAACAACGATTATGAGCCATGTCTTGAGTCCAAAAAAAATAAAATTCAAACAGCTGCAAGAAACGTCAAATGGAAAACTTCTGCTGACAAAAGTGCTTTCAAAAGGTAGTAATGAGCAAAGGAATTTTGATTAATCTAGCCCCTTCCATCTATCCACCTTCACCACTTCCGAGATTACAACACCCCCTATCACACCCACTCCATCTTCATCTCACTACCATTCAGTAACCCCTTGTGTGGCATTTATATCATGTCTCAAGAAATACTAAGCTCGTGTACATCATCCGTTGAATCATTTGCGTGAGCAATTGGAAGCAAGTAATCAACGAGCCAACTCCAACCTGATTCAATCCAAATCTTATGGAGATGCTCGTACTTCTTCAAAGCTTCATCTCCTACGAAGCAACACTTTACAAAAAGTTCCACATCTACAAGCTGCACCAACTTTGACTCCTCCAACACCATAAGGAGCGGGGTCTTAACATTGCACTTGGCGTGGGACCGCCAAGTTCTTAACGAAGGGGATAATGTAGGCTGATATTTCAAGGAATATTCTAGCCATCATGCGGAACATCTTTAAAAATACAAACAAGATAGAATTTAAACGCAAAACTTGCCCATCAAGTTTAGGCTTTTACTTTATCTGTAATGGCTTAAGTTATTCAGTTCTAAGTTTAAAATTGTCATGGGCACTGCACATAGATATGCGATTTCAATTTGTGTAAAAGTTAGTCACAAAGGCCTATTGGGGGTTTGTCCCATGGCACCAATGTGATTCAAAGTTAAGTTAGTCTATGTGGCTTACTTGTCCCTCAGTGCATTTTTGTAAGTGACCACTACTCCAAGTATAAATAGGAGTGGAAGAGTCCATTTTCAAGAAGAACCTCATTTGCAATACAAGCCTATATTTCTCTCTGAGTGTTCTCCCTTGTGTGGTTTCATGTATAGTGTTACTTCACATTGTATTGTATATTATGAGGATGAGATTTAGTTTAGTGTTTTATCTTTTAGGTTAAGCCGCCATTTGTTAGAAACTAAGGAGAGAAAAGAGAGAAGAGTGGATCTTACCCTCATGATACTCACCATGCGCATTATCGTCTTCCCCTCCTCTTGCTCAAGCTAGTTGGAGAAGCCATAGCGTAGACTAGTTGGGAGATTGCCATAGTCATGCTAGATGGAGCCATAGCCAACGGAGGATGCAAAATGTACAACAGTTACACTATCCATCGTGATGTCCCATCTGCAACGGATATTATGATCCTTCCTCAAGCATGGTCACTCAGAGGATGACCCTTTGAAGCCTCTGCTTACTGCAATGGATATTCATGAGAGAGTCTTCTCAGGGAGAATCAACATGGATTTTATCACTCTTGCCTTCAGTACTTGGAAGGAGGAGAAATCCAAGTTTTACATTACTTTTTAGGGAGCCACACACAAGGTGCGCGTGATTGAGGCCGCCCTTGCTGCCATAGGAATAGCATCTGGTACACAAGCCTCACCAAACCATAAGCAAGCCAAAGAGGCTTTTAAGCCTTGTATTGACATTACCAATGATCTACAGTGGACTAATGACGACTATCTTCTAGAAGCCATTACTGATCTGGCCATTCAGGCCGCGGCTCAGCTCCTCAACAATTTCCTGATGGTTGGCAACCTCGGGAAAGACCGAATTACTTCCATAGAATAGTTGAGTTTCACGCCAAGATAGCCAAGGCTCCTCTAGAACCATATAACTAGTTCAAGACCATTTTTGGAGAGCTCAAATGAGCCATCAAGAGCAATACCAGACAACAATTTGCTGCTGGCCCTTTGTTGTCACTCCTAGCAGCCTCCCACCTTGAAAATAAAATCCATGATTTTCGTATGGATTCTGTGCTTTCTATCTATGAAGAAACATGGGCCAAGTCATCTCAACAGGAATCCAGCTCACATAGTCGACGTCGTCCACGCAGCGAGATCATCATTCTTGACTTGCCTTCCGCGTCACGACGTCGTACTAGGCAAACATCTTCAGCTGTGCTTCCAGCCCCTGCTGCTATTCACACTGAACTACCTATTCCCCCCACCTCTGATGCTTCCCTCGCCTCTGCTTCCTCTCATAAACAGTCTGTGACCATTGGAGCTACCATTTCCATCACAGCTGCCCAGGCCGTCTCACCTCCACACACAGGAGTTGTTTTCCCAAAGCTGCCTAGGCCGTCTCACCTCCACACACAGGAGCTGTTTTCCCAAACACCCAGTATTTCATGGACATGTTCGATGATTCTGACCTCCTTGGAGCCTCAGAAGTTTTTGTAATGCCCCAGAGCCCTGCGCCCTTCGAACACCAATCCCCTGGAAGAGGATTCAAACGGTTCCATGATACTACTACTGGTTTTGAAGACTCTTTTCAGATTAACCAGCAACCTCAAGTTGAAGCCGCACCAGCCACAATTCAAGTCGGGCAAGCTATCAAATCACCAAAGCAGTTCAACGCCACAGTGCCTTAGGGCTATGAAGAAGAAGACCTCTTTGAAGAAGAAGAGTTATAGGCAACTGCTCCACGCCAACCAGTGACAGTACCACCAGGTCCTTCTGCTGCCACCACCTCCACAACAGTAGATTCTGGTGATGCTCTCGGTTTAGTCTCAAGCCTTTTGCAAGTGATCTAGTCTATGTTGGATAAGAAAAAAGAAATGGACCATCGCATCTCAGATATGGGATCTGAGAATACACTCACCAGAAAGTCATTCAGCTGGACAAAGAATTGAAGATCGCCAAGTAGCAGAAGCTAAGTCTGAAACTGAGAAGAAGACAACACAGCAATTGGTTGATCGCCTAGAGGATTATATCAGTTCCTTGCATAATGCCCTCACAACCGCCCAAGATCAAGTGGATAGGGCCGTGCATGATGCAAAGCAACAAGTGCAACTGCTCTAGGGTCAACTGCAGATGGCTGAACAAGATCGCACATGTCTCCAAGGTGAATTGGATGCGACCACCCTTGAGCATGATGCGTATCTATAGATGCAAATACTTGATCATCCGGTAACTTTGATGGAGATTGCGTATTTGTTTAAAATGGTTGAAACCTACAAAGCGGCTCTTCAAGGATTCCAAGGCCACTTTGACAGATTCAAAGGTACAGTTTCAACTAAGTTGGCAAAGGCTAAAGCAACCATCAACGCATATGAAAAGGTTATTGCTCAAGTGTTGGAAGTTGGGCCTCAAATTTTAGTTTCGGTTATTCTCCCCTCCGCAGTCCATCTTCATCAAGGACCACACCATTATTCAGAAGACCAATCAGCGTCGAGGACTAGATCCAGAGCTTTTCAGCGCAACATCCTCATGAGTCCTCACGTGGTGGTTGGGTCCTCAAGTTTAAGACCTTTGAAATAGAGGGGATAAAATACCTGCATTGGGAGAGCAACTAGCTTGGAGAGTTACAGTTTTTGAGAAAACTCTAGAATCCATCAAGAGTTATGTGGCCAGCCCTCGCCAATTGCACGTAGATCCATATTACGTTCCAATGCCACGCAGGAATAAGTGGAAGGATTTGGGATTGGCCATGGACAAAATTACTATCCATACGCCAAACTGGCCAATCATCCACCAACCTTACAGTTGGGAAATTTCAGTGGATTTCCATCGGGCACTACAAGCACACCAACGAGAGTATATACTCTCTCCTGATCCGACAATGAGGCAATCGACATTTTTTGCAAAAGACTTGACTCTATTGGCATCCGTGGCAACGCGATGGGATGATTGTCTTCCTCTTTTGGCATTTGATCCAAATAAGCCAATGGCGTCAGAGAGTATTAATGATTCGACGTGAAGCAAATAAAAGTCCACAGTAATTGCATCTCGCAGGTGTCGTGAGACCACCACCAATTTTGGTGGGAGATACTGTTGGAGGGTTTGCAGATTCCAAGACAACCCTATTTTTTAGTTAATAAGTGAGAGGGATTGGGCACCCTGCATGTGTAAGTCCAACCCAATGATCACATAGAAAAATTTGATTAATTAGAAAGTTAATAAAAGGACTTTAGGCCTTTTTGCGGGACTTTTAATGTCGTAGGGCCTAAATGTCAAGTTAGTGAATAAAGTTGGGTTTCCCTCCAATTTGGATGGTTCTCACTCTTTTCTAAATTTGAATAATTAGGTAGGCAGAAAGGGAGCAATAAGATTCAGAGGCCAGGGTCCTCCTCTCTACTATGAGAAGTATAACGATCACAAATGAAGATCTGACTAGATCTTGTTGCAAAACAACCAAAAGGACACCTGCGGAGCAAAACCACCCATCCAAGCCCCCCTCCTGGAGTTTCCTCCTGGACCTAGCCCCCAAGCCATAGTGAAAAACCTAAGAGAGAGGGGGAGAAGCAGGCTCAAGAAATTGAATTTCCAAATAGGAAGATGGGCGAGTTTCCACTAGACTTATTCTCCTCAAGAGAGAGAGAATATTCCCGTTAGGATCCCCCATGCAACTCATATTGAGCTATTGACCTCCTATTCTTGCATGAAAGCAGTCATTCACTATGCATGTGCTCCTATGTCCAATTATAGGTCTGGGCCCTCATATGATTATTAATTACTTTACAAGCCAAGCCCGGAATGACAAGGCACAACCAATAACCATATACACCTGGAGTGACCTGCTATCCATGTCTAGAATTATTCCGATTCCCTTGTACAGGACATGGACGTAACATTCTCCTCCCCCCTTAAACCAGTTCTGTCCTCAGAACGAGTAACTAGGGAAAACCCAATTTGTATGCTTTTAACTCTTCCAATGAATCATTCTTCTCAATTTGACCAACCAACCTAAGCAAGCACACAAGGATAAAACAATTTCTCAATTGTTTGTCTCTGATCCTGAGTACTCATTCAGGGTCCAAAGGTACATTGAGCGATAAATCTTCCAAATGGGCAAGATCTTCAATACATCAAACTGCCATCATCATATAAACTAAATTTACATGATACACCGGATGAGCAGTCGACCAAACTTGAAGATTAAGTTTAAAAGCTAAGAAATCAATCATTTAACTTTCACAATTACCCTGAAAATCAATCTTTAGTCTGACTTCAATATCATATAAGTATTTAGAGATGGGATAATTCTCAAATTATCTGTCTCTACACTGAAATACTATATCGAAAGCTAATCAAAATGGATCTGAATATTACAAGTGTCATTTCACACGTGTGGACAGGTCCTCACACGTGTGGATCCACATAGATGTCTAATATACATCAAAAACCATGTGAAAATTGCTAAATTCTAGCACTTCATGGCTTAGAATTTGTTCTAAATCAATTGCAAAGCAAATGGTTATGCCATCAAATGTATGCTCTTGAATCTTGTAAAAGCAAGAATGAGTTTCTCATTCATAGTATGAAGAATTGCGTTTTTTCATTTTGTGAGGCAATTCGTAAACTCCTTATGAGAATAAGTGAATCATCCACAAAGGACACTTATATCCATAAGCAAGTAAGTAGCCTCAATAGCTTCAAGGTTGCTGTTGATTACAAGATTAGAATTATTATGCAAAATATTTCTAGTTTGTGGACTAGTCAAACTAGTATGCAAAATCCTTGTAATCAACACATGTATCTATTTTGTGATATTGATCTTTATGATCATTATGAGGCATGGAGGCCTCATATTTCCTTCATGATGGTGCAACTATTTTCAAGGAGGAGGAGCTTTCAAGTCAAAGATCTTCTTCAAGCATGGAAGGAACCAAAGGAAACGGTGCCAAGATGGTGGAATGCTCATGAAGGAAATTGGTAATGGATTTCCATCAAAGAAATCCTTGTTGGGAATTAAGCTCACAATCTTTTCCTTGGTGATATTATTTTATGTTTTAAGATTTTTCCTACACGTTTATTGATCACTGATCTAGGGTCAGATGCAACCTCCTTTGGTTCTATGTTTGCTCATTTAATACCTGCAGGAATCACATAATTCAGACAACTGAACTATTCAAAGGACGACTGTGTCAGGCTTTCAGCTGATCTTCATCCATGGATAAAGACTAAAGGATATCCATTCCTATTTGAATCTACATTTGAATGTCAAGCTATTTGAAGAACATCAAAGACTTGGCCATGTTGAGGAGGGGATATGTGGAGGCCTATGTTTCCACATTATTCCATTAATTGCTATAAAATTTTAAATTTTTAAATTTTTGTGCATGTAAATATGCGATAGTGCCTAAATCCATGGGCCTATTTGCATCTTAGAAATTCAGAGCATTAAACTACTCTCAACATTTTAGAACGACGTATATTTGTTCCCAATTGATACCCTAACGGTTGATGAGCGACATCTAAGCCTTGTGTGCACCTCTATAAAAGAGCGACACTGGCTCACTTGTATTCACACAGAGATTTCAGCTATCAATAAAGAGAAGACCAGTTTCTTGAGATTGAGCATTCTTTTTCTCTGACTGTTGTAGCATAAATTCTTATCAAGCGTTCGAACACACTTAGGCATTTATGTGTCTGTGTTGGAAAGTGGTGTGCAAAAGATAGGTCTAGCTCAAAAAGAACGAATGAAAATAATTCGTGTGTCTAGAAAGAAAACTGTTTGTGCATGGCGAAATAAACTATCTTCCTCCTTCTCAATGCATGACTACGCCTATCAATTTCAAACAAAACAATAGTGATATAAATCTTGTTTGAACTTATAGTAACTAGCTTTGAAATCACCAGTACTACAGTAATCACGTAGCCAAACAATTAAGCATCGAAAATTATCATACAAATAATTAGTCACAAAGAATTCCAGAAAACGCATACATTCCGAGACAAAGCTGAACACAATAAAAGATAGTATTGATTCAACATGAACACATAACAGAAGTAAATGAGTACAATAAGTTGCAGATCACAACCTTGTACTCTAAGTCTAAAACAACTCTAAGAAGTGAGCTAGAATGCTCAGGAGTGTTCAAGCTTGGAGGCTTGAGAGAGAGAGAGAGAGAGAGAGAGAGAGAGAGAGAGAGAGAGAGAGAGTAACTATTCAAATGCTTTTGATAATTTTGATTTTCAATGAATGAAAATGTATGAATATGAACACCTATTTATACTAAGAAACTAGGTCGTCAATTGCGATTGCCAGTTGGCTGATCTCCGCTGACATCCATCCGGTTCCTTGTCATTGATTGCTAATAAGCGGTGAAACTGGCCGTAAAGCATATGTCTGCATAATTGAACCAAACTGTCACTTCTGTAGAAATGAACTAAAACAGCCACAGACAACACTGTCGGGTTTTTCTCGAAAAAGACGAAAAAGGAGAAGGTGCCCTTAAATCTCATTTAGGGTTGCCCCCACACTTTGCCAGAGTCATTTCCTTAACATTTGAGGCTCTTTGAAAAAAGCGAAAAATGCGACACTGTGATTTTACACGAGATTTCTATCAGACAAAAAATGCAAAAAAGATGACACTGCATTTTTCAACGGGATTCTTAACAGGCGAAAAAGGAGACACTGTCGTAAACTCCATGTAATTTTGCAGACTGTGTAAACACACGGAAAAATCCGCAGAACTGGATAAACAACGAATGAAGATTATAATCAATTAGACGATTGGTAAGAAGGAGAATAATCCAACACTCCCCCTTAATCTGAATCCTTGAATGCCTTGACCTTCAAACATAGTTCTACACAGAATCTTCTGTGTGACTCCAAACTTAATGCTTTAGTAAAAACATCTGTTGTCATATCTTGCGTTCTACAATATTGCAATCTGACCTCTTCGTTGAGAACTTTGCTTAAGGTGAATAGGTGGTTGAGGCATTGTTGGGAATGTCGACATGCCTCCAAGATCTAGGCTTTGGATGGCAAGGCCAAAAAGCAATAGGTAAATCTTCCATAGAAAGACATCCCATTAACATTAAATTTATGGCTCATAACCAAAGTTTTATGGGGTCACGAACTTGTAAAAAGGCCATATGGATGGAGCCACTTTTCTGGCATGATGACTAAATGCAAACCTAACATAGAAAATCCATTTTGAGTATGTAAAGGGTGATCTTGATACCCAAAATGGCATGTTTGACTCACTCTCTCTTTATGTGGATACCACTATGACCCACCACTTGTCTCTCTATACATGTGTAGACCACCCAATCTATAAGAGTATGATGAGATGAGTCGGAGTGGGAGACTACATGTTTGAGCCCTTATAGGTTACGAGCCTATCAAATATTAGATTATAGGTTTTTATTTTTGTAAAAATCAGTAATTAAGTTTTTTTGGTATAAGATTTTAGCTATGATTAGTTTGGCTCAAGGCTTTAATACATTCTTTGAGTGGCACATAATAAATTTTTAACAAAGTGCCTTCCATTTTACTTCTTGTTAAATACAAAGATCATACAAATATTTTTAATTATTAAATTCTAATATATATTAGAAGGTACAAATCTAGGATTTTGATATATATTATTGCATCACCCAAAGTTTGAATCAATTAAAGTCCTAATGAAACAGGATAAATGCCATCTAAAGCTTTGTATAACAATTTGAGCCTTCTAGATTTTTTTTTTAAAGCCTTCTCCACATAAATGCGTAGGCTTTTGGCTCATGAGTTGCTAAGATGCCAACAAATATTGTTTCTAATATGTTGAATTTTTTTTTCCACAAGCACTAAATTTGCACGTCACAACAACTATTTAATGGTGAGGGTGAGTGATATCACCATGTCTCTAAAATGATATCATATCTCCTTACTCTTAGATCTTTGGGACCCCACCAGTGCCACTTACAATGTTGGTTACAAAGTTTCTTTAGTCCCAGGTTAGAAACTCCCCTTGGAAACCAAGAAGCATTCACAATGGTGGTTCCAAAATACGCTCCCCCCTCAACATATGATATGTCTTGTTCTCTCCTATCTTCCCAAGTTTTGAGAGTTGAGACCACCTTACCTATGACATACCTCTTTTGCTTCTATCTCCCCAAGTGTAGAGAGACCAAATCCAAAGACCATGATATCTCTCTCTCTCTCATACACACACAACATTTTTTTTATGCCACATTTTATCATTCATGAAATTCTAAAATCATCTTTATGGAGCAGACTAACATTTTTATTGCCTCAAGCCATTATGGTTCTTTTCCAGAAATAGGCCCACCTCAAAAAAGGTTTTTACTATTTTTTACCTATATCCATGTTTCACAAGCTAGTGTTGGAAAGTGAATGTAGTTATTATTGACCATCATGACGAGCTCAAGAGCATGAGCCATATTTCAAAAGAAACCTACAAATTTGAGCAATTTCAGGACATAGTTGCAATTTTTTATTCTTCTTATTTTTGACTAACCAATTCTTTACTCCTTGGTGTAAACCAACAGTTGCTGGACACGTTAGCACCAAATGGTTATGGACTAGGTATCCTTCATGAGGAGGCTGGCTACCAGTGGTAGTGTCACGAAACTTGCTTCAAGGTAGCTAGTCGTTAGATGAAGGATAAGTGACTTTGCAATTGCAATAGGATAGTTGAAATTAGATTGTCTTCTTGTAAGGCTCGCTATGGCCTTAATCAAGCTCCTCCTGACCAACTACAACATGGCACGTGTATTCGTTTTACCTTCGCAACTACTCTTTATCTCTCATGTCTAGGACACTCGAAATCTAAAATCGTTAACCATTTGGCGTTGATGTGCTAAGGAGCCTTAGATTTTCCATGAATCTAATCTCCTTACCAGGCAGCAATGGAAAAATTTGTGACTTGGTTACTTGGCAAGGAGGCTTGGTCTCTTAAAAAATGGAAAAGTTCAAAATGCTACTGCAACCCTGGGGACCCACTTCTAGTCCAACTCTAGGGGTGGGGGGCCCATGAATAGTATTGGAAGTCGGTGTGTTTCACAACGGGAAAAAGTTGAAAAGCCTCCCAATAGAAAGGCGCGCTTTCAAACCAGGTCCCAACGTTCATATGCCAGGCCTCATATCTTCATGCCACTAGATGATTCAACCCACGCACCGTTAGATTCGATTATCCGCGCTTAGATCTTGCCACGTGGTTTACAATTGACGCCTGGAATTTGTCCAAGTGTTGGATTGCCACCTGGCGAATATCCAAGTGGTCGGGTGAGCAATTTTCCGTGCCGACAAGCCCCCGGCCGCGGAAGCCGAGGATTCTAGCACTTCGTTTTTTTCTCGTATGGTTTCAACGATCTGTACGGAACGATTCCGATGTCATTTCCATTATTTTGGTTTGCCAGTTTTGCTGAGGAAACGAGCGTACGCCGTACATCTTTGTCTTACTTTTGAAGCATAAAATAAAAGATTATTATGATGCCGCATGCCATGGCGTTGCCATGCCTTCTGATAAAAAATCGTGGCGATAGCATGTGAGCACAGTGTACGGAGTGCATGAAAGCTCGAAAAACTAGCGGATCGTCGTTTTGTCGATCTTTGGACGTCATAACATCAGAAAAATAAAGGAGGATGCAAAGAAGACGATGAAAGAAAAAGAGCACAAGCATAAAAGATGAACGTCAAAGAGATTGGAGAGGAGACGAGAGTTAGTTATGGCTTAAAGAAGTTCCACGAACAATGAGAGACAGAGTGCAAGCTGAAGCGTTGATGCTCAGAGATTCGTAGGTCGCATATGTAGAAAAATGAGCAGGTATTGAACAATACAGAGAGATCTATAAGGATAGATTCAAGATCTGATGCAGTCGGTAGGATACGGAGCCTCTCGCACGCGCTGGTGAAAGCTTTATAAAGAAAGTGAGGAAAAGAAAAGAGAGGAGCGATAAGATTATTGTTGCATGATCGAGAAAGAGCATTCTCGGGCGAGTATACAAGCGAAGCTTGAATGGAATGAGAAAAGTTGTGCAAACAATGGCTGATACTTGATGGAAAATCAGGCAGGTTTTGATGGTCCAAGTTAGCAGAGCTGCGGAAGGAAATGCGCGATAGTAGAACAACAGCAAGATCGAAGAGATGTTTACTGATGGACTCGACCACACGGCCTTACAGTGGGTTCGTGAGGTACATACTCTAGACCTATATTTTTGAATCTTAACATGCGGAAAATTTGAGTCCAAATCTAACTTCTACCCTGTAATTTGTCGATGTCGTGCATGTTTCCGAGTATCGCTTTCACAGAAATAAAGTAAGTGATGCGCCGAAGATTCTAGTCGATGATGTGTTAATCAGTGACAATGTAGAAAGCAAATGCAAAGGCAAGCCAAACCTTCTGGGATTCTAACTAGTCCAAATTTGGTCAACTAAAGGTCTAAGAGGTTTTTTCGGAAGTGTGCGTATGATTTTTGTTGGCTTGCTTTCGAGCTAACTTTGACGAGTACTAGGAGCGAAAGCAGGTGTTCTCTACTAAGCGTTCTGACAGGTCTCCAGTGACCGCAAGGAACTCGATAACTTTATGGTTCACAATGTATACACTGTATAGGCTAATGTCCTTTAGGAGTAATTTTTTAAATTCAAACCTCTTAATACTAACTATTCCTCGCTAGTCAAACAACAGATTCAGTGCTTTATCTTCCTGCTCAATGCATCATTGCTGAACGAGACAAAAAGCTCGAGGATTAGTACGGAATTTTCTAAGATTATGATACTTCCAAGTCCAAATTTCGTCAATGCTTTGAAAGAACTCAAGCTTGCTCTACTAATAAGTTCCACAGTCCACTATTTATTAAATGATCTGGAAAACAGAATCAATACATGTTCTTATGTTCGTTTTTCATCCCTTAACGCATACTGTATTGCCTGAAAGATATGCCCCTGCGTCCCTGAAGACCGACTGAGGTGGCAGAGTTGTTTGTGCAGGTGGTTGATTGAATCTTTTACATTTTCACTGTGAACTCGTAAGTTGTAACAACACCCATGCAAAACAGGAAGTCTTCTATAAAACTCTTCACATCAGTAAAAGTACCTCACTGTCAGGTTTATGTTCTAGTTTAAGGACCATCCTGCTGGTTGATTGTTGCTTTCCTCACCTGGAGGTCTGGAGTTCAATTCCACTCATGTGCACATGGACATACAAGATAGAAAGAACAGAAAAATTTGTAAGTCTCGTATATGGCTGCAGTCTATAACTATAGCAAATGCGACATATCAGGAAAGACTTTATAGAGCCTGATTGTTATAATATACTATTAGCTAAGGAATCCTTGTGGGAATTTGTCTGACAATGGCTTGCAATGTCCACTATAAATTACCCACCATAGATTACCTTCACAAGTTGCTAGCCATTTTGCCAAGGGAATATCTGACAGTATTCACTATGAACATGTTTTTGTTTGTTCTTCTCTCCAGTTCTTGCAATTTCTTTTGTTCCTTGCTTCCCTTGTACAGGATCTCCAGGACAGTTGAAAATGAAAAAAAAATGAAAGCGAGGATAGTTGGATGATGACTTGGTTAGGTTCAGAAACTGGCCAACGAACTTGAGTTCAAGTACTAAGCCCAGCAAGACAACAAAGCCTATTTTACAAGTTATTATCCTTACAAGGAGTATTGAGCTATTGAGACTCTAGTGAAAAGTTTTTATGTAGTAACATCATTGTTATAATAAGAACTGTAATCAGCATTCATTCTGCTAACAAGATTAATGACTGTGCCTGACAGGGTTTGGAAACACCTCGAGCTGTTCCTCCACCATTAGAGAACATCAGCCCTAACCTGCCCAAAGAGCTCGTGTACACAAGCCAGTCAAAAGGGAAAGGATGGGATCTTCCTCCTACACAACTTCTCCACAATGTACACTTTCATTCTGATTACCTTCGTCCCACATTTGGCAATCCGATAACAAAGTCAAATGATGAACTGGAAGAAAGTGTGGGGTCTATTTCTGAAAAAGCATTCAATCAAGGGTATGAAGATTTCTCAGACACTCTTGATGAGCAAGACTCAGGTGATTACTCTGTAGATTCGTCACCTGGAGGCAGCCTTAATAATGGACAGAGATTGCCAAGAGATGCAGACTTACTCAATTATGACTCTAAATGTCAGGCCAAGAAATCTACTTCCGGGTCTGTTTCAGCTGAGTGTGTCGAACAATACTACGTACAAGACAAAGTTTTCAGTAATTCCAGTTACAATCGTGCTTCCAATGATAGTGTTGGCCAGTTTGAGTCTCGAGTCAAACAAACTTGGCCACGACAGCATCTTGAAAATGGTCGAAATGAGTTTGAAAAGGACTATGATAAACTGAAATCCAGGTTTGCTGATGGTAATCAGCATGGTTGGGAAAGAGATAATTCTGATGATGAAAGTACCATTAAACCAGTTGTGCGATCCAGTGGGCATGAAACTGTATGTGAGAACTTATGGCGGGATCAAGTACCTGGTAACTTGGATGACTGCAGGCCTTTAAAGGTTTCAGTCAAAGCAAGCACTGGGAGCATGCAGCATAAAAACTTTTTCAAAGATGTGGAGGACTCAAAGATTTTGCACTCACCTCTTCAGACTGCAGATAATAGCATTTCTCAAGGTCACCTTTTCCCAAGTTTTGATTGTTCTCAGATGGACCCCATCATGTCTTGCAGACAGCACAATCCTAGAAAGCAAAACAATACAAGTGGGGCCTCTGTCGAAGAAGCTGCTGAGGTATGCTGGGCATTCATTGTAATAAATCATAAGCCCAGTTTTGACATTGCTGGGTGCAATAGTCGTTCCTTTCACATATGTGATCTTTGGATGATGTGCTTGGCATGCTTATATTCTTTTTCCAAGTGATTCTGTTTTGAGGACTATCATAGTGACTGAGTGACATCAGTGATTTGCATATGAATTTTTTCTGCTCAGCTCACATGCTAACTTCATTGGTCAATAGACTTTAAAGTAGCTGCTGCTCATTGTTAACAGAAGATTGTTTTTGCTGTAAGTTTGTTGTTAGCGCGTGATATGTTCTCTAATCAGGTCTGCTTGTTGGGCACGTTAGAATCTATTCGGTTCCTTCTTGTTGTAGTTACAGGATTGTTGTGTTATCTGTTATTTCCTGCAGAGAAGTCAATCCGATGGCATGGGTTTGCCACCCACTGCTCCTCCCATGTTGGCATCAATGGTCCTGGACAACAATTCTGAAGATAACACCCAAACCTCTGGAGTAAAAGCTTACAAACAAACTATACATGAGCGAGCACAGAATTACAGTGGACTTGTAAGACCTTCTGCTCAGAATCCAACGTACCGCTTTGAGGCTGAACAGAAAAGTAGTGAGACGCTCATACAGTCTGAAACATGTACAAGGTATTCTGACAGAAAACTTGTGCAGAGCTAACGTTGCTTTTCAATGTCCATAAGTCCGTTCTGTTTTTAATCTTATTCCCGTTCATCATGTTCTTTTCAAACTATTTAGTACTTACAGAGTACAGGCGTCTTTTAGCAGAGCTGTCATAGAGAATCATGCAAGGAAAAATTTCTCCTTTGGGGCCCTGCTGACTTGGTAAGGCACAACTGGCTTTTGGACAGAGGCAATGCCCAAGGAAACTTCTTAAGATGCATCAAACTACGAGAAAATGAGTGGCAACTACTGATGTAGTGCAATATATAAGTTGAAGCTAATACTTCAATGCCTGGGAAAGGCCCATTAATCTTTGTATCTGTTAAAGCGCAAGACTGTAACCGAGAGATGCCATCACATTGTAAAAGTGGTTCTTGAAACTGGGTGACCTTTTCAATGCTTGGTAATGCTCAGTAAATCAAAGAGAAACTTTTAAGGGCCAACACCCCTAGCATAATAGTCACATGGAATCATGATTTTATGTTCTGAGTTTCTGGAAATGACCTAGGCTCCTTGCAACTAAATTGATGTACTATTTTGGATTTGTCTTTCTGCATGTTTCTCATTTCATAATTAAACATTGAGTTCCGTCTTTTGAAATATTTATGGGATGTCCTAGAACTCCTTCCAATGAAACAACACTCATAGAGAATTTGGGAATCTAAGAGTAGCAGATTCAGGACAGCTGTAATAGAACGAGAATATCCTTCACAAATATACTAAAAGGAATATTGTATTTTAGTTTAATAAAATCATGAGCATGGTATCTATATTACCCAGCCAGCAGCCAACTCTTATTTAGATGCTTTAAGTGCTTAAAGTCAGAAACTTGGCAGAGCATAGAAATCTTGATCTTATTTTCTGAGTTGTTCTGGCTGGATGGTGAAGACAGAATCAGAATGAATGTTCAATGTATTAATATGCAAACTTGCTCTAGTTTTTCAAATTGTCTACAATAGTATCTATTTTAGCCAGCCCTTATCGAGCTTTAAGAACCCTCTTCGGCAAGTTGGAAACTTGGCAAAGTCCAGTCTTCAAGTTTTTTTCAAGGATGAAAGTCTATCTTAGTGTTATGACTCTTTCTGGCTTGTGTAAATGCTTCAATCTTTTGCATCCTGTATGTGTAACTAGAGTAACCCAGCTACTACGCGACAAACATTGGCTTATAGCCAGTCCTTCTAGTAATGATAGTTTGCTAGTTTTTAATTCAGTATCTTTGCATTTTGAATGATCAGGAGCAATTGTGGAGTGGGAGCAGAAGAAGTTGGAGCATCATCCAGACAGACTCCATGCAACACTCTTCCTTCAGTTTATCTCAGGTACTGCCTATTTGTCTTGCGTTAAATATGTATATGTGTGCATATTTTATGTGTATTATAGATGTAAATATAGTATAGTTAAAGGTTTTGGACTTATGTGGACCTTTTGAAGGAAAGAGCTAGAAACAGCTTGATTTGATGTAAGTGATATCTTTTTGGGCTCAATAACCATAAGTGTAGCTGAACCTGAGAATGGTAACAAGTAGGAATGAGAGTATTTCTCTCTTCTTCAGCCATAGCCGACGTTGTGATGCACTTGAAAATTTAAGTGATTTTTTGCAAAACTTTTCAGGGGAAAAAGTCACTCTCCACATATGCCTTTTGGAAAAGTGGCACTTACTTGCTTATTACTAGATTGAATATAGTAGTTTTCCATGTTCACACTTTATTTCAAATTTCAAGCAAACTTTTTACTGTGGCAGGACCTGTTACACTAGCGTGAACTCAAGTACTTTTTAATCAGATAAAGCTAATTGTAGAGCAGATTTGTGGTGGTTTTTGTGTAGTGGTCAAGCTGCATGGCAGGCAGTCATTGCTTATGATGCTTGTGTACGCCTTTGCCTTGGAGCATGGGCCAGAGGTTGTGTGGAAGCTCCAGAATTCCTGCAGAATGAGTGTTGTGTGCTTCGCAACAGCTTTGGGTACACAAATTGTTCCAATGGCTGAATTGTCTTTTGCAGTAAAATTTTAGGATCCAGGGCAAAACTTGTTCTCGACCTTCAGTTATATGGAAAAATAGTTTTTTCTGGTAGTATATAAGGCATTCCAGTTACCCTTTTGCTTTTGTGATACAGGTTGCAGCAGTTGTTGTTGCAACCACATGAGGAAGCAATGAGAACGGGGCAGTCGGATCAAGCAGAGACAGCTTCTGCTGCCAAGCCGAAGCGGAATGTTGGCAAGATCAAGGTGCAAGGTACGCATGATAAGGTTCTATATATTCAGATGTTTGCATCTCTTCTGATGCATTTCATCTTTAGGAAGCACAATGTCCAAAAGTTATCACTGCTTGTAAATAAGAATAACCATTGCCTTGTGAGTAAAATATCCATTGGTCCTGCCAAGTAGGATGCGTGCTTGGCCCATCATCCCTGAAAGTATTGCATGTTAATTACACCCACTCCCGTCACTAACAAAAGCATTAACCTTAATGTGGGCTATAGAAGAAAAGTATATACTAAAAGACTGATGTAGCTATGCCAAGATATAACTGTAAACTTGTATTGCCAAGATCTCAAAAAGTGCACATGTTGAATAAATAGCTGCAAAAGTATTTACGCTGAAATTAAAGTCACAGCATGAGAGCTTTTTCTGCTATTGCTCTCATAGTAACCATGTGGTCTATTGTTAGATGTTTGGTCCTGAAACCTACTTGTGAGTGGACAGATTTTCCCTCTCCTTTTCACACTTTTTGACATGTTTCTCAAGGTGATGAGATGCTTTATAATTGAGTGCAAAAGTCTACAGCTAGCTTGGCAGGGAGCTCTAACTTCATATTCTCCTGCCAATTTGATTGTTTTTGTTTTAGGATAGTGTCAAAGAGCTTGGCCATCAAGCTGCTAACCGTTATGGTCCTATCATTTCTGGGATCGGAATTATTATGTTGGATTGCCATTTTGGAGGTCAGTCTGAAGAAATGGCTTTATCAAACATAACCTTTTTGATTCCCACAAGATGTTCTCCTCCCCATTTGATCGTCTTGACTCGAAGAGAATTTGTGAATCTTAGGTCTCTCCATTTGCGAACTTTAAGCTCTTTTTCAACGTCCTTATAGACGATTATGTCCTTTTTGATTTTGGTGCCCTGGCTTTTGAGGTGTGACCAACCCCTCTCACCCCCCCCCCCCTTTTTTTTTCACAAAGGTTTCGTACATGGGTTATGATATCATCCCATTCAATCTCTCAGCTTTGATGTAGCATTACCTATTTTTCTCTAAGGTAGGCTCTCTTTTCTTTGTCCTTAATACCCTATGAAACACGCTCTCTGTAGGTGAGTTTTTCTCTTCCCTTGCCAGGTTTTAATGTTTCCTTGCCTATTTGTAGTCATCATCATACCAAGCTAGTTGCTAGGGAACGGGAACAAGGGAACGTCTAGACCCTTGGGCATGGCAACGTTCCCTAGGGAGGGGAAACAGGGGAACGAGGGAATGCCACATCATCACATATGCTCATTATCTAAAATATTGTATATTCTTTAAAATCATAAGATTCTCGACGAACAAAATTCTGGACTATTGTCATTTTATAGCTAAATGTGTGTATTTTCCTCTCCTTATTTGACAATATCATTCTCCATTACTCTTCTCTCCTCTGTCAAACCTGCAATAGCATCTCTAGATGCTGCCACATTTTCATCTTTGCTACGACCATAGGAAAGCCTCGTTTGCTATGCTGAACAGAAAGTTCAAGATAGAAAAATAGGCTTTTGTAAGCTAAAAATGAGGCCAAAATGGAAAGAAAGGGTCAAAAGGGACAAAAAGTGTTCCAAACATGAAACTGTTGGGGGAATGGCTGGGAATGTCTGGGAATGTGCCCTTCTTGCTATGGGAATGCTACCCCACATTCCCTTGTTCCGTGTTGGGGAGCAGGTGGGAACAAAGTTCCCCAGTTTCTAGCGGGTGGGAACACGTTTCCTGGTAACTACCTGATTGGATCCTTATATTTCTTCGATTGGTTGTCTTCTCTTATAGCTCTTTTCATGAGGGAATTGCGGCTTTTTCTTCCTATTCAGAAGCTTTCTATATATATAGTTGGGCTCTGTTGATGTGAGAAATGAGGTACCCCTTGTTTTTGGTTTTGCATTTATATCGCTTTGTGGCTCCAAAAAGAGATGAATCATTACAAACTTGTAGTGTAAGGCATCTGCATAGAGAGTAGATATTTGCCCATAAGAGTAAGTTCTGATTGGTTGTCCGATCTTCTAGGCCCACCTGTAGCAATCCTTTCTTCTTCATCTAGCTCGTCCATCCAACGAGGATCTTTACCCTCAATAGTTACTGGTCAGCTTGGAACCCTTTCTTGCATTAGAATCGCCTACCAGCATAGCTCTACCTTTTCCCAGGTAAAGAAATGGGTGTTCATTATAATATTCTTGTTCATTTATATTGAAGATTGGGGAGGTGCAAAATAACACGTTGCTACATACTTTATGTGGAGCCTATTTATTTCCAGCCATAGGTATTTTTTATGTAGATGTTTCTTGACAACTCATACTGTCTTCTCAACAACTTGAGTACAATGCAATTTCGCTGGAACATGGACAACTTGCATGTTCTTTGTTATTCCAGATTGACCTTCTGTTGAAATCTTTCAACTTAGGTACATAATCATTTGCTTTGTTTTCCCATGTTTCTAAAACAAAAAACACATCCACTTTCTGCAGCATGATTCAACTGCGAGTACTTTATCTATAGTGGAGCCATACATGTTGCAGAAATAAAATCTGAGGATCTCCTGTTCCTGTTTAGAGAGTGTTTTTCCTATATGCTTGGTCTTTTCCTTAATTAATGCTTTAATATTTCTAAAGGAAGTTTCCTCGTTTTTTGCTGTCTTGATCTTATCTAGTTCTTTTGCCCTCTCTAGGATTTGAAGCTTTGTTAAGCCTTCATCGATCCAGATACTCTAGCCCTCGACATGGCTATTATGTGGTAGGATTTTTAGTCTTGTCTTGTTTTGTGTTTGAAACATGATAATAAGCAACTGTCAAGGCCTGCTCCTTCTTTTCCCTGTGCTGTAGGCATCAGTCCATTGTCATTCTTGAATATGCATCTTGTTTCAGGAAAAATCACTAGCCACTTGCAGTTATCATGTTTTGTCAAATCCGACCACCCTTACGTTAAGATCTCGTTGCCTTATTTTTTGTTCTTCCTTCAACAATAGGGTTGGGTCTTCCACCATCTCTTTGATGGAGAATCAAAAAATTCCGCCACCATCTCTTGCTTGTCTGTCAGGTTGACATTGATTTTTCTCGAGTGTACTATTCCATGACCCTCTTGAGTTTATATCATAATTCGTTATTCTCTTGCTGAGAATAGTGCATTGGCCCTCATAGCATTGTGTTGTCATCTTTGCTTACCATTGTGGGTGTGAGTGTAATTGCTTGTAGTGGTGTCATTCTCGTTAGTGATGACCAGGTTCAAAACCCTCTGAGCTCCTAGGTAATGCCATGCTGTGTTTGTTCAGATTTGCATTTATTTGGTCTGTTTTTGCTCCTATTGGTGCCTTGCCATTTAGTTGCTGCATTTGTCGTAAATCTTGAATGTAGTGTAACATGCTGCAAGTCATATTTCTGGTAGCCTTATGTGGACAGAAGTACAATCATACTTCTATCCCTGTTGTCTTGACAGAGTAGGGCTCTCCGGTGGTGATGGACTGTATTAGGCATCCCTAATTGAGCAGGGAAGGGGTGGCAGTGAACGGATCTGCTAGAGAGTAATTTGATATTGAGAGAGAGAGAGAGAGAGAGAGAGAGAGAGAGAGAGAGAGAGAGAGAAGAAGAAGAAGAAGAAGATCTTTATTAATGTCCTTGAAATACCCTAAGGTATATAGGACTAAGAAAAGGTACATGTCAAGTGTGCACATAGGAGCTTAAAGCTCAATCATCTATAAAGAAACGATAACTACAAATACAATGCATAAAAATCTCTGGTCCAATCAGGATCCAACAGCTTGGAATAGTATATCATGATGTCCATCAGCATGGAAGAAATGGTCGATGGTATGCTGTTAAGGTGTCACTGGACGTGATGTGGACCTCTGCCGCCGGATAGGCTGCCAGTGTCGTCTCTGCTGCCGTGTTGCTCTGGGCTGTGACCCAATAGCTGTCTCTCTGGCCGTCGACACTGTCTCTGCTGCCTGTGTATGAAGGAGTCTGGAATCTCGGCCTCTCCATCTGAATCATAGCCTATGGGTACCTCTGATCTCTGTCGTCGACGGGATATGCACTCACAGATGCTCAACTGTGTCAGGAGAGAGAGAGAGAGAGAGAGAGAGAGAGAGAGAGAGAGAGAGAGAGAGAGAGAGAGAGAGAGAGAGAGAGTTTTTCACGCCTTTTATTCCTGGTTACTGACCACACATTTTTGTTCAACATTTACGGCAGTTCGTAAACTGAAGATAATGCCAAAGATTGCACATTCTGCCTGCAAGTTTCCATCTCTTGAGACGATTTTGTCACACATACCTTGGCATGCTGATTCTCTGGATAGACATCCTAACAAACGATCCTCTATCTTGGCGGGATGGGACACAGTGAGAAAGATTCGTGTTATACCACGAGACTCTTTCAGAAGAACACTATCTCAAAGAAACAATGCATACTTGACAGCTGGAGCGCAGTACATGAAGCAGGTATCAGGTCTTCTCAAAGCAGGAGTGAACACTCTGCGGAACAGTGCATTGACAGAGGTGCCACAAGGTAGCTTGTTTTTCTTCTGGAGGCATTGTTGTGGTTGTCCTTGACTGCATCATTTTCATTGTAAGCGACAGTATATGAGTCAGATCTTCTGTACCTATTGAAACTGATATTCAAAATTGTAAACTGAGGTTTATGTTTGATCATATTACACATTATAACAGTGTGAACTTGCAGAGACATTTTCTTGTTTGGTACGCTTGAAAAGCTCAACAGAAGATGAGGCAGTGCGCATGCAACCTGGTTCTAGTGAAACATTGACTTTGTGAGCAAAACATGCCTACTTATGCTAGTTAAAGAGTTCTCACTGTACCATGATTTCTGTATGTAATTTGGTACTTTGCTGTCCTTTGTAGGATAAGCAGGCAAGCTAAATTACTATGACCATTTTGCATGTCTGCAGCCATCCTGAAAGCACAGGAGATGATTTGTTTCTGGACGTACATGATTCAAAGGGCAATTTAAATGGCCGTGTGGTTGTTCAGCTGGCGTCTGTTAGTGATGACACGGTCTCTTTCTTTCTTTTTAATTTCTTTGAAAATAAGGCAAAGTCATTTTGTTTAGTCTCACCGATAAATTACACGAACATTTAATATTTTTTTTACCAAGCAAATAACTCATATGTGACTTGATAAGAATGATTTTCCGTTTTTGGTAGTATAAAAGGATCTCGATGATAATTTACCTTTGTCGTAGGTAAATTTGAATGTCTCATTGTACTCAAGGTTTGGAATGATTGTCTTCAGACCGATCGAGTGCGATGGTGGTCTGTGTACAGAGAGCCCGAACATGAATGTGTTGGCAAAGTGCAACTTTTTATCAGCTACACAATGACTTCTGGGGAGCTTGGTGCTGCCAAGGTTGCCTTCTGTTTTATGTATAACATTGTACTCTGATTCAGGATGTTCTGGGATGATGCCCTTTTCAAATTTCTCTATTCGCTCATATGTTCCTAGTTGCCTTTGAATGTCCAAAAGTTATCTCAGTAGTTAGATATTGCACACCATGTGTTCACCAACTTATTTCTTGATGGAGACTCGAAATATAGGGATAAACTTTACGAAGATACAATTATTTTGGGCTCGGACTAATTATCAACTGAACAAATAATAGGCACAATCTTCTAAATTGCTATTTCAATAGATTCTGCTCGTTTAGACAAACTTTAGATCCTT
This sequence comes from Diphasiastrum complanatum, assembly GCA_029204225.1. Classification (NCBI taxonomy): domain Eukaryota; kingdom Viridiplantae; phylum Streptophyta; class Lycopodiopsida; order Lycopodiales; family Lycopodiaceae; genus Diphasiastrum; species Diphasiastrum complanatum. The sequence goes on from CM055099.1 coordinate 39,214,079, forward strand.
GTTCTTATTTATTTTATTTTGTGTTTTATTTTTATTTTATTTTTGATTAGATTTAATTTGTAGATTTTATTTTTGAATCTAATTTTATTTAAATTATTTGTATTTTTTCTTTCTTCTTGCTGATTGTCTTTTGCTTCTTAGTCAACACTGGGTCTACCCAAGAGAATCCGGATTCTTTCGAAACCCAGTTAGCAACTTATGCTTGGGTATTGATGAGACATAAGCAATGCTATTTGGGTAAGATTTTTTGTTTATTTAATTTTTTATTATTGTTTTGACTTAGATCCTTTGACTTTTTAAGTTGCTCGTATATTGTTTCTAAGCTTTACCTTATGACATCAGTGACTGCTCTATAAAAATTTGTGAAATTGGATATATTCTAATTTCACAAATAGATATAAACTTTAGATTGTTTTAATTTTTTTTATTTCACTTTTTCAGACGTCTTCATTGAATTCATTCTAGCCAACTTTGAGTTTTTCTTTCTTTAATTTCCAAATTCTTCATTCAAACCTTAAATTTCTCATTGTCCATCCATCGTCATGGACGCTGCTTTTTGAAGCTACAGTGGGGAGCTGTTGGAGAGACTGTTGCATATGATATAGTTTTAGAGGTGGCACTCAAGGTGCAAAAATTCCAGCGACGGAATTTACAGTTACAGGGCTCGTGGCGTTGGCTACTTTCTGAATTTGCTTCCTTTTATGGGGTGTCTGATGCCTACACAAAATTACGGTAAAGTATATTTTTGATCTATTACCCACCTACTACTCAAGAAAAATTTGCGGTATTTGACATTCTCATGTAGAAGTAGATAAGTTATACATTCTGGTTTCATTGCATTATCAAGCTTATAGTTGGGTTCTATTGACTGAAAAAGGCTCATATTTAAAGCTTTAGCCACAGAGCAGGTAGCATCTTAGAAAGACATTCTTTATAAAATTTGATTTTTCATGTACTAATTCTCATATGGTGGTTCTCCTATTTAAGCTTCCATTACTGCTGATTATTCAGTGCTAAGAAAACTCGTTTCAAGGGAAGAGGTTTTGATCAATGTCCCAGTTTAAATTTATTCAAACTACGGCTAGATATGAGCCTAACATACTAGAAGCGATTCCTAATCTATGAACTTACAGGTACCTTGCTTGTATCATGGACGCGGCAACCCCTACGGAAGATTGTCTAGTCCTTATTCACAATTTGCTTGTTCCAATCATCAAGGCTCGAGATGAGAATTCTCTGGACAGGCAAGAGGTATTGGTACTCCATGACTCTGGATTTGGCTAGCGATATTTGCTGGTTTTATTCCTCAAGTAGTGGAAGAATTTTCTTTGTACTCTTGTTGACATGACCTGATGATTCTTAATTGTCCATGTTGCAGAAACGAATTTTAGGAGAGGTTGAAGAGCAAGTCTCTCAGTTACTCGCTTTGGTCTTTGAAAACTACAAGTCATTAGATGACTCTTCACCTTCTGGACTCTCGGAAACGTTTGTCTCCTCGTTAGGCTCTGCTGCACCTGCACTGTTGCCAGCAGTGCAAATATTTACTCTATTGCATGATGTACTTTCACTAGAAGCGCAGACAATGCTACGCAACTATTTTCAGGTATGATAATATACCATTGGTGATACCTACGTTTATGTCATACAGCTTTTGTAGTTGATGTTTCCTAGTACTTTGTAGCTTTTAGATTTGATTTACACTGTAGATGAATAAGGATAATAGTGCCTCTGCTATCAAAAGCGAGTTAGTTGTGCAAAGTCTCTTCTCAAACCATAAACGATAATACAAAACTCTGACACAGGCAGAAAATATCTTGAAATTCTACGAAAGCATTTAAAATTTCAGAAGATTTGGATTTCATGAATTGCTCAAACTTGTATACTGGAATTTTTGAACTCTTGCTGAATGATGTGGGTGGATAGAAACTTCTGTGTTTGTTGCTTTTGAGCAGTGTGTCTTCGAATCGTAATTTGAACCTAGCTGAACTGAGTTTCTCAATGTGAACCTGTTTGTCCAGATTGAATCTCAATGAACTTGCTGACTTTGTTTACCAGCCCCAAAGGGGCCTAATCTACTACAGTTCATAAGCCAGTTACTAGTACATTATAGTCACAAATAGTTACAATATATAACATCACATTATCTGGAAGAGTTTGAAAGCTTCTTTGTGAATGTAGCAACTGTTATTATTTCAATTTCTGGGCCATGTGAATTTTAAAGCCAAAATTGTGTATACTTGAGAAAAGCACAATTGAACTGGAGTCTGGAGCATACTAACTCTGATTTGATTAAAATTGCGCTTTGGACAGAACTGACCGCTTCTGAACTGGTTGCAAGCTATGCTTTCTAGTGTTGAATACTTCTCAATAATAAGCGTGCATATATATTTACAATCAGTGCCTTCTCAATAATAAGCGTGCATATATATTTACAATCAGTGCCATGGCATCATGCTTGGTGACCCAAGTTTATTGAACTGGAGTCTGGAGCATACTAACTCTGATTTGATTAAAATTGCGCTTTGGACAGAACTGACCGCTTCTGAACTGGTTGCAAGCTATGCTTTCTAGTGTTGAATACTTCTCAATAATAAGCATGCATATATATTGACAATCAGTGGCATGGCATCATGCATGGTGACCTGAGTTTATTGGGTCTCTTTGTCAAACGTTCTCTGCCAGTTTCCATGTGACACAAGTGGGCTTGCCTGTTTTATGCTGTATCATTTTAAACAATCCCATCATCTTAATGAGCAGATATATACCCTAGATTCTACAGTTTGTTATCTAGCTTTTAATCACTCGGCCATTGCATTGCTAACCTCTTCATACTAACAATGAATCTCTGAGCAGATTAGCCAGGTGTCATTTGCGTGAATCATATGGAATGAAAGTTTTTCCAATAAATTATTATCGCATAATATGTTGCACCTTGGAGGATGAGCCTAGAACAAATTAGCTCAGAAGACTCTGATCAGTTACCTTTGGCCTACTCGTCAATGCTCATGTTATGCTTACCCCGATCCGCAGTCTGCCTCACGTCGTAAGCCATCTACACGGCCTCCTTCATCTTGGGGTATTCTTGTCTCTCCTTTTGCTGTCATATACTACAAGATTGACTACTACCACTACTGCTACACAAACCCTTGTTTCTCATCCTGCTTCTTCTGATTTGTAAAGTCCAGAGGAGACAGTTAAGATCCGCAAAAAGCAGCTTCAAATTTTTAGTGCTCTGACTGTCGGCCAAAGATAGGAAGTAGCCACCTAGCACTACGACTGCTATTTTTGTTTTCATGAGGCTAATGATGATGAGAATTCATAGCTCTATTAATACATGCTCGAGGAGGCTACATAGGGATCATCATAAAGTAGATATGGTGTCTTGCACGTCTAGCCTGCTACTTGGGCTGGCAAATTGGACGTCAACATTTCTAATTACCTGTCTGTATCATAAACAAAGAGTTTATTAGTTTATTGCAATGGTACATACATGCAATGCACATTTCTTTATTAGTAGCCAAGTTGTGTCTCACATACGTGCTGACCAGAGGGTGCACCCCATATGTTGCATGTGGAGGCTGCTATTTTCCATTCATTTGAGAGTATTAAGATGCCACGATGTACAATATTTGCTCGAATCGCGATTTGATCAATGAATTGCCTTCTTGAAAAGGTCCAATTCGAATGAACTGTTCAAGTTGGATTCCTTTTTCCCGAAATGGCTGAGAAAAAGAACGTACTTCGAAGTGGGACTCTTTTCAGCTCGTTTGTGCAGGGTCCGATTTTGATAGGGCACATGAGACCTATCAAATGGAAATCCCAAGGCTCAGATTCACAAAGGAGGAAGAGGAGATGGAGCTAGTTCTCTCTATTGCAAATTAGCCAAAAGATCCTTTCAAATCATGTCTCTATGTGAAAGGAAATCACATGGAATCGTAGTGATGTCCGACAACAACTATGAAGCATAAGCACCCATCTTAGAGTTTGTGACAAAAACGTGAATCAACTTATCGTCCTCAAGCAAATACGAGTACATTATACAGTGCCAACAATGTCTCTATCTATATAATTAACCGGATCAATATGGCTGTAGCCTCTATGCAATGTTATTTTTGCCTCAATACGTTGTTCTTCTGATGCGTTCATTGATGATTTCCGAGTTCATCTAAAACTAACTAGATTAAATTTTTTTTTTGTAGCTAGTCTTTTTTTCAAATTTTTCTTTTATTTTTTTGCAATCTCGGTCGCGGATCACTGACGTTCTGGAACGTTTTTGTAGCGGATTGCGATCCGTTGCAACACTGGTACCAGCTTTAGCCAATGACAAGAGAAAGACCTATTAGGTCTTGAGAGCCCTCTAGGAAAATTATCGAAAATGCACAACTCAATGCTGTCCTCACAGATGAATTTTGTGGGCTAATTGAGGATCGTACTACTTACTAGCAAGCTATGAGTAGCACTATAAGAAATGAATGGCACGTGGCAATGCTGGAGGAGCTCAAATCAATGCATGAGAATAGAGCCTGGTGGTAGCTGACAACATGGCCTCAAGATAAGAGATCAATAGTCTGTAAGTGGGTATTTAAGACTAAAACTAAGCCTGATGCATATGTCTAGCAAATACAGACCTAGAATATTAGCTAAGGGCTATTCACAAAAATTTGGGGTAGAATATTTTGATACTTGTTCACCTGTAGTTAAAATGTCTAGCTTCAGGTTATTACTCGTTTCTTCAGCTAACTTAGTTCTAGAGATACATCATATTCATATAAAAACATTATTTTTTCATGGAAAACGGGATGAGGAAATCTACACGACTCAGCCCCCAGATTTTGAAGACAATAAACATCCTGAGTTTGTCTGCAGAATGAATGAATGCATAGATGGCTTAAAACAGGCTGCTCGGGCCTGGTACTAAAGACTTGATGGTTTCTTGAAATCTCTAGATGTCCACCCTATCAAGTCAGATTGCAATGTATACATTGTAAGACAAGGTCTCTTGCTCAGCTTGTTGGCCTTGGTCATCTACTAAGTAGGGCAAGCTGTAGGGATCTTTCATCTCTACATTGATGAGTTGTGCTCATGGTACTCAAAGCTTCTGAGGAAGATGTAGAATTTCCATTATCGATTTTCATGTACGAACTCCATAGCTGCTATAATGTGGAGCATCCTGTGAAAGTTTTGGACAACAATTCTCGTCTTCTTGTATTCACCTTTGTTTTAAGTCTACTCACCCTAGTACCATAGTTATTAGGAAATCCGTCTTCCAATCCGTTGATTTGCCAGGGAACAATTCTAAGCTTTGGGAAGATCTTCCCCACCGTATTCATCAAGCACCGTGGTATGGTTGTCTAGTATGTCTGCAAATGTGCTTTTCTATATAAATCTGAAAGACTAATCTAGTTGAAAACATTTGATGACGGTCGTCCCTTTTGCCTTTCTTTGCGAGTATACTTTTTGATAACAGTGTTATATTATAGCATAGTATTACAGTGATGATGTGGCACTTTCCCATTCGTATGTTGTTCAAACTGTTTCACATTTCCAGGTCCCCTAGTGAAGATTATTCCTGGACTTGCAACCTGACGTCTTGGAGCATCATTTAGTCCTTTTGGAAGAAGAGAAAAGCAGTGCACACTCCACGTTAGCACATTACTTCATTCCATATCCCAAGGCCTGCAATCTTCTGAAGAGATGGGGGCATTCAGAATTTATAAAGGGCTGGAGATGACGATACACAATATGTGTAGCCAGTAGATGGAAGATAACTAGTATTGTGGGATAGGAGTAAACTTTGTTTTATCTTAACTCCACATGGTGGTGTGGGAAATGTGACGGGAAAGGTTTTACACCTACAAGAGTGACAGTCTCTGAATTTGGTACTGCGGAAGAGGATATAGGATAGATGACGCACCATAGAACTGAATGGTATAAATTGATTCTGATTCACCCCTTACAATGGAGCTATCAATACTTGGCACACTTCAGCTTCGATTAAGTCTTTAATATGGTGGTGTCCCGATGATGTCATAACTATTGTGTAACAAGTTTTCCGGGTTTTTTTTTATAATGGGGAAACAAACGCAGTGGAAATGTTTGGGAGAACGCGTTTCTCCACAGTTGAGAAAATATATTTTCTTGTCTCTTTCTCTTGTATTGCATATTACATAGACCTGTCATCTCACAACACCACAACACGTGTGCATGCCTTTCAACTCTATAGGTAGAATGATAGATCTGGAGTCCTACCTCCTTATGCTGATTCTGGTATACAAAGTCCCGTCCAGATGCACACTATATACATTCAAATGAATCACATGCACTAAGACATAACTATCATTTTCTCCATTCCAGGTACATAACAAAAGTTTCTGTTTAAAAAGACAAGTGTTTTGGACAGGGCATCCTTTTTAGGAAAGCGAATTAGGAGTAATTGCATGTATGGATCATTTATTGTAATCAAGTCACTTTCTGTCTGGCATATTGAATGTTCTTTTTACAATAAGGTGTGGGCGTTGTCCTGCATCAACAAGTGTTGATAATAGTGTCAAGTTTTTCAGGGGATGGAGGCTTGTCTTGGACTATGCTCCCACATTATTTTTTCTTGAAAACATTCATTGTTTCTTGTAATTTTTCGTCTGTCAGGTTACTGCTATATTCAAGCAATGTTACCCTGAAATACTATTTGATGGAATCATGTATGCCAATGTTATCATATATGTTTGATCGATGTGCCACTTAGTTTTATCATACATTTTTGTAGACTGCGGCAAGGAAAAGATGTAAACGTCATATGGCAGAAACGGACGAGTTTGTTTCAAGCTCCAATGAAGGGTTTTTAATGGATCCTCTTACACTGGCAACAGCATATCTTAAGATGAAGAACTTATGCTTACACATTCGGGAAGAAGTACGTACGGATATTGCTGTACACAATCAGCTCGTGCTTCCAAGGTCGGTAGAGTGCTGTGAAAGCTTGTCTGTGAGCTATTTCCTGTGCCAATCTAATACCTACAAATATTATGGATAGTTGAGTTGGAATGTTCTTATCTGCCAGAAAATGCAGGTTAATCAGAGCATTTTTTGTTGGGCAATAGAATTAACTGCACAGTTAGTCCCTCTTCCGGACCCTGGTCATATATGCAATCTGATAATAGGTTATGGTATTTCCTCTTAGAAAGGATCATCACAGATGCTATAGATATCATGATGAGTATTGTATAGTACAACAAGCTTTGCTGCAAGGCTGACGTGTTATGTGCATAGATTCTAGAGGTTGTGAATGATGTTTTATGTTTTTGTTGGACATGATTCACAGAATTTTTAACTAAATAGAACCTCAAATAACAAGAAACATTCAAGATTTCAGTGTTATCATAACATTAATAGGTTAGCGGCTGTTTGTTAATTTTTTGTCTACAACCATTAGACTTAACTCTATTTTTGATTCGATGAAATAGTGCGATCCTGCCTTCATTTTGTTGTCTCAGCATTTACTTGTAGGTGAACACTGAATTATGCCCCAATCTTGATAAACAAATTGTGAACTTGAATCATATGAATCTATGTGCGATATGACACACCTTTTTTTATCAGGCTATATAACCAGGAAGCAATGTCTAGAGTTTCAGCGTTCCACATTGAAACGTTACTTAAGGCTTTGTCTAGAGAGGTTGAAGCTTCTATGATGTCATGTGACTTCTCTACCTCCTTCAATTCAAATCACGCTGTCCAGCTTACATAAGAGATTTTCTCATGTTTTTCAGCTCAATCGATCTTCCAAATATAACAGCAAAGATCTATAACGTGGAGCTCTGCAATAGATTGCGGACATTTCTGGTAGCTTGTCCACCCTCAAGTCCGTCTCCACCGGTCACGGATTTGCTGATTTCTACTGCAGATTTTCAGCGGGATCTGGTGAATTGGAGCATTAGGTATATGCTATTTTCAATTCCATTCTTATTGTAAGTTTGAGATAGCATATTATTAGATAACCTGTCCTTACTTACAAAGACTACTTACCTTTAAGTTTTCTTGATTCATTGTGATGTGTATGTTTGGATGTATAAACTTGAGTGTTTGGCAGACCAATGAAAGGTGGTGTGGATGCAAAAGATCTCTTTCACTTGTATATAGTGCTGTGGATCCAGGATAAGCGCCTTCAGCTGCTGGAGTACTGCAAGCTTGACAAAGTATGTAACTATTGGACAAGTATGCAGAACTTATTTGCAACTTACATTCTTGCTTTATATGTTTCATTTTCATGATTTGTTTGTTGGCCACATACGCGTCTGCATGCAAATACTATCAAGTTGAGAATTGCGTTTTGGGATATTTAAAGTTGCAGTAATTGTTTTCTTGCTGTGCAAGTTGAATTCTAATACTTCTTAAGCAATAAGCAAGGTGAGAAACTTCTATTAATTTATCATGTGTTACTGGCCTCTCACTTTATAACCATGTCAATATCAGACATTTGTCGCACATTTTAAGCTTGGAATTGATATTTTTTCTTTCTCCATGTAAAGTTTTATATCTACATACCATAGTTGCCCAGAAATGCTGAGAAAAAAAAAAACAGAATACATCATTTCTCTTCAGTATGGTTTCAGCCATGATTCAGTATTACTATGGTTCAGTATGATTCTGCAACGCGGCAGTATGGTTCAGCATGGTTCCTTATGGTTTCCGTTCGGTTTGTTGTGATCTCTGAGAGAGAGAGAGAAAGAAAGAAGAAAGCTGTATTAACGTCTTTTCCATGCCCAAAGGCATATAAGACAAAAAACAGTACATCCAAGTATGATGGAAACAAGACGGGACAGTACTGTCAACCTCATAAGAAAACTAAGCTCTAGCTAACCACTGCAATAATCGAGGAATATATGGTGCGAAATGCAACCATTTACAAGGTCAACTGGATATTAAACTCAAACTCAAACTCAACTCTATTCTAACTCCAACTTTAAAATCATCTATTTCGTTTCCACTAAACGTTTAGCTTCAACAAAACAGATTTTACCGTCTCTGTAGATGAGATGTTTCCCTGTGTGTCTCGCTTTTTGCAGAGCCTCTTTTCTTTCCATCACTTGTACAAAAGTGAGGTCTTCGTCCAGGAAAATCTTGGTATCTTTTAGTTTGTGTCTTTGACGCAGTACCTCCCGTCGTGATTCCAATGAGGTGAAGCGCAAGACAAGGGTATTAGCATCTTTCTTGGTTCGCCAAGCTGAGTCCGAACCTTTGTTGTGATGATGGAGAGTAGCTTCCAAAATTCTTTTGGCTTCAGTAAAAGCATCCTGAGAATCCGGGATGCCTCTGACACGGACATTGAGAGCCTTTTGCTCGCGCGATCGGCTCTCAGTTCGTGTAGCAGAAATGAAAGAAACTGGAGTATTCACCGATTTACTTGGACCTTTGAGAATATCTGTACCTTTGAGAACCTCTGCCCAAGACTGGACAGTCGTATGGTGCTGTTCCACTTTGTTTTCGAGTTGCTGGATCGTATTTGAAGTAGTTGCTTGTGAGGATGCTGCACATTTGATGGTCGTAATTTCTCGTTTGATTTCTTCAATCGATGCATCTGTCCGTTGAAGGTGTGATTGCACGGATAAAATCATTTCTCGATGTGAGTCCATCTCTTTTCGGTAGCTGGAATAGCCTTACACTATCTGCACTTACAATACTAAGTAGCTCCTCTCGAAGATCCTTGATCTTCGTCAAGTGGTTTGTAAGCAAATCACCTTCTTGCATCTTCAAGATAGAAAGTTGATTTCGAAGATATACCACTTTTGCCGCATTCTTTACTTGAAACATCTTTGCAAGAGTCTCCCAAGCACTTTTGGAAGTCTTGCATGATCTAATATGAGGAAGGATAGATCTCTTCACTGATAGTGCAATGACGGCATGTGCTTGTGCATCTCGTCGATCCCACTTCTTTTGCTCATCTAAAGACACTTCCGTAGATGATGAAGTAGCTGTTCTACATGGTGTAATAGGTGCCAAGGTAGGCGGCCTCTCTTCATCACCATTAGCTACTTCCCACAAACCTTTAGCAATTAGAAGGTTCTTTATCATGTAGCACCACAAGGAATAGTTTGTGCCATCCAGCCTATCTTCATTAAATAAAGATCCAATAGACTCTGATTCTTTAGCCATAACAGAAAAATCAGCTTGTAGTAGATAGGAAATAGACTTTCCAAGACAAAATCTACTCAAAGGGCAGCAACCTCAAAGTTGAAATTATGAGCACAATAGATTGCAATACTCCACATGCATTCTGCTCAACAAGTAATGAAATAGGTGGCTGATTTTTGCACAAAAAACAGAATGCTCACAAATAGGTAGACTTCAAATGAAGCCTAAACCAAAACCAGAAATTTGTGGCTGAAAAGAGTGCACACTATGTGCATATAGAGCTGATGGTAGCGCCCTACTCCAACCAAGCTCACCAACAAGGAAATTTCAGCAAGAAATGTGTCCAAAACACATGTATCTTCATTTAAGAAGTAAATCTGAAATTCTCAGCATGTAATTGAGTCAAGATCACATGCAATTGGTTTGAGCATGGGCGCCCTACTGCTACCTCTCAAATAGGTGAAGGTGCCCTGCAATTTCCTGCAAAAAAGCTATAAGAAGATGAACAGATTCTTCTCCTGCAAAAATCAGCAGCTTGATGATTTTCTGCAACAAAAAGGGGAAGAAGATAGCTTCCTATAGGGCGCTCTCTTGCAAGCAATATGATCACCTAAAGGCTCTGATACCATGTAGGAAATAGAAGTCTAAGGATCCAGGATCTTAACTATTCAATCACACAAAGCATTCTCAATTTCATACTAACTTAGCAACTCTAAGTTTAGTAGGCCTAATATAATAAATGACCATGGTTACACAACTCTCGACCTTTTGGGTCAGAGTAACTTATGGTAATGTAAGCAATTCCATTTACATTCCAACAGGGCTGTTAGTATGCATTAAGTGGCTGCTGTAAATTATAGTTCACCAGTACTTTAGCGAGGGAGTTGTTGGCTGAGCCCAAGGATCACAAGAATATGAATTGGCCTGAGGAGCTAATTAGGTAGTGAGCTTTGTGTCTTTCGATAAAGCAATATTGATGAAATGGGTCGTCATTGAAAAAACGTGGGCCTACCAACAAGTTATGGTGAACCCAAATAGGGGAGAAGCTGCATTCTATGAGCTATCTTAACAATTCAGAGCCGTGTGAAAACTGGAAATTCTTGCTTTTTGCAGCCATTATCAGATCATACTTGTTGAGATTCAGCAAATGTACCCTGTTGTCCACTTTATAGAATATTTTTAGCACTGATCATAGATAAGATATAATGTATAATAAGAGAATGAGAAGATGTGGAAAAGGAGCCAAAGATAAAAGCTTGGAACAGCATTCCAAATTCCGGAACGTTCATATTCTGGAACAAGCGTTCCAGAATCTGGATCGCCTGTGTCAGAAGGTCGTTTTGAAGCAACTAAGGACTGGACATAGAGATGAAATATTTTCAACTAAAATATTGTAAGAATTGGTATGTTCCTGCAAGCAATTTGAAATGTAGTCAGTTAGTTTGGTGGTCTATCATTTAACAAAGATCATTTTGTGACAAGCAGGTACGATTAACTGGAATAGCTACTCCCAATGGAGTTGCTCCATTTGTTGAGGAAATCTATGAACGCATCAAAGACACTCTGAATGAGTATGAAGTCATCGTTGGCCGTTGGCCTGAGTACACTTTCGTGCTTGAAAATGTATAACTTTGAAACAGTTTCTCATATATAGCACGATAATTTTGATTTGATGACATGCTACAGCTATATCTTCACTCAACACTCATATGCAGGCCAGCCATATGCATAATGCAGTTTCTTCTTTGTCTCTTGTTCTACTTAACAAAGTATTACAACTATTTTGACTAATTATTGCTCCTGCAGGCGATCACCGACGTAGAAAGAGCAATTATAATTGCTTTAGAAAAGCACTATGCTGATGTGCTGGTTCCTTTGAAAGATGTAATGGTTCCAAAAAAATTTGGTTTACAATATATGCAAAAACTTACACAGCGTAGATCGATTCTTCTTTATAGCGTGCCAAACCAGGTAGTGTGGCTTGTTTCATTTCTTTTTCTTGCTTATATAGCAGCAATTGTTAAACTCGTAAGATATGCATCAGTAGACTGATTCTTTAAAATCATTATGTCTCATTGCATTTGTAGCTTGGAGTGGTGCTGAACACAATCAAAAGATTGCTAGACACCTTGCGGCCAAAAATGGAAACCCAGATGAAATTATGGGTGGCTTGTCTACCAGTTGATGGCAGTGCCCCTGGAAGAGCAGTCTTTGGAGAGCGCTTGAATGAAGTCACTGTAGCATTAAGAGCCAAATACAAAAGCTTCTTGCAAGCCATTGTGGAAAAACTTGCAGATAATGTAATTAGTCTAAGTGGTTATAATGTTATGTTGACTTTGTGATCGCTTTCAAGTCAATAGAGTTTATTGATAAATCCTGAGAAAGTGGTTTGTTCTCTGTCAGTACTGGTAGTTGACGTGCACCTTTGCAGGCACGTATACAGCGCACAACAAAGCTGAAGAAAATACTTCAGGATACCAAAGAAGCAGCTGCAGACTCTGAATTACGTGAGCGAATGCAGCCTCTTACAACACAGCTTCTTGAGACGATATCGCACTTGCATGAGGTGTTCACAACACGAGTGTTTGTTGCTGTTTGCCGTGGATACTGGGATCGAATGGCCCAGGTATTATTATCAGACCTATCAAAACTCAACTTTGTATGATGGTTTCTGTTTGGATGAGACAGAGCAGTTATAATATATCTTGGATGAGTTGTTCACAACAAGACTTTGTTGCTGTTTGCCATGGATACTGGGATCGAATGGCCCAGGCAATATTATTAGACCTATCAAAAGTCAACTTTGTATGATGGTGTTTGGAAGAGACAGCAGTTATAATATATCTTGCATGAGCTGTTCACAACAAGAGTGTTTGTTGGTTTTTGTCGTGGATACGGCCCAGGTTTTATTATCAGACCTATCAAAAATCAACTGTGTATGATGGTTTCTGTTTGGAAGAGACCGAGCAGTTATAATGTATGAAGCCAAGGTTCTACTGGCTGAAACCATGGAAAGCAATCTTCTACATGATATATCTTTTGCTGTTTTGGGCTGACTTTTGCATTCCAAATGAGTATCTTAATTAAATTAGTTTCCTGGTCCAAATTGACAAGGTTTCATGAATTTTCACGTGCTTGGGAAAGTTGACCAGTGGTGTATCCCCCCCATTTCCAATGCGTAAGTTTCTGTGGGTGGAATGCTGAGATCATGACCATCAGAATTACCACGAGGAATTAAGTTTCTTGATGGTGCATGGACAAGGGGAGCTCTTGGATACTGCATGGAATCAACTATATTTGACTGTACTTCTAGGTATAGTAAATATGGCTTCCAACTTTAGGTATAAGACCAAATTCTCTCCGCTTATTAAAGGGGGCAGCTGGCTTGCTTGCCCCCCTCTGAAGGCTCTTTTCACACATTCTTGGAACTGTTTTCATATGGCATGCTATTGTGGGAACGTTAAAATACCTTGTAGTGGTGAACAGATTGCTTCTTCACTTGCTGGTCAGGGCAATAAAGTGTATTTAGTTCCAGGTAAGTTGTGATCTGGGTCCCATTTCCGCCCTGCTGTTGCTATACTTCATGCAGTTACCCTAATTTTGAGGTGGTCGGTCAGTGTCAATGGATCCTTGAAAGGAGATTGAAATGAACAAAGTTGACTGAGCAAGCATGACTTCAGTTTTTCTGCAGGCAGAAATATGGCAGTTCCAAAGTAGAATTTCTATGATGACTCTTTTCTACTGTTGTGTCTACATTTGCTTAGAAATGTGGTGAAGAAGAGACCTGCTGAGCGATGGAACTAAACCCTATTAATCTGCTTTCCTGTGTAGGATGTACTCCAGCTTTTGGAGAACAGGAAAGAGAATAGGTCTTGGTATAAATCTTCCTGCTTTATTTTGGGGGTAAGCCTTTGAAGTATGTGACTTACAAGTGCATGTAGCATATTCCTTCACAATTTGTCTGTGTAATACTTCTAGCGAATGATCCAGTGCTGTATGCGTATGGGACACTACTTATACTGGCTATGTTGCTTGGAGCAGATCATGGATGATATATTTGCATCTCAAATGCAGCGGCTTCAGGGCCATGCTCTTCAAGAAAAGGACTTGGAGCCACCTCGATCGGTCATGGAAGCACGCTCTATGCTGTCAAAGGATGCACGAAATGGTGTCGATTCTTCCAACTACATGTTTTTCTAACTCCAGCAGTTATCCAACGAATTTTTCATTCACAAGTTCTGTTCAGAACTCTATCGACTTGGAGATTTTATCTTTTATCTAAAAATTATATTTTTACAAGCCCCTATCTACTTGGCAGTTTTTATCCCAGAGATATATTTTTGGGAAATTAACAAAAAAACCCAGCAAGAACCAGCCATCATCTGAAGAAAACATAGGCTGATGGCTGTGTCATATTCTTTGGTGTGTCCTCCATCAGTATTGTTTGTGGACCTTCATGTCCATCAACAGGTACCCACTTTACTGGTGTGTGCTATTAGCTGACTTGGAGTTTTTGTAATAAAATAGACTTCAAATAACAAATTCTTTTTAGTCATTTGTAATCGGCCATTCTTTGTGAGAGCCTCTACAATTTTGTTGTTAGGGTGGCTTCAACTCTTAAGTAATAGTAGGTCCTTGCCCATACATATTATGGAAGTCTTGCATTCAATTCCTCTGTAGAAGGCTATACGATGGTACCAAAGATGTCTGTGTACTATTACAAAATTTGCTACCATAGGGCTCCTGAGTCTTGATTTGTCAATACATTGTGCATTCAATTGTGATATATTGTATTGTTTGCCCCGTTTTGTTTCAATTCTTTAGATCTGGTTTCATCTTGTTTCAAGTTTTCTAATCCAGAAGAAGGAGCTGGTGTTGGAATGTTGGAATTGGCGCTAGAGTGGCTGAGTAGATTATGCAAATCAATTCAAATATACATACATGATAATGGATGGCATATCTGATGTACACTTAGGATCTCAGCACAACGATAAGACACAATAATCATTCAAATCTTAACTTCTAAATGCAACGTCAATGGAAGTGATAATTTCACCACACAAGGAAGTAAAGAACTCTTTTAAACGAATTTCCATCAAGAATTAAAGTGGGAGATCATTCATTGATATAAACCTTTGTTGATACCATCTCATGAATTTGGAAATACAAAGTATTTTCAACTATCCATCAAAGGGCATTTAATCCCCCCCGGTCTCTCTCTCTCTCTCTCTCTCTCTCTCTTCAACATTTCCCTGGTATATTAGAGTTGTTACATATCTCATTAGAGAGCATACTATCAAAGTCAAGTGAGAAAGTACTACACTAGGTTGATGGAAAATACAATAATTGAAACTATTGACACAAAAGCCTACAAGTTAGCAGCAAGTGTCTTGGGTGAAGTAAGACCAAATGCCAAACATATCAATAGAAGAAATTGAAGTGATGGGCATTAAAGGAGGGTGTGCAAGAGACTTGGCCATTGATAGAAAATTCTAATTTTAAGTCTCCAAAAGCACCCTCTAGAAGTCCCTTCATAGTTTTCATACACATTTCTCTTCAACATCAACATTTACTTTAGTTCGTATGATAAGAAGTCCTTTCATACACATTTTTTTTCAACATCAACATTTACTTTAGTTCGTATGGCGGAATGCCCTGATAAGGTAATAATATGGGAAAGCCTATCGCAAGTAATTATGTGTTACATAGGGAAGATTGGACTACAATTTGTGATCAAATATTTTAAGCTGTTAAGCTGCTAAACTTATTTTGGACATGGATAACAACTAACATTCAGCGTTGATACCAGTCTTCCTCACTGTGCTAACTTGTGCGGTTTCGTGTGGTGGGATGGTGGCAGGTACCAGTTGGATGTCTTGAAATTTGTTTTGCTATACGGTGCTTTCTTTCTTTGAAGTATTGTATGCTTTCAGCTATATTTTACCTTGGTGGGTTATGAATAAAGGTTTCAAAAGGTTTGGTCTTGCTTTGGCAAGAGGAGCTATGTTTCATTAATTTCTCTCTGTGCATCCTTGAGGTGTAAATCAGACTATCCTTTGGTCGGGATAGTATCAAACCTTTACTTTACGTGGATTCATAGGCTAACAAACATTTTTTTTTCATGGTTTAGTCCTCAGGTTGGTTCCAGGATGCTGTTGATCTTGGTTACGGGGAGCCCCTTCCTCTCCCTAATCGATTCATACAAACTTTGATCTGTTGTATGAAAAGAGCTATGATGTTGTATAGTTTTATTATTGAAAATGATCATGCTACCTGTAATGCTGCTGGACCAGAAGATAAAGTGCTCTGTATGATTGATCTCTTGGATACCTTACATGAGTAAAAATTTATGGTAAAAATTTACATGGATTATGGTAAAAATCGTATTGACCCTTTAGGTACTGTGGAAAATTTCGCTGCTGATCTTGCTAGTCTTGCTGATAAATATGAGGACGAAGAGAGATTTTATAACCAAAATATAAGAAAAGTCTTCACCTGCCTTGAAAAAGAAAATGATTCCTTGTTCGCCGCCTACCATTCCTGATAAACCCCTATCTCCACACCCTCTTGTTTTCCTAGATGAGTTGGACGAAGATAGTGCTTCGCAATTTGAAATCTTCTCGCAAGATATCTGTGATGTTGGAGGCCAATCTACCTTCGAGTTTTGCCAAGCTAAAAACTGTCAAATCCCTATGGTTCTATTGAGTCCAAATATGCACGTACTGCTTTCAAATTTTGGAGCCTACCCTCTGTAAACTTTTTAGCTCCCATGCATATGGAACTTTGGATTTTACTTGCGCATATGACTGATAAAGAAGTAGAAACTTGCAGACTTGCCACTCTAAATAAGAATACTTCACTTGAGACACCTACCGCCTTTGACAATATCATTCGCATGAATCTTTTTGAACCATCTCGTTGCCCTTCTGAGCAAACCTGGGCTCGAGTTCGTGGACACTTTGATACCGGTTTCAGTAGAATGAATATGCACCATGCCAGAATCTGGAATTGGAAGAGACCCTTTTTCAAATGTAGATGTGGTGACAAGTGCAAGAATAACTCTTCCATTGTTTGGTTCGATCACGTTGTTTGGTTCATAATGAACCCTTGGAAATCCATGAGTAAAAGAGTACAACAATGATGCTAAGCCAGTTCCATAAGACTCCATATAACTAGTAGGTATCACTAGTCCTTCTTCAAGATCCATTGGATACAAAAAGATGATCATAGATTCACCAAATTTTGACAATTTCCACACATCAACATAACATAGCTCAAACATAAATTTAGATGAGTAAAGTAGGTTTGAACAAGACTTCCTTGTTGCTCCTTTGACTTTACTTGAGTCTTCAATAACCCGCAAAAACAGATCCTTAGTGCCTTGGCAATTTGATTCTTCTTTGGTGCTCTTGACTAGCTTCAAATTGCCAATTTTCAATTGGTGTTGATGAAGCGCATTAAGATCAACCTCTTGATCTTCCTTTTGACCATCAAAACCATTGACCAAAACCTGTTTTCCAAAACCAGAAATGGCATCCATTTCATGAAGACAACCATCCATATGCATAACATCATCACACAAGAAGATGTACCAAAACATGTAAGTAAAGCCAAGTTTGTACCTTCCACAACTTGCTTACCCTTCTCATCATATGTAGGCCTTGTTGGCTTTTCCCTTTCCCTTGAGGATCTTCTTGGAACTTGACTTGGAGAGGCATCTCCACCATCATCATCCATAGATCCATCACCATCAAAAAAGTTAGGAGAAACAACATGAAGGTTTGTTAGTGTCACCAACATCAACTTTCTTTGGTACATTGCCTTCTTCAAAGATGACATCTCTAGAAATGAGAACTTTTCTTGTTGAAGGAATGTAAACCTTGTAAGCATTGCTTACTTCACTATAGCCAACAAACACACTCTTCTTTGATGAAAGATCTTCTTTAGTTCTATCATCAAGAGTGATGTTGACAAAACAAGTACAACCAAAGATCGTACAATGCTTGACACTCGGCCTCCTACGATAGAGGACCTCAAAGGGAGTCTTACCATTCAAAAAAACACTTGTCCACCTGTTACAAAGATAGTTAGCACATGCTAAGTCTTCCCCCGAAAGGACTTAGCAAGATTAGCATGTAGTCTCATTGCCTTGGCATTCACGAAGGGTTCTATTCTTCTTCTCTGCCACTCCATTCTATTGTGGAGTCCTAGGACTAGAGTACTCCCTCTTAATCCCATGTGCTATGCAAAAATCTTTGAGCTTAGTTGAAGTGTATTCCCCTCCATTATCTGATTTTAAGCATTTGATCTTTGTATTGAATGTTTTCAATTTCATTCTTGAAGTTGACAAATGCAGCAAATACTTCATTCTTGCTTTTAAGAAGATAGACCCAAGTATACCTACTAAAGTCATCAATGAAAGTTGCATACATCTTTGCCCCACCATTGCTAGTTGCACATATTACGACATTCTTTGCTAGAAATAGTGGAAGTCTTAGCATATGGTCATCACAAAGAATGGAAAAATCTCATTGGCAAGCAAGAGCGGCATTTCATAAAAGTACACAACATGGCGGGACTAGCACAAAAAATAGCTATATACTGCAACTTTTCCAATGGTTTTACAGAAGAATCCAAATTCGTCATAATACAAAATCGACGGATTATAAAAAATTTCAAAAAGCATGCAAATTTATACAAGCCAGTAGGCTATAGACACAATAAAATTTTGTATATTAAATAAAAATATTTACAAAGTACAATTTAGCAGTATCTAATCTGCCAAAGCTCATAAAATTCTTTCAGATGGATCACAAATGCCCATGAGGGCTATTTTTCTGGACTCGCTAAATTCCTAACAGGGGTTCTTAGTATGCTGCATCCTTTCATCATGGAAGGAGCAGACCTTAAGACAAAAACATACAAGAGCTACTTAAATGGGGATACAACTTTACTTTGGCAATGCAACTCCTCTGTCGATTTCTATCTCAATATACCCAAGGACATTTACTGCATAAAAGCCACAGACATCTCCAAATGCTACAAAAATATACCCTTGGACGGGGATCGGATGCTCTTAAGACGGTTATGAATAAACTGATCATGTTTGCCTTCAAGTTTACAAAGGGAAAAACTCTTCATTATAAATGGATAGCAAGAGTGAAAGGTTTTCAATTGGACCTGGAAGAAGAAAAATTCAGTAGAATGGAATGCTATTGACATGGAAACGATTTGTGAATGGAATTGCATGCTGATAGATAATTGCATTGTCAGACTTGGAAATCATACTTGGAGACAAATCAGGGGAATTCCCATGGGTTTCTCTTGCTCACCATTATGGTGTAATTCGTATCTCTCATATTTTGAAATGCGGTTTATCAAAAGGTTAGCAAAATTGAAGCAAATACAATTTATGAATGATTCAAATTTTCATTCAGATATATTGATGACATCTGCTTTATTAACAACCCCCTTATCAGAAAATTCCTGGACAAAACGCAACCTAGAATGTCGGATAACCCTTTCTGGAATTTTCCGTTAGAATATCTTGATATCGATGAAAGTGAAATGGCCAACAATACGGTAAACTTTTTTAATATCACCATTGCTTTTGACCCTATAAATGGTGCGATACTCCTTTATGTGAAACTTTTCAAAAAAATGGTTTTTTGAAAAACAAGTTATGTTTGATCATCGATAAATTGCTAACGCAAGAAACTTTTTCTGGAGTTTCTTTTGATTTGCCAACAAATACTTACTCTTCCTTGGTGGGCAATTAGCTTTCTCTTAGATGGGAGCTAGCTGCCCCTTGAGGGATTTACTGACTGCAGGTTTGGTTGGTGGGTTTCTCTCTCTCTCTCTCTCTCTCTCTCTCTCTCTCTCTCTCTCTCTCTCTCTCTCTCTCTCTCTCTCTCTCTCTCTCTCTCTCTCTCTCTCTCTCTCATGAATTTTACTCAATGTTATTCCGTCAGGTTATTTACGCTTTGCCGAGCGAATGCTAAGTCATCTAAACACACACAAAAAAGTTTACACCAGAAAAGAGCTTCTTTTCAAATACTTCTCAATGGGCTTTGTCTCCATTTTCAACGGTTAGGATATGCCCTATCATATCCAACGAACGAGATCATTTATCTCTTCCACAAGTTAGGTTGATGAAAGAGAAAGGCAAATGATATAAAGAAGAGTGCCACTGCTACAACGCTACCACACTTCCTCCTCCTCCTCCTCCTTCCTCTCTTCATACTGGCTTACGCTCTGTAGCGCCCATCTACGAGCAGACGATCATCATCATTACACATTAGGATATGATACACTCTTGTTTTCATGATTGGTTGATATCTTCATGGCTTGTTTTGGGTTTTCATACTCATAAAATGATAAAGGGTGGGTGCTGGATCACGATCCACCAACAACTTTGATAGGTATTTGAGAATGAAGCATTACATTATGGCATAAACACATTGGCTTTCAATCGCGCTTCTATTGCTCTTTGTAAAAGATATATATATGTACACATAATGGTAGGTTTCATGTGGTATGAATAACGATTTTTAGCAAACGCTACACTTGATGGTGGTGCTCTGATAGCGCTTGGATACATCTGCTGTCTATGGACAGAAGCTATGATAAAAGTAGCTTGCATGTTCTAGAACCTTACTTGCCCTCATTGGAACAACGATGAGCCTGTCTCTCACTGATAGTTTGATTGCATACACTATTGTCACACATGGTAATCAATTCTCTCACCTCCATCTCTGTTTGGACAATGATGAAGACATTGCAACACATTATACTGATCATCTCCTTGACAAATGTACGTGCTCCGAGTGTTACAAGAAGAAGAATGCCCAAGAGGAGGACAATCAAGACAACCTTGTGCTTGAGGAGGAGGAAGAATGCAATCTATCTTTGATGGTATCCTCACCACAAACATCTAATCAAGACACTTGGTGGATTGATAGTGGGGCAAGCTCCCACATGACTCACCAAAAAGACTACTTTTCTAATCTACTTTCTTACAATAGTTCTAAGAGATTTATTTTCATTGAAAGTGATCAAGAATGTGAGGTTGTAGGTGTTGGATCCATTCCTTTATGTTTAGGATCATCTAAAAAAGTAAATCTATTTTGGGGAGAAGCTATTTTATGTAATAGCTAATAGTGCCATTGAAGGACTTACACCTTATGAAGTATTGTATGGCAAAAAGCCAAATCTTAGTGATTTGAAAGTTTTCCGCTTTCCATACCCATAATGTATTTGTTTTTCTAAATGGTACTATTTTAAATATGGCAACAAATACAGTGACATGCACGTTGACACTAGTGTAAACACGTTTGGATCCGAATGTTGGCTTCATATTCATCGTAATCTCTTTGACGAGTTGGAATTTTGTCAATTCGATGGTCAATTGATCAACATAAGGCCAATCGTGAGAATCGATTGTAGGCTCAGAAAGAGGCGATAATTTGCCAGCCCCAAAGTTTTTCTTTGGAACTTCATACATGTGATCGTAAAAGTAAACACCCAGTCCTATGATCGCAGAAGACTTGAGCCCATCATATATTAGTACTCCATATTTCGCATGTATTGCAGAGAACTTTCCCGTAAACGATTTTACGTGCTGCCAGTCATAGCTATCTGAAGGAAAAACATATGCACAAGAGATAATAGAATGAAGCAACAATAAATTACAAGTAAAATATGTTTGACATTCAAAGATGTAAGACTTACAATGCGAAAGTATATTTCTATCAGCAACTGCCGTGTCCAACAAAATATCTCTATGCATGTAGATGTGTTGCACTCTGGCTAGGTAATCTCTGTTGCAATCGATTTTGAATTCGTGAATTCTTCCTCTCCAATGGTGCTCTTTGTTGTCACGTTTTCTCTTTGCAACCCTATGAATTCCTTTACCAGAGGGTTGCATATATACCCAATCAAGAGTCGAAAATGTTGTAGGCACCCAATGGTCATTGGAGTCTTTGATTGGTGCAACAACGGAGTTCAATTGAATCTTTGTTCTTCTTGGTTGACTAGAAGTCATGATCTATGAAAAGACAAAGTGTCTGGTCTTGAGTTAGAGAGTGTATAATACAGAGGGAAGATTGCCTATGTCAATATGGAGAATGAGTTGAGTGGGAGGTCGTTGAGAGAGAGAGAGAGAGAGAGAGAGAGAGAGAGAGAGAGAGAGAGAGAGAGAGAGAGAGAGAGAGAGAGAGAGAGAGAGAGAGAGAGAGAGAGAGAGAGAGAGAGAGAGAGAGAGAGAGAGAGAGAGAGAGAGAGAGAGAGAGAGAGGGTTGTATAGGTTGAATATTTTGAATGAGTAGATAAATTAGCCATTAGGTGCAGGTATATTGGGTCTAGTTCATAGCTATGTGATTGGTGTAGTTAGCCTCCCATGTAGAGTTAATGTAGGGTTAATGCTAGAGGTGTATTTAGTGGTCCCACACTTGATTTAATCTACACCATGCAATTTGCCATGTCATATGGGCCATTGCTGCTCAATTGTCATTCTTTTATTGGCACACGTTTCGTCATTAACACTAATCATGATTAGTGAAGAGCCCCTTTTTGAGTCCAAAAAGGGCCCTAATGCATGGTAATTTTCTCCAGCAGGCTAGTGTCCGGTAAATGGAAATTTGATTTCCTGGTACTGTGCTTTTTATCGGTTTAACTTTGGAATAGGAATATCCTCAGTTAAATGGTAACCTTTGGTGTTCTTCCTTTTGGACTTGGTGATGCACCAATAGGCTTGTCCTAAATGATTTTGATCTTTAGGATTGGGCAATTTAAGCTTTTTAGATACTTGTTAAAGTGAACAATGGAATAAGGTTGTAATTTTTGGGAGGTAGCTCTATTTTCGGGTTTTGAATATTGTCAAAGAGTACCGAAAACCAAATTTTATGGACTTTTCATTAAGTTCAGGCAACTTTAACGAAGTAATGAAAGTGGAACTGGAATAGTCAGAAAGGAAGTAGCCTAGCATTTACTTGTGTCTAAGTAGTTTTCGGGAGACTTCGCTAAAAGAAATTTCGGGTGACCGAAAAATTTAAGGGAGGAAGAAAATGAGACACCTGAGTAGGTAAATGTGATGGTGTTGTGTAATTTGGATTGTTTAAGAATCCCTGTAAGAAAATTGCATAACACCGATTTTTTGAGTTCATTAAGTTGAATTTATTTTGACTTCTTTGAATTGAATTTATTTTAAATATCTATAGGACCAAGACTTGACCCTATTTGTTATAGGAAATTGTGACATGAAATGAGAATGACACTGGGTTCACAATTGTATTGTAAAGAGCCTTATTCCTAGGAGTTGGAACTCTCGGATGTAGGAATTTGTGGATGACAAAACCAACCAGATGTGTTGTTTTATGTGACGGTACAATCATGTATAGATTCTTGTTAAATCACAATTGATCCATTAGGAACAAATATGGGGTTACTCCAGTACTTGGCGGAATAGATATGTGCATGTCTGGTATTGGAAATCCAGATAGAGTTTTTAGATCTCTGGATTATCAGATAGTGTTGTTATGGATCTTCTTGAAGATCAGATCCTATATTTTGGTATAGGATGGTCAGATATTTTTTTTGATTTTTTGTTGGTCAGATTTAAAAGCAAAGGACTTTCTTGGAGAGAAAACTGATGGTATGGGACATCAGTGATTTCAAAGAGGGAATTCTTGTGTGAGAATGATCTGTAGGCCAGTGGGTAGTATTTACATTAATAGTAATGCTAACAGTTGAAACCATTGGTTAGTTTTACTTAAGATAGTTGGAGAAGTTATGAGATATAGATCCGGATCCCTCAATGGTATCTCATAAATTCCAAATCGGAAACCCTTAAAAGCTATTTCTCTTGGAATCCAGAGATTTTCCTTGTGGAAAAGATTTCAAATTGATTCTTATATTTCCTGAGTGGTATGTTGTACATATACTCGAGTATCTTTCAATGATTAAGAATGGTTTTAGAATCCTGAGAATTATGATTGACGAATCATAAGATTCTAAATGTTTATGATTGACGGATCATAAACTGATACTTAAAGATCATTTGAAGATTATAAGAAAATGTGAAGATTCTTAACATAATGAGTAATTCTTGATCAATTGGGAGAGTCAAGGATTTAGATCTGTTGGTTGAACTCTAAATTTCTTTACTCCAACACATATTTGAGATTGTGTGGATCTCACAGGCATTTTCATTAAGTAATTGCTTACTTATGAGGAATTTGCTTACCTTACTGATTGTAGTCTATAAGTGCTTGTGCGCTAAGTTCAGTCTTTATCTCCAGATTTATAGGAGATAGATAAATCTATTAAGATAGGATAGTTGTTGATTTCTTGCATTTGGTGCTAGAAATGGGGCTGTTAACTCATTTGAGTAACTGTAGTACTCTGGTTTGAGTTATAATTGTCTGAGACTTGATGGATCTCCTAGAGATTTTAGATGACTGAATTGTGATATTTTGATATTCTTAAAAATATTTGCCAAGAAGCCTTATTTTCTACAAGAAATTGACATGGAATTTCTCTAACTTTTGGAGTAGATTAGCCCATTTGGAATATTTATAGCTTAGTGTATCTTGGGGATTTAAATTTGTAATCATGAGTAGAGGCAAGCAATTTTAAGATTGTTGCATCTCTGAATACTTATTTAGATGGAAAGATTAGACTAAGAATAATGATTCATGGGAATGGTTTGAAAGCTTAAGGAATAGTTTCATGTTTCTTTTTCCTGTTCTGAGGACAGAACCTGTCTAAGGGAGGAAGAATGTTATGGCCATATTCTGCTAAGGACATGGAATAGTCCTAATATGGTAGACCGGCCCTCCAGTGTTTGAGATTATTGGTCATGCCTAGATTTTATTCCACGTCGACCTGTTGGTGACTAATAACCTTGAGAGGACCCAGACACTCTAATTGAGACATATGGAGTAGTGCATGTACGTGTGACTGATATAGACAGGAGATATGCATGAAGAGTTGTAACCTATTTATAGTTGACCTGCATGGGGATTGCATGTGGTCATGCACAAGATCCTAATCTCTATATATTGAAGTAGTGATTATTCCGTCGACGACTTTGGTCTAGGTTACCTGTTGAGCTCTTCTCCTCTTGCTATCACATGGGATGGCTTGGGGGCTAGATCCAAGAGGATTCTCCAGGAGAGATCTAGGATTGGTTGGGTGGTTTTGCTCCTCAGCCTCTCTTGTGTTTTCCTATCCTCATCTTATGCAAGTAAAATCACAATGAAGCGCCAAGACGAGCAGGATATGCAAGAGGTTCTCAAGCGTGCCGAAATGTAAGAGGCCATTGAGAGATCTCAATTTTGTAAAATAGTTTTTGTTGCGAATAAGCACTTGGTTTTACGCAAGCAAGCATGAATCTATGCTTTTCCAAGTATCAAGCAAAGAGCCAATGTGGAGGCGAAAGCGACGTTATTCGATATGTGTTGCAGTGGGTTCTGCAACAAATTAGGAGAGGATGATGTTGGCTGATTCTGAGGAATCCCCAAGATGTTGGGCTAAAGCTATTCTAAGAGCACCTCTCACCTTAGACCGAGGAGGTCTCTGAGGGAAGAAAAAAGAGGAGAATGAGAGCCGAGAAATACTAGCTAGGACAACAATTAGAGATCTTGTGAGCCTCATGGTGAATCCCAAGTGATGGAATGACCATGTAGGAGCTAACATGTGTAGGCATTTGTAATAAATGTTGTAGACCCCTCTTAAATAAAGTAGAGTGAGCCACCTTCTGATGGTGACCTCTAGTGGAGGAACTAATGCCACTTGTAATTTGCTAAATTGTGGAATTGCCACAGGCTCCACCTAGGCAACTCATTGGCTTATTTAAGAGCCCCCCTCTCTTGTGAGGGAGATTTACTTGTAATGTCATGCTCTTGCTTTGAATAAAGAAGATCCTCCACGAGTATTGGCCTTCATGGAGCTCCTTGATAATAGTAGTTTCTTGTGTGATGCTTTCTATGATCTTGCACTTCTATCTCTTTGTGTGGTTGTGGAATTAGATTGATTTCTTGCTTTTTTTCATTATGTTTGTGGAAGTAGAGTGGATTAGATATCTTGTTTCTTGTTTCTAGAATAGGATCAAGCTTCAAGTAAACCACATAGGCTGAAATAGTGGCATAGATCTTGCATATTTATCTACTTTTTAGTTCTTGATGTTCTTGAGAAGTTCAAGAATCAAGAAATGGGTATTTCTCAATCCTTGCACTTGTAATGCTTGTTAGTTAATTTCTTGTTTTCTTGTTCTTGATTCTATTATTGCATGTAGATTAATTGTAGGTTGCTAGGAACTATTTTTTTGATTTCTGTAGCATCACTAGAAGGATCTTGTAGTGTTCATCCAAGAAGCAGGTTGATTTGTAGATGGACATTATTGACTTGCATGTTTCAATGAATGTGAGTGCTTCAAGAGTGAACCATCCCATGTATCCATTGACAGGCTGGATTTAAAACATATAACACAACATGTGCAGACCATTTTGCCTGATCTGGGCAACAAACTAAGAAGATAATCTCAAAATGCCCAACAACCTGGTAACAGATAGAAACAATATGTAACCAGAGAAGAAGAAGCATAAAAAAGTTTCACAGATTCTTAGATACAAAATCTGTGAACAGTGTTGCAAAATATTAGTTGCAACTTGCACCCCAAGACCTTTGAGTTAGAAGCATATTGTAGAACAATTTTGAATGCCAAACATCAGTTCTATTCATCTTTTCAGTGGAATATCATCTTCATCGGAGAACGTGTCTACAAAAGACCTTCATTTTGGAGATTGCTCAGTAGATGTGACATCAAACTGCAAGCAATCCACCGTATCTAAGGCTTATGTCCAATTTACTACATCAATTTGCAAATGACAATTCTCCTCCAACAACATCCATCATCTGATTCTTCATCAGAATGATTTGTTGTGGAGGAGCTGGCGACCATGGCCCTTTGGTTGGTCAGTTTCATAATCCAAGTATCAAGATCAATCTTTATTGCAAAATTGTGATTCTGTCTCTAGTTGTGAAGCATTTGTGACATTTTGAGCCACTTCCCAATAGGACACTGTAGGATTGGGGGGATTCTGGTAGGTCCAAGACTACAAAATCTAGCATGAATCGAATTCCTGCTATCATGGTATGTCCTTCCTTGGTTATTCCTTTACGGTTTCACACTTTATTGGTTAGCTATTTGGATCGTAAAAGGGGTGCTCACCATACGAGTAAGTCCCCATGTGTGGTATAGCTTGGAGGAGATGATATTCACTCCTGATCCTCCATCAACTATGGCCGTATTTGGCATCTTTTTCTCATCCTACTTCTACTTAGTGGACTGGTTGTGATCCTTCATCCCTTTTGTCTGGCATCAGATTAGTAGGGTGCGTCTCTGTTGTATCGTTGCTTGGTTCATCTATGTATGTTTTCAATCCTTCCCAGAGGATCAGATGCGTTTTGAACAAGGTGCCCAATGGTAAACAGATGTCTCCTCTCAATAGATTGACTAAGACAACTATATGGTCCTTCTTGGCTAGTTTTGTTGATGGAAATGAAGCTATTGGAGATTCATTATATCACTCATCCATGACTAAGTTCTCAAGTGTTGAGCTACTTAGTGCCAATGTTTGGAGATTGTCAATTTTTGGTGAATTCATGGTCATTTTTTTGTGTCAAGTAGATCTTGAAGATGGACTAGTAAAACTTGCTTGGTTTATGGAGTCATGTGGTGCTGCTTTAGTATCATGGATGTACTCACTTACTCATGGATTTCCAAGGCTTGATGGTTTCTTGTGGCAAGATGGAGATGGAGGCTCATTCATGGAGTGTCATGGTGGATACATGGCAACAAAGGACAAAGAATGAGGAGACATGCAAGCAAATCTTGATCACTTACATTTATTGTTTTTTGCTATATTTTTTCAGAGAGTTCAGAGTTGGAAGCATGGTGGAATCATTGCATTTACATTCTTTTCTTCATGGCTCATTGAAGTGGTATTGCAACATTTTGTGAGGGAGCAAGTCATTGCAAAGGAGGTGGAGCTTCAACATGTGTCCTCAAAATGTGTAGCTGATATCTTCACCAAAGCATTTGGAAAGGACTTGTTCATGAAGCATAGGACATCACTTGGAGTGTTATCAAAGTCCATGCTAAAACTAGTTGAAGAGAGAGTGTGAAAGATTCAACTAGTTTGATCATATTTGCTACATTTCCATATTTGGCAAATTGAGGCCAACTTTGTTTGAGACTTAGAGTTTAACTTTTCAAAGTTATATTAGTCTAAATGTCATTTGAGTTACCTATATGGAAATAGTGGGAAAGTTAGAAGGCGAGTTTGAGTAGATTTAAATTTGAATGTTAGCTACTTTTAATCTAGACCCAAAAATAGTAGGGTTAGGATTTTGGTGGAAAAGCCAAGTGGCCAAATAGAGTTTGGACCTGCTATAAAAGGATGTAAGTTGTGAGGACATATCTTCTCTCTTTTCTATCTCATTTCATGCTTATACATGGTTCTCTTGGGTTCTATTATCCATTGGTGCACTATACTTGTGATTGCATGCAATTCTATGTGTAGAATAATCTATATTTGTTATTTTTGGATCCACAGGTGTGAAATACAATAGCTTGCTGGTTTTGTACGGACAGCAACAATACTTTATCATTTGATTCCTGTTTGATCAAGTTCTATTAGAGTTTGCATCTCATTTTGTGTGTAGATGCTGATTTTTCTACATTGGTGACATTGGTAGAGTATCTTCTTTTGTAACCCAAGATCTTGTTGTGGATTGGATCATCAATGATCTGAAATCCTTCACAAATAGCTCCAATACACAGGGGTGAGTCGATTATCACTATAAGTAGGTACTAAGATGTTCTCATACAAGAATTTAGCAGTGGAGTTGGCGTCAGCCTTCCTCACCGCCTTGGCTTCTACCCATTTGGTTAAGTAGTCGGTGGCTACGATGATATATCGAGCTTGGGAGCCACAAGCAGCTAGACAAATAGGGTCGACATAGTCAATGCCCCATTTCTCAAACAACATCTCAGCCAGTATAGGTCGTAATGGCATTCTATCATTTTCTTGGGTCCAATTGAACCGTTTGCACACATCACACCTTTTAACCTGATAGTGGTTATCTTTGAACATTGTGGGCCACCATAGGCCATGTTGCAGCACTTTCCTATTGGTAACTTTGGCAGCGAAATGCCCCTATTCCTTCGTGAGCGATACTGAGTACTTGGGACACTTCGTGTGGTAGGATATAGCAGCGTATGATTCCATCGTTACAAATGCGATAAAGCTGTCCTACTATCAACGTGAAAGGGGTAGATTTGATGATCAACCTGCATCATTCTATCTTGTTCATCTCAAGGGGAGGACGTCCCGACATAAGATATCCAATGATGTTGGCAGCCCACTCAGGAACGACATCGACGTGGAACATGATTATGTCAGGGAGATCATCATCGACGTCTTTACTCTCAGGAACATTGCGGATCCATGAGAGGTGATCAACCAGATAGTGTTGTTTCCCTTTGCGAACAGCTATTTTAAAGTTGAACACTTGGAGAAGCAACAACCATCGGGTGATCCGTCCGGTTGTGCAAGGTCTATTTACCAAATACAGTAGGGCTTGGTGATCTATGAAGAAGACAAAAGGATTGGCTAGCAGGTAATGGAAGAATTTCTTCACACTATATACCATGGCTAGCGCTTCTCGTTCGGTGGTTGTATAGTTCATCTCCGCATGAATCAACTGCCTACTGGCAAAATAAATCAGGTAATCCTTCTTGTACTCCCCAAGCTATGTCAGAACACTCCATATGGCTTACTTAGAAGCGTCTGTGTGGACATGGTATTCTATGGTCTAGATAGGGAGTCGAAGGATTGGAGCGGTGACTAAGGCCTTCTTGAGTTTATGAAAAGCCTCAGTGGCTTTAGCTATCCATTCTAGTCTGGGATGGTCATATGATAGATCAAAAGGGGCAGCTTAGCGAAATTCAAGGCAAATCTCCGATAATAGTTGCAATGCCCCATAAAGATGTATACTTCATGTACAGTTCATGGCTCAGGCAGTATGCGGATCTTGTCGACATCGGTAGTGATACCATGTCTCAAAACTACATGGCCTAGCACTATGTCGTGCGTGACCAGAAATTGGCATTTGGCCGGGTTTAGAGATATGCCGAATAATTGACATTTGGATGAACACTTTCTCTAACCAAGCTAGGTGTTGGGATCTAGAGTCGTCCATAAAAATTTCAAGGAATTTTCGAAGATAATCTTTAAAAGGAAAACTTGTGAAAATTGTCAACATTTCCTAGCTAGTTTGAGGCCTAAATTGGCTAAAATTGTAAATAGTTTTGGTTCTGGAGTTTCACACGTGTGAAACAGGCCACAATGTTTTTATTTACTGTATTTTTTCAGTATGATGAAGTGTCAAACTTCATACCCTTCAAAATGAGACCATTTTGATGTATTTTGGTCATATAAGCCATTTTTAGCTATTTTTCCTATATAGGGAATATCTAGGGTCAAGTACCTTCTAGAGAGAGGAGAGAGAGTCATCTTCCTCATCCATAAATAGTAGGGAAGTCGTGGAGAACAGGTTGGAGAAACCTTTTGTATGCTTCATTGAGATCAATAGATCATTGTCATTGTTTCTTCCTCCATTGAGAGCATTGTTGTGTGTATTGTCTTCAAGCTATTGTGTATGATCTTAGGTGCTTTCCAAAAGTGATAGGCTGATGTATTATGGACTGTATAATGCTATTTTGGGCCGCACTTGATGTTTATGGAAGTTTCCATTTGTGATAAATGCTTTTTGATCAAGTTCTTTGCATTCTAGGTAGCATAGAATGTGTTGCCAATTCCTAGCTTATGTAGTTTGGAGTGCAAGCATTCAAGCCAATGATCTTGGAGTTTAGATCCACTTAGGATCTGTATTTTTCACATAACTCATCACTCGTTGGAAGGTGCTGGGAGCGTTGCACAATCCAAATGGCATCACTCTGAAGGCGTACGTTTCCCACTCGGTGGAAGTGGTTTGTGCTGATATTCTGGGACTATTTGCACTTGGTTGTAGCCACTAAACCCGTCTAGAAAGCTATAGGCTTCTGCTCCGGCTATTCTCTCTAACACATTTTCCGTGAATGGTAGGAGAAAATGGGCCTTGTTGGTTACTGAATTCAGCTTCTTGTAGTCTACACAGATGCTAAGTTTTCCATTTTTCTTAGGTACTGTGAAAGATTTGAGATCCATTAGGATCTAAACCTATAATTGATCTTGGGTTTAGAAACAAGCAACTCACCAATCTTGCCAATGTAGAAAAATCATCATCTACACTAAAAATATGATGCAAACTCTAATAGATCTTGATCAAACATTAACCAAAACATAAAGCATTGTTGTTTTCCATACAATTATAGTAATCTACTGTATTTTGCACGTGTGGATCTAATAATAACAACTAATGACCATTCTATACATAGAATTGCAAGATCTCACAAGTATAGTGCACCAATGGATAGTAGAACCCAAGAGAACCATGTATAAGCATGAATGAGAGAGAGAGAGAGAGAGAGAGAGAGAGAGAGAGAGAGAGAGAGAGAGAGAGAGAGAGAGAGAGAGAGAGAGAGAGAGAGAGAGAGAGAGAGAGAGAGAGAGAGAGAGAGAATCCTCTGTTCCCATGAGTTACATCCTTTTATAACAGGTCCAAAACCTAAATTGCCACTTGGTTTCCCTCCAATATGAAAACCCTACTATTTTTGGGACTACTCAACATTCAAATTTGAATCTACTCAAACTCGACTTCCACATTTCCCACACTTTCAAAATTTTTTTATTCAAATACTTTTAGACTAATATAACTTTGAAAAGTCAAACTCTAAGTCTAATATGAAATTGGCCTCAATTGCCAAATAAACAAATGTAGCAAATATGACTAAACTAGTTGAAATTTCTCACACTCCCTCTTCAACTAGTTTTAGCATGGACTTTGATAACACTCCAAGTGAAGTCCTATGCTTCATGAACAAGTCCTTTCCAAATGCTTTAGTGAAGATATCAGCTACACATTCCCTTGAAGACACATGTTGAAGCTCCACCTCCTTTGCCATGACTTGCTCCCTCACAAAATGATATGCCACCTCAATATGACATGAAGAATCACATAGAATGTAAATGAGATGATTCCTCCATGATATCAACTTTGAACTCTCTAGAAAATTACATCTAACAAACAATAAATGTGAGTGATAACCATTTGCTTGCTTGTGTCCTCCCTCTTTGTCCTTTGTTGCCATGTATCCACCATGAAACTCCATGAATGAGCCTCCATCTCCATCTTGCCACAAGAAACCATCAAACCTTGGAAATCCATGAGTAAGTGAGTACATCAATGATACTAATCCAGCACCACATGATTCCATAAACCAAACAAGTTTTACTAGTCCATCTTCAAGATCTACTTGACACAAGAAAATGACCATGAATTCACCAATAACTGACAATCTCCAAACATCGGCACTAAGTAGCTCAACCCTTGAGAACTTAGCCATGGATGAGTGATATACAAGCAACTCACCAATCTTGCCGATGTAGAAACTGTGAAAATTGTCAACATTTCCTAGCTAGTTTTAGGCCAAATATGGTATTTTTGGCACATAGTTTTGGATCTAACCTTTCACACATGTGCAAGAGCCTAGATACTTTTATTTTAAAATATATTTCATATTGAAGAAGTCTCAAACTTTAGGACCTTCGAAATGACACCAAAATCATGTTATTTGGACATATAGGCTAAAATTGGCTATTTAAAATTGGGCCCTAAGTTCTAAAGAGAGGATAGAGAGTCATCTCTCTCACCTATATTAGGCTGTAATTTGTGGAGAACAGGTTGGAGAAACCTATTGTATGGTTCATTGAGATCAATTGATCATTCTCATTCTTTCTTCCTCCATTGAGAGCATTGCCTTGTGTATTGTCTTCAAGATTTTGTGTATGATCTTAAGTTTTCAAAAGTGGTAGGGTGCTGTTGGGCACCCTTTTTGCTGCTATTTTTGGCTGCCATCAGTACCTTTTATTAGTTTCTTTTGTCTCTTAAATGCTTTGTCAAGTTCATGTGTATCAAAGGTAGCATTAGGATGCTTTGTCATAATATTGACGCTTGACCCGAAGTCAATTATTACTTTTTCAATTAAACATCATGAGAT
Organism: Diphasiastrum complanatum; assembly: GCA_029204225.1. NCBI lineage: Eukaryota > Viridiplantae > Streptophyta > Lycopodiopsida > Lycopodiales > Lycopodiaceae > Diphasiastrum > Diphasiastrum complanatum. Next base: position 39,247,431 of record CM055099.1, read on the forward strand.
AGAGACATCGATCTCTGGCGCTCCCAGTTCTCCGAGGTCAATGGCAAAAAGGGATATCTCAGATAGAGAAATCTTCTTCTTCCTCCTTGTCTGTGATAGACTCTTCGACTGCTTTTGATAATACTTGTTGTTAGATAGGAGCTACTCAAATGTGATATTTGGCCTCAAGGAGCCAATATCGGAAACAATATCATACTGCTAAAGTCTACGACAACATTGAATAACTTTGAATTTAGTGGAACTTCCTCTTCGTCTTCAAAAGTGATCTTCTTTTGATCAACAATACAATGCATAATCATGCTAGAACTTGATCAAACATCCAAATATCACCATAAATGGAAACATTACTAAAAAATAATAGCCAACTAGCTCTAATACCATGTGAAAAAAGTGGATCTTGAATGGATCCAAATTTCCAAAATACTTGGCTAAGATCTTTTCATAACAAGCTACAAAAGCTTACTAACCTTTGTTTTGTGAGTTGAACTTTTGGATCAAAAGCATAGTTCAGGTCTATTGAAGATCAGAGACTGAGAAGAAGCTATTCTGGATCAGATCATCACAACTAATCATTTGTTGATTGTGAGACTTGTGCATATTCAATATTAACAATGTTCTTTTCATTCTATTGTTGACAATCTCCATTTTTTGGATGAACACTCTCCTTAAGTGGATGAACCTTCTCCTTAAGTGGATGACAAATGCTCTTTTGAGTGAGTTTGTAATTCTCCTAAAGGCTGAGCAAAGCTCCCATTTGGATGAAAGATCCCCTTTTTGGGTGAACATATTGTAAGCTCCATTATGAAGAGCAGATTGTAAAGATTGTCATCAATTTTGGCATAAATTTTGGTGTACTTTGTTGAGCATGTAAGTAAATGTCCTTATGTAGTTTGATTGGAGCATTTGCTGGAAGGTTTTAACCATTATGCAAATGTGTTTTCAGGTTGAGAAACGTTCTCATGTGAAGTGATCTTAGATCTACATCTAAACATCAAGATTTGACAAGCTAGTGAAGCTAGTCTTGTGATTCACTAAGTGTGCTCTTTCATTCACCTCTAAAGCTTGTATTTATCACTTGATGGAGTTTATAAACTTTTAGAAGTGTGGTTTAAATGTGGTTTTACAGGTTGAATCAATATCTTAGTGTATTGGTTAGTTCAATTCTAGGTAACTTGGCAGTCTAGTCTTGTGTATTTTCTAAGAATGCAAGTAACTCTTCACACCATAACTTGATTTGGTCACTTGCTGGAAAGTTTGAGAGCTTAAATAAGAGTGTGTTCAGGTTGGTTTGAGTTTGTAATCCATTCTTAGTGTGTGCAAAGTGTTGCATGTGTCTCAATCTTCCTTTCTATGCTTGGAAACCAGCCAGGTTTAAGATAGAAGTGTTTTAGGGTCCTAGATCTTCTGAGATCTCCTTATCCATCATTTGTTGAGAGAAAAGTGAGTGCTAGGTGCATTAGAACAGAACCTAAAAGTTGAAGAATCATTATATTCATGGCTTCCAATGGTGGGATCATGTTAGAAACTAACGATAGGTTGAGTTCACCAAACTACTCTACTTGGAAAGTGAGGATGGAGTCCTTACTTGAGTTGAATGAACTCATGGACATAGTTGCAAGAACTGAAGAGAGACCACCCATAGTTCAAGAGCAACAAAGGTTTGATAAGAAGGCTAAAAGGGCTCTTCATATCATTAAAATGAATGTTAGCAATGAACTTCTCAAGGAAGTTGGTAAGTGTCAAAGTGCAAGTGAGGCATGGAATGCCTTGAAGAAACTCTTTGAATCAAAGTCTACATCTAGGGTATCGATCTAGAGGCAAATATTTTCTAGTAGACAAAGAGAGGTAGAAAGTGCTCATGCATTTGTCTTGAGGGTTAAGTCCTTAAGTGATGATCTAGCATGCATTGATGAAAGCATAAAAGATGGTGAAATAGTCCAGGTTATGTTGAATGGTTTGCTAGATGAACATGCTAACCTTGTGTGAAGTTTGCCATTCAAAGAGTCTTGCCAAGTGTGGTTGACTTGCAGGAAATTTTATTGGCTGAAGAACATAGGTTGCAATCAAAGCTTGATGGTGCATCCTTGCAAGGTGGAGGTGAAGAGACTATCATTGGTTGTTTTCTGTATCATTTGAACATCAATATTTGAAAATTTATCTTTTCTCAAGTATTTCACCATGTTGTCTAACTTTTTCCAAACTTCTACTTTGTGTATAAGAGTAGAACCTTCTTCTTCGAAATCTTGAGTTGCTGCAATAATTTATTTCCAAATCGTGTATTGAACCTTAGATTGTTTGCTAGAATAATTTGATAAAAATTTGCGAGCTTTAGATCCTCCAATGCTCGGCTTGCATGGAATATTTCCTGTTTTACCGTATAGCTTGTCATCTTTTTTTATTTTAACGTGACCTTTATGTACGCCTGCTTTGGACAACACATCCTCTAATCTGGAAATAGCTTCCTTCGTAGAGGCCTCTGGCTCGGAATTCCATGCAAACAAGATGTGAAGATATATCATTTTTTCTATATAACGCACCTTTGCATGCAATGTACATATATGAACATTTCGTAAAGAATCGGTAGTACAAGTTTCCAATTAGGATCTTCTCGATCTCTTGATATTCCTGTACTCCTTGTCATGTCTTTTGCTGTTTTCATGTAGTACAAACAAGGGTATTTAGAGTTAGCACCATGAGATACATTGAACATACATTTTAATGTCTTCAGATCTCTTGTTATTGACATTCTCATTTGTAATACAATAAAAAAAAAATGATGAATGTTAATAACTGATTAATGTCAATAAATAAGTTGTTGAAATTGTTATATGCTAGACTTTCTCCTTTCGAGCAATACACTTCATTGATATGAGATGAATTACCAACTATTGTCTGCATACCATGGTTTAACATGTCTTTTTAAAAAAAAAAGATGAAATGGTCGTGGGATTGGAAACTTTTTAATATTTACCTATGCAAATGCCTCCTTTATCATCTTAAACATTGTTGCATATGCTTCCCTACTGATGCTAGAAAAGTCACATGCCCCCTGAAGCAAGGTAGTGTCTAATATTTTTCCAGCTTCATCCATAATGCTATCAGTAACTGAAGCCTTAATCTTTTTCATTTTGTTATTATTTAACATTGATTTCATAGATTTAGAAGTCAAGATAGAGCCTAGTGAGTTTCCAGTTGAAATCTCATCGGCCAAATGGTCTTCAACAACCAATGCTGATTTGCATTGCAAACATAATGTTCATGAAAATGTCAGTAGAAATTAGGACACTCATAGTATTCACAGCAGTATATAATAAGCAAATCAACAGAAAGTTGAAATGAATAAATAACAAAATTAGTGATTATGAATGAATCAAAAAGTTCAAGCAATATTCAATACCAAATAAGCTATAACTTACTTGAATGCACAGATTCGTCTTTTTCTATGACCTCCTCTGGATGATAGATCACATATATCCTTGTTTACTAGTCTTTTCCTCTTGTTGCTTTGGACCTTTCTGTTGAGCACATCCATATCTTTAACAAGAGACAAATATGAGATACGCATGGATTGAAATGCAATTTTTATTTCATCATTACTAGTTGTATAATGATGCAAAGAAGATTTCAACCTTTGGATCTCCTCCTTGAGCATCTCATTTTCATCCAAAAAGTTTTCATCTTTGTCGATTTTTCTTCGCACTCCTTTGATATTTTCCTTGATTCCTCTTCCAAATAATGTATTCTTTGCATTGAATGTGCATTCCCATAGAGCATCAAATTCTCACAGTAACCCAAAAGGCCATTTTTACCATGACACATATAGATTATTAACTGACTCACCGAATGAAAATCTGGATGTTGCAATGAACATGGATCAATATGATACAATGTTCATGATAACCATAAATCTACATGTTTTAGCTTTTCCTCCCTGTATCGGACCATATCAGAAGTTGACAATTTGGGTTGCTTTGAATTTCTCGTCCTGAGCGGAGCATATTTTGGTGACAGATCCACATGAAGATGATAAAGCTTTGTCATCAGTACAGTAGTATAGTAACAAACAACACAATGACAATAACAAAGCTGGAGATGGCGCTAACGACTCTGCTGGAGATAGAGATGGCGTAGGCTTTTTTCAGAAATGTCACTCTTAATTCAAATTTTTGAGTGTTTCCAGCTATTGGGAGAGAATATTTCAGCATTTTGAGAAATTATATTTTAACTGTGGTTAAACACCAGTGAAGTTTGATGTGACTAAACTAAGGTGCATTCATTTACATGGAAAGTAGTGTGGGCAGATGCGTAAAGAAGTTAGAAAATGATTTTATAATTACTTTTTAGTTATATATCTCTCTCCTAAATGGCATTTCTTATAGGGCCCTCTTTGGGCCCATATTTTCTCTAATAGGCTTACATTCATGTCATCACAACCATCTACATCACTCTTTGTCAATGTCCCTAGTCGTTGCCAAGAGATTTCTAGCTAGTTGCCAATCGTTTAGACTATTTTTGCTTCTCACTAATCTAGCATCTACTGCAAGAACAAGTCCCTTGCCCTCAAATGTCGTGGCAACCGTGAACTTTTACACCCACCTTATCTATAGTTGCTTGTCCAAATGACCAACATACATGTACGAACTATGGGAAGATGGGAAAACCCATCATTGTAAAAAAGATGAAAGATGAAATGTGAAATATCTACTCTTTATGAGACCTTGTTGGGCAAGTATATTTTGCACCATGACCACCCATGGAGCTAAATGCTAGGCAAAGCTGGTGGTTAGAGAATAGGTGAGAGCCTAAACTTGAGCATAGTGTGAGCCATTGTGATACTCGTGATCTCAAGGCATGCACTTAGCCTCAAACACCACCTCGTGCTTGGACTTAGCTCCGTCCCATGAAGACACAACTATCATTATAAAACCAAAGAGGTGTTTAATCTCATTCACATATCTATGCAATCCTATAAAGACTGTTTCAAGAGGCAATGACTCTTCACATGTCTTCTCGACAAAGTGAGGATAAAACTATGCCTAGAAGCTACCTAATAGATATCATGGAAAGAGTATGTTAGACATCATCATGGAAGAAGTGTGTTACATAGAAGCAAGTGATCTTTTAGACTAGGAATTATGACAAGACTAGGTGAGATCAATTAGAGATCCATCATGACAAGATGCCACTCTTATTGGGTGATTTGTGTGTACACTTTGTGGGTGTTCTTTTTGTGGAGAGTGACACAATTGTTCTTTGATGGTTGTTCATCTGGTGAATCGATGCAATCCGATTGAGAGAGATCCTCTTTACTCCCTGCTGCGTGCAACAACAAATGGAAAGTTGAAAGTTTCCATACACGCGATTCATGTGAGCAGCTTTGCGGACCCTCTGAATCCTCCATAGAATACCCTTTGTGGTTCTTTAAGTCGTCACGATTCGTTGATGGTGAGGCATCTGCCTTGTACTTTAGAGCAGTACACAAGTCAGAAGAGCCACAGAACGACAACTGCATCCCTTCGTCCTTGATGAACGCTGACAACAGTGTTTCTTCAGTATTAGGGTTAGGCTTTAGGCCGCTTTAGCCTTCCAATTTGATAATAATGACTCGTTGGGAGCTGCAATCCCAGGTGCGACTGTTGTGTATGTTTAAAAGTGAGGTGGGTATCCGCCCGCGCTTGGTCAGGAAGGGTTGGATCTAGAAACACGGTCAATCTCAGTCACATCGCTGTTGTTTTTTTTCCTTTTTTTGCTTTTTTATGTGGCATTTATGAGATGGATTGGGTCAAACTCTTGACCTCATGTACCCTTAAAGCAACCTCACACTGCTACCTTAACTAGTATCGATCGCATGAAACCCAGCCAGCATCATGCATTTTTTGTTCTCTTGTATACAATAATGCATTTGCCGGTTTGAACAGGTGCTGGAATCTACTATCAAGAAAGCGTTGTTTTGAGAGGTAGTTTCTACAGCTGTATGGATCTTGCAGCATCAGAAAGAGTGTTTTTCTTGACACAGAAAGAAACTACCTAGATTATTTAGCATACAAGACTCAGAAGGCGGCATATAGCCAGGATGGATGGAAGGGTCGAACATGTCTTTTCCACTGCAATGGTGTCACCATTGCCATGATTAGTTCCACAATTCCTTTTACAACACATGGGAAAGTAAATGAAAGAGAGTGCTAGATTCTTTTGGGAGTAGGCATGTGCCCTTTTAGGGTTTTTTGGGGTGAGGTGGAAGGCCTCGGTCTAAGGGGCCAGCCTTCCATGCAAAGAGGGTGGGAACTATTGTTAGGCGGGTATATAGGTGCCCAGGTGGGAACTAGTGTTGGGTGGGTATATAGGTGCCCGGGTGGTATCAACAATGGTATCACAAAACATACCCGACTGGTATATGATTTTGTGATACTAGGGTTAATACTCGACTCGGGCTGGTTTTAGCCCATTAATGCACATATCGATGCCAAGATTAGGGGCAAAAAATTCGATTATAACATTGTATGAATATAATATCCATTTTTAGTTAGTTTCCAAAATTTACATATGTGATAAATATCATTCATGGTGACCCAAAGACATTGTTGGGCACCAACAAAGTTTTGGCCTTTAAAATCATATGCATATCACATATAAAAATGTCATGCTTTTCATTAAATGCGCACTACCCTCGATAAAAAGTCTAATTCTAAAAAACATTTATATACTCATACCCGGGTTTATACTCGGCTGATAACACCTCTGCAATACCCAGACATTTGATACCAACCACCAATTTACAAAACATTGTGATATTTATACCCGGCTGGTATCAAAAATTTCGAAAAAGTATGATACCATGGCCCGGTTGGTATTAGAAATATTAATACCCGCCAAGCACTGGTGGGAACCTGAGGGCAGGGCCTTCCACTATGTAAACGTCAAGTGTGAGGGTGGAGAGAGAATGTGCATTCTGGAGAGAGAATGCACATTTCGGGGAGAGAGAGAGAAAGTGGCAAATTATGGAGGAGAAAAAAAGTGGATGCACAGTTTGGAGAAAGAATGACATTATGGAGCAAGAATGGTAGATTCCAAAGGAGAGAGAAACGTGGATGCATATCCTGGCTTTGAAGGTGCCTTTGGAATACAAAGGAAACCAGAGCACCTGGCATTACGACGGGAGGAGTCGTCCGACAAGACAGTGCCCTGCTTTGGCCCCAACTCAGGTGGTTGAAACCATAAAATATTTTCAAGTGCTCGAACCTTTGCATAGCTCGTGCTTACCTACTCGAAAAAACAAAAACTTTGAGACCCCCCAGTAATTTGGTGGTGCCATGTGGCACATTGGCAGCTCACTAGGGCCAAACGCTCAGCCAATGCCTCGGGTCCAATGGAGGGTGCAGACTTCATAAAGTGCATGTAAAAGAAATGTGCTACGGAAAACAAAATTCAAGGATTTTGCCTTAGAAGGCAAGACCTTTTCCTTCATATAGTTGGCGGGTCGTCCTCAAAGACCCTTCTATTGGGGAAGTGTCTCCTCTCAAGGGTGGAAGGGCCGGAGGAAAACACTTTGACTTTTTTTTGTCATAAATGTTTTTTTCAAAAAATTTCGACTTGTTTTTGTTTGAAAAGTTTTTTTCACATACCTTCTGAGCGGAAGGTGCGCGTAAAAAAAGGTCTATTTTTTTTAAATGCACCTTTTTAGATTCACTAAGAAAAAAAATCTGCACTCATTTTGGCCAAGGAGGTGAGTATGTTTTTCTTTTAAAACAAGAAAAAAGTTATTGTACGTTTGTACCCAAAACACATCTCAATAATGTACTTTTAAATCACGTGTTCCAAGTAAAAATTGGATGAAATAGGAGAGGGCACAAAAATATCAATAATGGTTATTATCTACATGGTATGAACCACAAAGGTAGTGTAACGCATTCTTTACGTGTAGAGGTTTACTTTTACAAGATTGACAAATATACAACCAAAAAGAACCCATGATACGTGAAAAAAACAACATGCCACTAAAGTAACCTAGTTACATAAGAGTGGTGGTTGCTCCGCAATGGCACCTAAAGCGACATATATTTTACACCTACCATATTTTTAGGTGCTGCTTGGAAATTTTTTGATGGTGGAGGATGCAAGCATGACAACATCCCGCCATTATTCTATCATCTCATCTTTTAAGAAACACGGGTTGCTCCGTCCTTGAAGGTGCCTGCTCAAATTATGGCTGCTATGAAAAAGGGCTGCTCTTGTATGTGCATACATTGTTGTGCAAGCTATTGCTATAATAAATGGTGGAAATAAAAAGTCAATGATTTTCCACGGTCAAACCACCATATGCTTACAAGCTTCCTTTTTACTCAATCAAAAGGTAAACTATGCTTTTTGGGGAATAATATAATTTGGGGAATGAATATAAGACTCTATTGATTGTTTTCTTAGATAGCATTTTTGTAAGCTTATATCAATGGCTCCTTTGCCCACATTTGCAGCAACCTTTTCATTTTTGTCACATAACCTAGATAACTAAAGGCCTTCTTGTGCAGTGTTCCTCTTCTGTTTCTCCAAATATCCCTATTGAGGCGTCTCTTCTGCCCTTTACTGATCGAGGAGCCTCCATCATGTTGGACAATTCAAGCTTCCTCAATCGTTGGATGAGGGGCCGCAATTAAGAACACATTGATCCTATGTTTTCTCTGGTGTAGTTGTGCAACAAATCGGAATCGAATCTCGATCTCGAATAAAGGAAAGAAAGTTCTAATCAGCTCACCACTTTTTGGAGGAAAATCTATATATTTATATCGTGATAGTTTCACTCTTGGTTGCAAACAAGAGCATAAAACAAGTAAATAGATTGAAAAGTAAAATAAGTGAAGTTAATAGTTGTGCACTAAATTGCAACAACTAATCCTTACATTGTAGCGTCCAAAAACTAGAAGACGTACAAATACAATAAGCTTCTAAAAATAGCTAAAAAGGGAGGCATAACTATGTATTGTGGCAAGTAGCAAGGGGTCTTTCCTTAACTTGGTTGAAATAAACGTGTGTAGATTTCAATAAATTTTTGTTAACATGAGAAAAGTAAGCAAGTTTTGATTCTTTTGCAAATAGGATATAATTGGCTACCATATGTATTTGTATGGTTAATGACGTCTACATGAAGTTTTGAAGAGTATGTGAGTAATTACTTTGATGGAACATGTCTATGTTGAACTCATCATGTATAATTATCAAACAAAGTAGAACGTATGTGGAAGAATATTGTTAATAATTTCTAAGTTACGACATTGTTTGCCGTTTGGATTACATAACTTGAAATGAACATGTGAACATGAAGATTGTAATTGGATGTAGGGACATAAATTTTGCATATTTTTTATTGTGGGTTTGGAAATTGTCAAGAGTTTGTCATAAGTTATAGTATTGTGCTACAATTGCCCCAATGAAGTCAGAATCATCTAATGTACGGAAATGTGGTTCAAGCTATTAAAATGTGTTAAGGTTTTAAATAACTATAACAAAGAAGAAGGGAAATGGCAACCTTTTACATACTTGCAATATTTATTTCCATCTTTTGGTTGTTTGTTGGCTAAATTTTTTTGCTATGAAATTCAAAGTTTTGGATGGTTTTTCTAAAACTATGATTTAGGTTTGCTAACTAGCAAGGACAAGGACGTCTCCAAATGATGGTAATGAATTTGATGACAAAACAATGGTGAGAAGGTTTCAATGAAGATTCTTCTAACATATTCTAGCTATTACGATCGTACGAAGATTTCAAAAAGCGGAATCAAGGCCAATGGACTACAATAGAGAGCATTGACAAATCACTAACAAAGGATCCCCATAATCCAAATCTATCGGGAGCCACCAATGGTGTCGCCAAGTAGCAAACAGGCCAACGAGTGAAAACAAAGCTCAGTGCTTCAGAACCATATTTCACAGTGACGGGAATAAAAGCATAGCCAGAGTCGCAAAAATATTAGATCTACCCGAAATGTAATGTCGGACACCCATAGAAGGTGCAATGTACTCGTAAGCCAAAGGCGTGAGAATTAGAGGTAGACTAGCTCTCAATTGGGCCCAAAATGAAAAGGGACCCAAGTAGTTAAAAATGAATTTGGTTTTAAATAGCTTTTTAAAGTCAAGTTGCCATGGCACATGGTTTTGGATTCACCAAAAACCCTAACCCTAGGAATGTCTGTAGAGGGCATGTGACACCATTTTTGTAGTTACCTTTTTAATTTGGAGAGAGAGAGAGAGAGAGAGAGAGAGAGAGAGAGAGAGAGAGAGAGAGAGAGAGAGAGAGAGAGAGAGAGAGAGAGAGAGAGAGAGAGAGAGAGAGAGAGAGAGAGAGAGAGAGAGAGAGAGAGAGAGAGAGAGAGAGAGAGAGAGAGAGAGAGAGAGAGAGAGAGAGAGAGAGTATCTCCTCCTCTTCCTATCATTTTTATGTTCAGAGCATCCTAATTTGCATGTATGTGACTGATATTGTGGAAAATGGATGCTTGATACTTGTTATTGTTTAATCATGCTATCACAATCAAAATATCATTATCACAAGCACTCATCTCAGCTAGTTGCAAAACTAATCCACAAAATACACATGCAAACAAAATAAGTGCTAGATCCACCATCTTGGAGAGATCATTAAGATTCATAGGTAGATTTACTTACATTGTTCACCTCCCTTGAGAAGATCAACCTCTTGAGGAGAAGGTCTAGATAAGCATAAGCAAACACAAACCAAGATAACATTTGCCCTTCTTCTTCTTTTTCTGCTTTGATGACAACTCTCCCTCATCCTCATCATCCTTAGCCTTCTTTGGAATCCTCTTCCAGCCTTTTTGTTTGTTCTTGGCTAGCAATGCCTAATCATCCTGTGAGGTTTGCCTTGATTTTACTACCTCTCGACATTGCTCCTCATGCAACATGATCCCATGTAGATCTTCAAAGCTTGGCAATCTCTCCCTCGAGGCAATGCCACTCACAAACATCTGTAGACCCTCTGATACATCGCTCATAGTGGTATATACCAATTAAACATCCCTAATTGGTTCTCAATCACCACGAGTTTATCTCTCAACTTTTTGATCCTGGTGACGAAGGATCCCACTGTTTCACCTTATTTCATCTTGATAGTATTCAGTTTTAACTCTAAGAACATGGGTCTAGCTGGATTGCAAGTTTGAAATTGCGCTCTAAGGACTTCCCAAGCTCCCCTGGCTGTCGTGGCATCTAGAATCCCCATCATTTTTTATTTTGCTTTCTAACAACCCCACCTCTTTTCACACTCATGTTTTTTGTTTTCAACATGATCAAGATCCAAGCCAATCCAAGCAGTTCAACAATCCACCATCTAACGTTGCACTCTTCAACATGATCAAGATCCAAGTAGATCGACAAATCTAGTAGATCAACGATCCACCATCTAACGTTGCACTCTTCAACTTGATCAAGATCCAAGTAGATCCAACAGATCTAGCTAATGAACGATCTACCATCTAACATCATACTCTTGAAGATCCAGGCAGATCCAACAAATCTAGCAAATCAAACCTGATCAACGATCCAGCGCACTCTTCACATCCAGAACTGACTCTTTCGAGAGTCATTACTATGTTCTTGTAGGAAGACACACGGAGGAACGAAGCCTCAAGTTCCTCAACTGATTCTCACGCTTTATACACCAACAAGAGCACGACTAAGCAGAAGAAGAAGAAAGGCCCGAAGCAACCAAAGCAATACCAAAAACTAGCATAGCACAAAGAACAATCAAATCCGCAGACGAAGAAGAAGCTGTTCTACAGATATTGCAAGCAAAACAACCACGAAATTCAAGACTGCCGGCTACTACAAGCAAAGAACAACAACAAGGGGCAGTCGAATCAAGTGGCAAATGCAGCTACATAAGTTCCACAGCCCATTCAAGAAGCGGATCATAATGCCTTCATGACCAACCATCAAGGAGCATCCAGCGACAGTTCTTGGTTTCTGGATTTTGGTGCCACTCAGCATATGACCAGCCTCATTGCCTGTTTCGAGTCCTATACACCCCTTACAGTACCAACAAATATGTTCACCTTGGCGATAATAATACACAAGATATTAAAGGTGAAGGTACTATGAGATTGAGCTTTGCAAATGATCAATCTAAGCTACTCTCTAAAGTCTTGTATGTACCAAACTTATCTATTAATCTGCTCTCTATAAGCAGAATCACAGATCTAGGACATAGAGTAGAATTCGAATGTGATCAGTGCAAAGTAGTTGATAGGACATGCAAGATCCTAGCACTCGGAAAGAGGCATGGATACTTGTATAAATTAAGTCATTGCTTTTCTGCCTCTAGTAGTCAGGTGCTCAGTACTTCTATTCATGCAAATAAAAGTTTACTTTGGCATTATAGACTTGGTCACTTGAATCATACTGCTGCACAACAAATGTCTAGACAATCTATTGTTCTTGATCTCAACTATTCTTGTGATAAAGTTGAGTTACTTGTTTGTCAAGACTAGGCTAGTTGGTAAACAGACTAGGAAACCATTTATTGTTAGACATTGTACATTCAGACATTTGTGGCCCGATGAAAAATCCTTCGCTGAAGGATGCAAAGTATTTTATAACTTTTATTGATGAATTTTTCAAAAGGACGATGGTGTACTTTATAGAGAAGAAATCAAAAGTAGTTCAATTGCTTCAGAATCTTCAAGGAGCATGTAGAAAAGGAGACTGGAAGGACAATAAAGCCCCTAAGGTCAGACAATGGTGGAGAATATATCTCTACCAAGTTTAAGGAGTACTGTTAGAGCCAAGGCATTGAGCAACAATTCATCACTCCTTACAATCCTTAGTCTAATGGCTTTGCTGAGAGGAAGAACCGTACCCTGGTTGAATTAGCCAAATGTATGCTAGCTCATGCATCGCTGCCCGAGAGACTCTTGGGCCGAGGCTGTCTCCACTGCAGCTTACGTCCAGAATAGATGTTCGACCGAGGCCCTCTCAGGCAAGACACTCCACGAGGTGTGGAGAGGCTCTAAGCCTTTTGTGAAGAACCTAAGAGTGTTCGGATGCATTGCCTACGTGCAGATCCCAAAAGACATGAGAAAGAAATTTGATTTCCAAGGTCTCAAGACCATCTTGATTGGATATACTTCATCTGATAATACATACAAGTTGTATGATCCTGATACATAGCAAATCTTGTATGGCCGGTGTAAAGACCACTAGGGACAATCCCCTAAGATGAGGATAGGAAAACACAAGATAGACTGTGGAGCAAACCACCCAACCAATCCTAGATCCCTCCTGGAGAAACCTCTGGATCTAGCCCCCAAGCCATACCATGTGATAGCAAGAGGTGAAGAGCTCATTTGGTAATCTAGACCAAGTCGTCGACGAGATAATCACTACCTCAATATATAGAGAGTAGGATTCTGTGCATGAGTCCATGCAATCCCCATGCAGGTCAACTATAAATAGGTCACAGCTCTTCATGCATACCTCCTACCTGTATTAGTCACACGTACATGCACTACTCCATATGTCTCAATTAGAGTGTCTGGGTCCTCTCAAGCTTACTAGTCACCAACAGGCCTCGACGTGGAATTAAATCTAGGCGTGACCAATAATCTCGAATACTAGAGGGCCATTCTACCATATTAGGACTATTCCAAGTCCTTAACCGAATATGGCCATAACATTCTTCCTCCCTTACACAGGTTATGTCCTCAGAACGGAAAAAAAAAAACATGAAACTATTCCTTAAACTTTCAAATCTTATCCATGAATCATTATTTTTATTCTAATCTTTCCATTTGAATAAGTACTCAAAGATGTAACAATTTTTTAATTGCTTGCCCCTACTCTTGAATACTAACTCAAATTCCAAAACATACACTAAACTATAAATCCTCCAAATGGGTTGATCTACTCCAAAACAAAAGTTCATCACCTTCATGTAGTTCCGATTACATGAAACACTGGGTGACTTTACTTTATTTTAGAAATCATATATGAAAGCTAAAATTTTTTTGTTTCAATTGTAGTAAATAAGGCTTTTTGGTACAAATATTCTTAGAATATCCAAATATTTTAAAATACCACAATTCAATCATCTAAAATCTCTAGGAGATCCATCCAGTCTCAGTCAATCATAACTCAAACCAGAGTACTGCAGTTACTCTAATGAGTTAACAACCCCATTTCTAGCATCATATGCAAGAAATCGACATCTATTCGTATCTTAATAGATTTATCTGTCTCCTACAAAATTGGAGATTTAGACTGAACTTTGTACACAAGGACTTATAGACTACAATATGAAAGATAAGCAAATTCCTCATAAGTAAGTAATTACTTAACGAAAATGCCTATGAGATCCACACAATCTCAAGTATGTGCTCAAGTAAAGAAATTTAGAGTTCAACCAACAGATCTAATCCCTTAACTCACGCAATTGATCAAGAATTCCTCATTATCTTAAGAATCTTACATTTCCTTATAATCTTCAAATGATCTTTAAGTATCAGTTTATGATCCATCAATCATAAACATTTAGAATCTTATGACTTGTCAATCATAATTTCAGGATTCTAAAACCATATTTAATCATTGAAAAATACTGGAGTATATGCACAACATGAAATATAAGAATCATTCTGAAATCTTTTCCATAAGGAAAATCACTGGATTTCAAGAATATTCTTTAAAACCAATTCTTAACCAGATTATGAGTCCCAAATTCAACAATCAACCAAGTAATTAAAAACTATTATAACATTTATCTTTAACAATAATATTCTTGGAACCATTAGGATCCGGTATCCAATTGAGCTCACTTGGATACTATCACTAATGAATAAAGTCTATTTTTCAACTGAGAGATACTCATCCAAGAAATCAGTTCCTATACACACAATTCCTTAATGAATCTGAATGACTCATAAATTATGTGTCTTACAAGCAATACACACAAAACAAATAGTTTCCGGTGAATTCTCTTCACACTGTCCATTTTATCTATTGATTTCCACAGGAGTAAATCAACTACTCAAGTTAACTGCTCATGATTTAGAAATCTTAAATGTCTAGGTGAAGAATTCAATTATACTAGTATAACACCACATTTAGATCCATATCCAAATCACTTTTAAGTTAACCAATTGATCTATCAGAACAAATCTGTTAACTCTGCAAGTAATTGTCAAACACAATACTTGATTATATGTCTACGTTCATCAACTAGGTTAAGTGCACCAAATAACCTTAGTAATCAGGAATACATAGTAGATTGTAAAAATTACAGCAAATAAGGATCCTAAAACACTTGAAATGATGAGGAAAACAATAGATTATGATTTCATAAGATTAGCACAAGTTGAACCATCAAAATCCATCAAAAACCTATGCTTGAACCTCACTAAATGGCCCAAATCCTTGAAGAAGGCTTCACACGTGTGAAAGTACGGCCTCCCACAGTCTGAGTACTGTACACCAGACCTACATTCAATCCTATAATCATTAGTAATCACAAGTACTCAAACAATTATGAACATAGAGAGCAATTGCACCATTATGAGAGAAAAAACATGAAATTGCTTGATTAATTTTGGTGAGATATCATCACCTATATATACATGATCCATCACGGTTTTGGGCAGGTATGAGTAGCCCTAAACCTATCCCTAATGCTAATTTTGGTGGATCTTTCATGCCTACCAAGTTAGGGTTGGAATCTTGGAGATCCCTCAACAATGCAAAAATTACCAAAAATAGCTCCTATTTTTTCTCCCTTGTATCTAAGCATAATTTGGACTCATTCCAAAGGTTCTAACACTTAGGTCTACTTGAGAACATCCTTATGAATGGAATCCTATGCTATTTGGCACGTGTGACAAGCCACATCATGACCATCTAACTATTTACAAGTCATATGACCAAAACTAGTCAAGCTAGAATTGTGAATTTTTAACACTCCTCCTCACTATCTAGCTTGGTTCAATCATTGCTTTACTAATCACTCCAAGTGATGATCTGAACTTCATAAAAGGTGTCTTTTGAAGTGGTTTAGTAAGTAGATCAGCTACACATTCATTGCTTGGAACATGCTCCAAAGCAATCTCCTTGGCTTGCACCATTTCTCTCACAAAGTGATGGCATATCTCAATGTGCTTAGATCTTGCATGGAAGATTGGGTTAGATGCAAGGTGTTGGGCTGATATATTGTCATTGTAGATGATTGGTGCCTCCTCTGAATCCATGATCTTTAGCTCCACCAATAATCTCTTGATCCAAAGTACCTCCTTTGTAGTGGTTGTCAAAGCTTTGTACTCGGCCTCGGTTGAAGATAGAGATATAGTTTCTTGCTTTTTTGAAAGCCATGAAACCACACCTTCTCCTATGAAAGTTGAATAGGCACTTGTTGATTTCCTATCCCTCTTGTCCCCTGCAAAATCTGAATCACTAAATGCATGAAGGTTAATCACATCTCCTCTATATAGAATCCCAAAATCCAATGTACCCGAGATGTATCTTAGAATCCTCTTAGCCTTTTTCCAATGGATATTCAATGGCTTTTGCATGGATTGGCTCAACCTACATACACTAAAGCTAAGATCTGGTCTAGTTATAGTGATCCACATTAAGGAACCTATAAGTTGCCTAAACAAAGTGATGTCCATGAAGGATCTTTCATCATCTTCATTTGGCACTTTTACATCTTGCTCCATTGGTGTGTCAACACTTTTGCATACTTCCATCTTAAACTTCTTCAAAAGACTTTGAGCATAGTTTACTTGACTTATAAAGATAAAATCAGACCCTCTAAGTACTTCTATGCCTAAGATGAAGTGAAGACACCCTAGATCTACCATCTTGAACTCTAAGGATAGATCTATCTTGATTTTTTCAATACCATCAACACTATTTCCACTAATGATGATGTCATCTACATAAATGAGTAAAAGTACAATACCAACATCATCAAACTTAATGTAAAGAGTGGGATCATATTCACTTTGAACAAAAGAAAGTGAAATAAGATAGCAATGTAGTCTTGAATTCCAAGATCTCGAGGCTTGCTTCAAGCCATAGATGCTTCTTTGGAGATGGCATACTTTGTTCTCCATTCCATGCTTGATGAACCCTTGTGGCTGCTCCATATAGATATCCTCTTCCAAAAAACCATTCAAGAAAGCATTAAAGACATCCATTTGACATAGAATCCATCCAAAATGTGATGCAAGTGCAATGATTAGTCTTATTGTGACCATCTTGGCCACGGGTGCAAAAGTTTCCTCATAGTCTATCCCTCTCTCTTGAGCATAACCTTTTGCAACTAATCTTGCTTTATGTTTGTTAACACTCCCATTTGCATTCAACTTAAGCTTGAAGACCCACTTGCATCCTATTACATTCCTTTGAGGTCTCTCAACAAGCAACCAAGTTTCATTCTCAATCAAGGCATCATACTCATCCAACATAGCTTTATACCATTCTTTGGAGTTCAATGCATCTTCAACATTAGACGGTTCTTCAAAACTAGATAAAGCATAAGAAGTGGATGATATACCCTCAACTTGCTGTCCTTTGCCTTGATATATGAGCCTTGATGGCTCCACTTTTGCCCTTGAAGATCTCCTTGGTGTGATAGGTGGGTTTGGTGCTTGCTCCTCCATGAGCTCCTCCTCAAAACCAAGATCTTGCTCCTCGGCCATCTTCTTCTTGATTGTTGGAGCACTTGAGCCTTCTTCAAGCATATGCATATGATGTTCATCAAAGATGACATCCCTTGAAACAACAAATTTGTTCAAGGATGGAAGATAGACTTTGTAGCTCTTGCTTGAGCTTGCATATCCAAGCATGATCCCTCTTGTGGAAGATGTATCCTCCTTGGTTCTTGTTTCTAATGGCACATGCACATAACATATACACCCAAAAACTTTCAAGTGATTAAGATTGGGTTTCTTTCCATACAACATCTCATAAGGAGTTTTGCCTTCAATTGCTTTGCAAGACACCCTATTCATCAAGTAGTTTGCACATACAAGAGACTCACCCCAAAAGGATTTGGGAAAACAAGCATCTAATCTTAAAGCCTTAGAACATTCACATAATGTTCTATTCCTTCTTTCAGCAACTCCATTTTGTTGAGGAGTGTAAGGACAAGAAGTCTCTTTCTTGATCCCTTCCTCCTCACAAAAGGCCTTGAACTCATTGGAGATGAATTCTCCACCATTGTCACTTCTAAGAATCTTGATGCTATGATTATGATGCTTTTCCACAAACAACTTGAACTTTACAAAAGTATCAAATACTTGAGACTTGAAGGAAAGTAAGAACACCCAACAATATCTTGAGTAGTCATCAATGAAGGTTAAAAACATGGATGAACCTCCATTAGATTTGGTGCTAGCAATGTGCACATCCGAGTGTATGAGTTCAAGAGGATGAGATGACTTTGTGATGGAGTTAGGAAACACCTTCTTATGTGCCTTGGATAAGGCACAAGCTTCACAAACCTTGTCTTCTTTCCCAATAGACCTTGGTAGGCCTAAAGCATACTCCTCCTTGATCATAGCCTCCATGGAACCCGAGTTGACATGTCCAAGTCTTTTGTGCCATAAAGTAAAGGTAGATATCTTGCTCTTCTCGGCCAACATGACAACATTAGTATCCACAAATGCATCCAGCTTATAAAGTTTGCCAAGTCTAGTGCCCTTAGCCACTATCTTACCCTTCTTCTTGATGAAACATTCATTTGAAGCAAAGTCAACATTGAAACCATTGTCTACCATTTGGCCAACACTTAGTAGATTCTTTGTTATTGTAGGAATGTACAAAACACCTTCTATGTTGATCTTTTTGGAAGATCCTAAGCAAAGGGGAATGCTACCAACTCCTTCAATCTTACAAGCTTCATCATTTGCTGTATAGATAGACTTTATAGGTCCATCATAAGATAAGAGAGAAGAGAAAAACTCCCTTTTACTAGTCATGTGTGAACTAGCACCCGAGTCAATCCACCAAGGATCTTCTCCTTTGAAACTTGTTGAAGAAAATATGGACATCATGAGAGAGTCCTCATGTGAACTCTCCTCCTCCTCCTCTTTGCTCATGTTGGCTTGGATTTGATCTTGCTTCCTCTTGAAGCATTCCGAGGCATAATGCCCCATCTTGCTACAATAGTAGCACTTCACCTTTGATTTGTCCTTCTTGACTTTGGTGGTTGATGGAGATGCCTTTGGGGATCCTTCTTGATCCTCAAGCTTTGTAGACTTCTTGAATGTTGATCCTTTGCCTTTGGACTTGCCTTTGCCTTTGGTGAAGAGAGCTTGGTCATCTCCACCTTGGATGGAAAGCCTATCCATCCTCTCTTGCATTTGGCTCCTTCTTGATTCCTCGGCCATGAGTGTGCCTTGGAGTTCTTCAAGTATGGGTAGCTTACCCATAATTGCATATCCCTGAACCAAATTGTCAAATTCAAAGCTTAGTCCATTCAATATGAGTTGAACAAGCTCTTCATCCTTGATAGGGTCACCTATAAAGGCTAGCTCTTTGTTCAATTCCTTTACTCTTAGGACAAAAGTATGTGCACTCTCTCCTTTCTTTTGATAGCTTCTATAGATTTGATTCTTCAAAGCTAACATTCTAGTTTGGTTCTTGGATTCATAGACCTTTTGCAAAGTCTCCCAAGCATCTTGAGCTGAAGTGCAATCTCCTACCTCTCTTAAGAGTTCATTTGCAACATTCATTTTTATGCAATGTAGTGCAACATTGCACCTCTTGATGTATTTGGCTTTTTCTTGAGGATGAATAGGTTCACCCTCCTTACCATTTACAATTTCCATCAGATCTTGCATGATCATGATAGATTCCATTCTAACTTTCCATATGGAATAGTTAGTTTTGTTGAGCCTTTCATTAGTATCCAAAAGATATGCATTTATAGATGCCATCTAGTCTCCTAATCAAGGACTTGACACAAATGAAGGTTACTTCTATTGATTTGATTGAAGG
This sequence comes from Diphasiastrum complanatum, assembly GCA_029204225.1. Lineage (NCBI taxonomy): Eukaryota > Viridiplantae > Streptophyta > Lycopodiopsida > Lycopodiales > Lycopodiaceae > Diphasiastrum > Diphasiastrum complanatum. The sequence goes on from CM055099.1 coordinate 39,267,426, forward strand.
TCTACCTTATCCCACTTCTTAGGGACCTGAAAAGATCAGTAATAGACTTCCTATAAAGATCTAATAATGATCTCTAACAAAATCAAATCATAGAATACTAGAAACAATGCACTTGCTTGATTGAAGTAGACAATACTAGTAGAATTGCCCCTCTTTCTATAAAGAACATTAAAGCTTCCAAATGATCTGATCAAGAGTGAATTTCAGCAACCTAATATAATTCCAAAATCACTTGTAAAAGATCTAAATGGAACTTAATGAGGATGCAACACAATCTACTATCCAATCACAAGCAAAAAATGATCAAAATTGATGAAAAATTGATCTAATTTGGTGCATAAGTCAAGCAATGGTTGGACTGAACCTAAATAACTTTAGGAGGTGCCTACTACACCTTAGAAAAGCCTTTAAGAGTCCCCAAAACTCTGATCTTCCCTCTCCTTGAATGCTAGAAAGCCTCCTCTATGAAATCACCTCCAAAACTCGCTTAGAAATCAATGCTTGGAGCAAGCAAAACTTGCTATCTTGGTAATGTGAATTGAATTCAACTTTGCCTCTGGTTTTAGACACCTAAACACCTGCAAATGAAGTCACACAACACCAATCTCCAATGTATTTGACTCACTTTGAGTTCTAGAATCAATACTAGATGCTAAGATCCAATCTACACAAGATTTAGATCAAAAATTGTGATCAAATTGAATGAAAACCAAGGATTTAGCTCATTTCAGCCTTTAGGCTCTGATACCATGTAAAAATTACAGCAAATAAGGATCCTAAAACACTTGAAATGATGAGGAAAACAATAGATTATGATTTCATAAGATTAGCACAAGTTGAACCATCAAAATCCATCAAAAACCTATGCTTGAACCTCACTAAATGGCCCAAATCCTTGAAGAAGGCTTCACACGTGTGAAAGTACGGCCTCCCACAGTCTGAGTACTGTACACCAGACCTACATTCAATCCTATAATCATTAGTAATCACAAGTACTCAAACAATTATGAACATAGAGAGCAATTGCACCATTATGAGAGAAAAAACATGAAATTGCTTGATTAATTTTGGTGAGATATCATCACCTATATATACATGATCCATCACGGTTTTGGGCAGGTATGAGTAGCCCTAAACCTATCCCTAATGCTAATTTTGGTGGATCTTTCATGCCTACCAAGTTAGGGTTGGAATCTTGGAGATCCCTCAACAATGCAAAAATTACCAAAAATAGCTCCTATTTTTTCTCCCTTGTATCTAAGCATAATTTGGACTCATTCCAAAGGTTCTAACACTTAGGTCTAATTGAGAACATCCTTATGAATGGAATCCTATGCTATTTGGCACGTGTGACAAGCCACATCATGACCATCTAACTATTTACAAGTCATATGACCAAAACTAGTCAAGCTAGAATTGTGAATTTTTAACAAGATCCACACAAGATTAATCGTGCACATATGAGAAAAATCTCACTATGACCCAATACATAAACACATATGTCCTTATCTGGCAGATTCCTCCAAAATCCGCATATGTTACTCACATATCTCACTGAGAATCTTGGAACTCAACTACAGAAGTTTCTATTTCTCTTGAGTAAATAACATATTTGGGAAATCTTTGAAGTGAATAATTCCACATCACAAGTTTTCCAACCATCATACTTTTATCCAAAATTCCTTCAATCATTCAGCCTACTTCAGATCTTAGTGCACAAACCAAGATTAGGCTGACTTATACCAACATCTTTGGATATAAGATTAAGATTAAAACTTTATTCTACTGATCCAATCCATAACTAAATGGTAATTGGTAGCCAATCAGTGAACCAAATTTAATCTTTACCATTACTTCCCATATTCATGAATATCTCACAGCTCAAAAACCCCCAAAATTACTCTAGTTCCAGATTATTCAAAACAATCACTAGAGATTTCCTCTATTCCCCTGGATAGTTCCACCATTGCGCACAAACTGGATTCCACAAAAGAAATCTATGCAACTGGTTGATCCCATGAAAGTCTTATTCCTATCATTTTCTTCTCCTCCTTTTAAAAGAAATTCCATAATTTCGATTAAAAAGTTCTCAAGAGACAATGTATAAGATATTAAAGATTTGAAAAAGTCAATAATGAGTATTCAATACTATTACAAACCAGACTTTTTTCTTAAAATCATAAAATATCTTATCTCCAGTGATAGAAACATTACTCTCAATAATCAACTATCTAATAGAGATAATCAATTGGGTTCAGGAAGTCTAAATTCCACCTAATCAATTGAAAACATCAATTGATTCTGAGCTATATTCACAAACATGAAATGGAAGCATGAATTCATATAACTTAAACAGTCCTTCAAAACCTAGTTCTACACTAGAAGGAATTATATGAATCTCAATCCAATTGTCTTGTATTTAAGAAATTTCTAAAAAGTAGAGGTTTTAAAATAAAAGAGAAATAGTTCTTAAGGGTTTTTGATTTGAAATTTATGAGATACCATGGAGGGATCCGAATCTATATCTCATAACCTCTCCAAATACCCTAAACAAGTTTCTAACCAATGGTTTCAACTGTTAGCATTACTATTAATGTAAATACTAACCACTAGCCTACAGATCATTCTCACACAAGAATTTTCTCTTTGAAATCACTGATGTCCCATACCACCAGTTTTCTCTCCAAGAAAGCCCTTTGCTTTTAGATCTGACCATCAGAAAATCAAAAAGACTATCTGACCATCCTATATCCAATATAGGTCCCTATCTCCCAGAAATATACCTTCAACTATCAAATTCTCCATTTTCTTAAGTTTTTACAGTAGATGACAATATCATCTAAGAATATCACTAGGCATTGACCCCAAATATGGACGAGAAACCTCATTCATATACAGTTGAAATGACATGAGTTTATTCTACAAAGCCAAAAGTAAAAAAATTCAATATAGTTGAAGTATACCAATAGATATCCAATATCTAAATCCGAAATAATACAAGGAATTCAATTCCTTCATGAAGATTATTAAATTGCATTATCCGATAATCCAAAAATCTAAAACCTCTATCTGGATTTCCAATACCAGATATGCACATATCTATTCCACCAAATACCAGAAGAGTACCCCCATATTTGTCCCAAATGGATCGCAATAATCCATTTACAAAATTGTGATTTAACAAGAATCTGCATATGGCTTTACCGTCACATAAACAACCCATCTGGCTGGTACTATCCATCCCGAATTCCTACCATCTGAGAGTTACAACTCTTAGGAATAAGGTTCTCACAGTACAAATGTGAACCAAGTGTCATTCTCGTTCCATGTCACAATTTCCATTAACAAATAGGGTCAACTCATGGTCCTATAGATATTCAAAATAATTTCAACTTAATGAATTCAAAATACCGGTGTTATGCGATTTCCTTATAGGGATTCTTAACCAATCCAAGTTACACAACACAATCACATTTATCTTCCAATGTCTTATTTTCTTCCTCTCTTAGATTTTTCAGTCACCGAAAATTCTTTTAGCAAAGGTCCCCGAAAATTACTTAGACACAAGTAAATGCTAGGCTACTTTCTTTCTGACTACCCCAGTTCCATTTTTATTACTTCGTTAAAGTTGGCTGAACTTAATGAAAAGTCCATAAAATTTGGTTTTCGGGTACTCTTTGACAATATTCGAAACTCAAATATAGAGCTACCTCTCAAAAATTATGACCTTATTCCATTGTTCATTTTAACAAGTATCTGAAAAGCTTAATCTGCCCAATCCTAAAGATCAAAATCATTTAGGACAAGCCTATTGGTGCATCACCAAGTCCAAAAGGAAGAACAACAAAATTTACCGTTTAATTACCATTTAACGGATAAAAGCACAGTACCAAGAAATCAGATTTTCATTTACCGGGCTAGTAGTAGCCTGGAGAAAATTACCATGAAGAACCGTATTTCCTTGCTAATCCTAAATCCATGGATCCAATCACATAGACATTGCAGTTAGGATAATAAGATTATTCTCCAAAGATTCTCCCGATTAAAGTCAGAAGAATAGTAAGATTCAGTTCTCAACTGTCGATTTAGTAGATTTACAAAAAACTCCTTCCAGAATCGACCAAAAAGCTTCAATTACTCAAAATTTTTGCAAAGGTCTTAAAAAAACCGGGCTATGTAACAATTTTTTTTTTGTTAAGAATAGCCATGCATTCACACAAATGCATCAACCCCATTTGCAAAAACTATGACATCAAAGCAACATATGCACAACTTAGTGAACTAACTGAGGCATGCAAACAACCGGGACAGGCAACCCCACACCATGCACCCAGTTCACACATGGGAAAAAAGAAGTTAATCAAACTCTTTGCATGGGTTAACAAGGCCTCCCCACTTCTAAACCCTAACCTCATTCACAAGGAACAAAGAAACAAGGTAATCTCCTTCCACCCAGCCGCCACAGACAGATTAGGCAGCCGTGCCTACCAAGAAGCTAGATCAGACCATATGCAAAACTTTCACACGCCTCCTAGGCCGAAATCGATCAGTTGCCTGCCACGTTCCATCACCAATCCTTCCCAATGTATTCAATCAAAGATGGAATTCCGGGTTCATGCTCTCATAAAAAGAGTTTTGGAAAGATCAATATCCACGACCTCTTCCACTGTAGGAGAGCCGCGATTCCAAACTTTCTTGAAGTCCGGAAGAGAAAGGGAATACGAGCCGCAACACCAAGCAACAAGACCAATCACCACTCCCACAGAAGACATTCTGCATGTCCTACTGTTTCTTAGCATCAGTCCTAAAAACAAGGATTCAAAAACGAGTTTTGAAGTATCATCTCTTAGTACTCCTCCCGAGGCCTTCAGTGGGAACCAATTAGCTTTCAGGAAGATCACATCAAACATGGCTTCACGACTGAATCAACCAACAGGTTCCAAACACTGCTTGATATCTACATCGTTTTTTAGGAAACCAACAGAGTTGAGATCCTTCACAAGGATAAAAGCACTCACTGGTCAACTACCAGGCAGAGAGTAAAGCTGAAAGCAATTAACTGCAGGGTTACACTCTTCAAAAGCAGTGAGCAACATTCCAAGGAATGTTTCATAGGGTTTCTTACCGCGTGTATCCAAAATCCATTTCTATATCTATTTTTCCAGAGAATGGGCAACTTGCCATTTCCATTCTATGTTTTACAGATTTGCATGAAATACAAGAGGATCTTTCTAGAAAATAGCTCAAATCCTCACATGCAAACATTACATTCAAGATTCACAACAACAATTAGCTCATTCATTCAGGATACATTGATTTTCATCAATCTATCAACAAACCAACTGCTACTAGCCTAAATTTAATTTGTCTAAACATTATGGATTCATGTGAATTGTTCATTCAAAAAATAGATTTAGACTAAGAAATGGATCTACTCATGCACATCATTCTACTTCAAACGGAAACTTTCTCAAGGCTTCAGAAACCATAAGAATGAATTCACACACGATTCCCAAGCATCTCTACACAGAATCAAATAAGGAGAAGAGCATGCTTCCAACAAGAATTAGTGAATCCAAACCCAATTCCCCTTGAAAAACAATTTTATTATGTGATAATCAGAGTGCTATTGCCTTATCAGCCAACCCTAGATTTCACTCTAGGAGTAAGCACATCTCTCTCTCTCTCTCTCTCTCTCTCTCTCTCTCTCTCTCTCTCTCTCTCTCTCTCTCTCTCTCTCTCTCTCTCTCTCTCTCTCTCTCTCTCTCTCTCTCTCTCTCTCTCTCTCTCTCTCTCTCTCTCTCTCTCTCGTGGATGCGTAGTGTTAATGGATCTTAGTGTCAATGTTTAGGGTTAATGGATGTTAGTGTTAGATTTGGATCCTCCATTTATGTTGAAATCTGAACTATACTATCGCTCTCATGGGAACGAACCTACGCATGACAACTAATCTCGTCTCTTTGATGCTAGATTGACTAGATCTTGGTTTGAGGTTAGGTAAGGAAAGAAACCGACTACAATTTTGGTGCCGTTGCAAGGGAGCTACGCCAATTTTTCAGTTTGCAACATGATTGTTGGATGGTTAGCTTGCATCAGGCATCTTGTCGTGGCATGAATAGTGTTAGATCTGCATTTAGGATTAGTTTGGGATTGATTTTGCTTGATTTGAGTAGATTTGCTTGTTTGAAATCTAGTTTGATTGTTAAACAGGGACAGTTATTCAGATCACCAATCTTAAGATCCATTTGGATCTGAGATATCAGAAAAAACAACAAAAATCGGTCAAATCTATCAGATTTGGTCAAAAAGAGGCAAAAAGCATCATCAGAGCTTATAACTTTTTGCCCTCTTTCATAAAACCTTTGCCGAGTTGCAAACACTTCCGATTTTGTGCACAAAACCTTCAATTTGAAGGGTAAAAATTAATTTCAATCAGATTTCCAGAAACATAAAAAAAATCGCCAAAAAACACCAAAAAATCACCAAAACCCTAAAAATACAAAAAAAGAACCTTCGCCCAATTTACTGTGCATAGGTGTGATTCAGATCTATCTACTGCCAGGTCAGCGAAGAATAATACCAAAAATAGGAAGGTTTTCAAAGGATCAGTTGTCATATTGTCATAATTTTGCCAAAAAAGTCATTTGTTTGCAAAAATACTAGTATTACTCTTGATCCTTCTCCGAAACCTTCGTCGAGTTTCCAAAACATGCTATTTATAGTAAAATAATATTTTTGAGTTCGGCGAAGATTCTTCTTGTTCAGAACATAGAAAATCTTGATTTTTTCCCTCGCCAAACTACATAAACTGTATTTTCTTGTGTCAGAAACCTTTGTCCAGTTTTCCATAGTTTTATCTGTCAGATCTTTCATCTGAGAGGTCGGCGAAGGTTATTTTCCAAGAAATTGTCAGAAAAGTTGATCAGAGAGTTTTTTTTTTTTTTTTTCAAAAATAGCACTGTGAACCTTCGCCGAGGCAACCTTCGCCTAGTGGACCTTCACCAGTCCTATTTTTAGTTTCTGATTTTCTAGATCAAGTCTTTGTCAAAATTTGGATCAAATCTGATATATTCTGAATTGGATTCTGAGAGATTTATCATTTTTGAGAAGCATCGATTGATTGTATTTCAAAATCTTTTTCATGATATAGAATCAGATTCTTGAAAAGTGAAATAGATCCAACAGAACTGATCTGAGATAGTGTTTGATTGAAAAATCAAGATCCAATCTCATTGACTGCTCGATCTAAATTTGCAAAGATGGTTGTCCCTGGAGGTGCTCCTCAGAAAGTCAATCCTATAATTGTTAGAAGAGCACCCCGTTTGGATCTACCCAAATATAATGGATTAACAGATTCAGTTAGATATCTTCAGATCTATGTTGAATCCTGTGAAGGCTATGGCGAGATTTATTTCGAAGATAAACTTAAGCTGTTTCATATGGCCTTAACAGGCGCAACACAAGATTGGTACTATAATCAAGATGAAACTGAGCGTACAGATTGGGAGCTTGTTAAACGAGCCCTTATCACACGGTTCAAACCGTGGAAGTTAATGGAAGACCCTTTCCTACTTTTTAGTAAAATTAAAATGGGAAAGCAGGAAATGGTTCGAGATTACATTGAACGGGTGAAACGCCTCAGATCTGAGTGTGAACTTGAGCTGATTAACGAAAATGCCATGATTACGTGGTTTTTGTCAGGTCTACCTAAACGCATCAAACGTGAGCTAAAACGCCATAATGAGTATGCACTCTTGCAAACTGCTATGGACGATGCAATTCAACAGTATCAAGCACTCCGCATGTTACTTATTAAGTATCAGGATTGCTTTGCATGGACTTATCAAGATCTAAAGGGTATTTTGACATCAGTTATTGAACATACCATACCTTTAGTACCTGATGCAGTTCTAAAGGTTACAAAGTTCTATTGCTGTAATCCTAATGTTGAGGATCTGATAAAGAAAGAACTTTAGAGATTGCTTGACGCCGATTTCATTTATGAGATCGAGCATACCGAATGGATTTCACCGAATGTTATTGTTCCTAAGAAAAATGGGAAATTGCGAATCTGTGTGAATCTCAAAGCGTTGAATAAAGTGATGCGAAAGAATCACTTTCCGTTACCTTTTACTGAAAGCATTTTAGATCGCCTTGCTGGAGCAGAAGTGGTTACAACCAGGTTAAGATTGCACTTGCTGATCACCACAAAATTGCTTTTGCAATAGAATGGGGCACCTACACAACTAGTTACAGTTCTAAATTTTAAGGGTAAAAAGTCTTATTCTAATGGTTTATCGAATGCATTTAAACGTCGTCATTTTTTTATAAGGTGAGATTGAAACTCGTACCCTAGTGCTCGTAAAAAATTGACAAATACAAACAGACCAATTGGTGAAATTTCTGATTTCGCTAGTTTTAGGTAAAAATTTCAAATTTTATCGATATCTTAAAAATGTTGTGAGTTTTTTTTAAGGTTGGTTTGAGACTTTTTTTTTTGTTTTTTTTGGGATCATTGATCATTGTACCCTTGTTGATTGGAGGACAATGAAAGCATGTGGAGGAGTTATTTGGCCTTAATCTACTGACACTGAAAACGCACCAAGATTTGCCTTTAACTGAGGCCGGTTGCTTCTTGGCCGTCGTGTGCTGAAGATCGCAGAAACAGAAGAAGAAGAAGAAGAAATGGCACATAAATGTTTGCAACACGCAAACCATTATTATTAGTCAGATTGCAATCATATTCCAATACATTGTTCAAGCACAAGCTGCCTTTCCTTTCTTCTTTTGATCATTTCTTGGGTGGGTTGATCGTCTTTCAGCTGATCGGTGCACAAACACATATTCTTATCAATACAGCGCTGAGATATTGCAACATCGCGTTCCATTCATGGTTGGATCAGGAGCAAGAAAAATATTGCTGCTCAAGCATGATAACTTCTGCACTGGTTGGAAGAGTTTCCAGTATCAGGATTTCTTCTGGCGAAACAAGCCTCTCAAAGAAGCTGCCGTAGCCCTTACGTCCATCTTCGCATCGGCATATAGCATCGCTTACTGGGATCAAGGCTTACGGCCCGTGCTTGTTGTTGGTTTTGTGACGAACATCTTTTGTTTCAGTAAGCAAAACTAGATAACAAGGATATCGATCTTTTCTTGGTGTATGCTTATTGTGCTAGTGTTTGCCTTTGAAACTCGAAGCAGTCATGGAGAACATCGTCGATTTAGAAAGCTCCAACTTGACGCAAACACTTCTGGGAGACAAAAAAATTTCAAAGGCTGGGTGCATTTTCGGGTTGTTACGGGCTCATGGTACCAGTATTTTCACAAGTACGAAGCAAAACTTTGTATTCAATGCTTTTCTCAACGCTGTAATTGGTTCTTTGAGGATTTAGTATCTATTAGCCTCTTGACTACCCGCATATCTTTATCAGTTCGGGAATTTCTTTGTAAATCTTACCTGGTGCTCTTTTGTTCAGACTCTAATTTTCGAAAGAAAAACAACAATGATGAGAACCCGGAGAGCAGAATCCTAAGAAATGCTACCAGTGACAAACTTTCGGTTGTAAAATCTCTACAAAGCAATCTGAATGGTAACATCCTTAACGTCTTTCTTCAAAATTTATGGAACGTACTACGTCAGTTACCAGTAGCAATATTTCTACACACTTTAAACACTATTTTTTGGCTTTATCTTCGATCTAAGGAGATGGCATGCATGACGATGGCTGGAGTATGCAGCTCCTAGTCAGTAGTCTAGTGCGTTGTGCTTCTTTGATGCGCTTGCTTACACCAGGAATCTAAAGCTATTTGAGATGTGGTAGGCCTTGTTATTGAAGAGGCAAAAGAACGCTTGCAAAAATATGGCCAAAATGTTCTTTCTTGTAAGAGGGCTAGCCCATGGTACAGTCTCTTATGGAATGCCTTTTGGCATCCCTTCAACGTTATATTACTGGTATTGGGAGCCATTTCCGCAGCAACCGGTGACAAGGGCACTTTGTTCGTCATGTGCCTGATGGTTGCTCTGAGTGTTGGAGTTCGCTTTTATCAGGTTAGATTTGAAAGAAATTGATTTTGTTTCCACCAATAAGACTACAACAAAACTGTATTTGTGATACTTTAAATAACGTAGCGCATAGTGAGAAAGAATCCGATTCTCTTCCCACTAACAGGACTAAAAATAACACAAGCTGCACTTGTGATACTGCGCACATTGGATATTTTCACCCATACGGACGCTGTATTGGTGAATATTGAACAGAACAGAAAATTTCATCATATGCATCTGATTAATATATTACCATAACATCAATCTTTGCCTCAAGAGAAACCAACATCAGTAACATTCAACCAGGTGAATCTAGTCCTGGAAGATGACAAGCTGCTTCATTTTCATTGTAAACTATCCTAGCAAATGACTGCCGTACTTCCACCATAATGAATAAGCTTAGCATTCATAGTCAAGGTACATATGTTACAACTACTAAAAAAAAAACTTGAGTGTTACCTTCATGAGCCAAGCCGTAGAGTATAGCTTGATCAATTGGGTGATCAGTCATCGATGGAAAGGGGGTTCGATTCAATTATATTCAATGATGTTGTTACGACTTCGTAAACGACTTACCATTGTCAGTGCGATAATAAAATCGGATGCATCTATTTCTCAGTGCCATCTTCATGAGTGTATAGATGAGACATCTGACTTGAGTCTTTACAATAGAAATGAAATCTAAAACCAGTCAGATCTTTGAATATCGGCTTCTCAAACCAGTAACACCAATTTCTAACACCACGAACTTGTCGTTTTTTTTACTTGTTCCATTCCTGCCATCTGTGTTCCAGTTTTCTGATGAATCTAGTTGGGGACGTCATTTTGACAGGAATTAAAAAGCTCAAGAGCAGCAACAAGACTGGCAGATCTGGTTAAATATAGAGCTACGGTTATAAGGCGCGAGTTTGACTACGAAAAAATTGTTGAGATGGAGATTCCGCAAGAAGATGTTGTTCCAGGCGACGTAGTTGTGTTAAGGAGTGGTGACTTATTTCCTGGCGATATTCGTCTACTCACATCAACAAACCTTTATGTCAGGTAAGGTTTCACTCCAATCTATTAGTCTACGTAGATATTATATTATATTCGTACAGGCTGATTTTTGGTGAAATTCTTTTCAAAATATACAAGATAGCAAATGTGAAGAGATTCAATTTCAAGAGATTACAAGCTTATAAGCTAGTACGGTTTTGCTAGTCCATCAACTTGTATTTAAACAAAATCTGTTCCAAATATTGAATTGCCAAGATGTACTAAGGCCAATGGCCATTGGGAGGGCATTACACATATAATCCGGGACCTGGGCATTTAGCAAGAATTTTTAGGCAACTATCTCAAAATTTTCTCTTGAAAATAGGCAGAATCTATGGGGCCTATTTTAAGGCAATTACGTGCACAGCAAGCCTATATATCATATGTAATCAGTTCATGGCTCGCGAGCATTACAGTGGACACTCTGCTCCTCTTGCTTCTCAGAGCTGCAGACTGGCTGCAAATGTTGGCTGATAGCCAGTAATTTGCTGCCATGTGGAGCAGGTTAAATCCAGCTATTGGTTTCTGTATCATACGATTACACATAAGAAAAAACATGGAATACAAAAGTCATAGAAAAAAGTAAAAAAGCGGAAGGCCAAAATTTATTCCCATTTTTTAGCTACATTTCCAAGTCTCCACATGGTCGACAGATACATAATTATTTGTACCACATCTTATCCGCCAACCATATGAAGGTTACCAAAAGCATGGCCTTTTTTGTGTGTGGGGGAGCTTGGTTACCCAATGCAACTAGGGACGATGACATCATCAAGAAGGTTATTGGCACAATCTGGTGTTGCTAACATCAGCTCCAAGAAGATTATGCTTATAACCTTGTTGTGGCTTTAAAGAGAAATTGAAAAAATAACCAGATGTGCTACTTCAAATTGGAAGTGGTTCAAATTGAACTGGCTAGCCACATCTGGTTGCACTATATATTTATGTGGGGTGTGTGTGTGTGGGTGTGTGTGGCTATAAAAAGGGGAGTATGTCATCTATATGGATGGATCCACTATTATGACACTATTTGTCCTTTTCATGTTCAAGCTCTCATTAGAGTAAATGCTTTTTAAATCCATCATTTATATATACCTTGTGAATTTTACCATACAAGGTCTGCTTGTAAAAGCCCAGAGATTGCCTTTTGTAGCTTGCTCAATCTTCAATTGGTTAAAAAACCAGGATGTTGCTGCATGAAAACATCCTCATTGAGATCTCTGTTTAGGAAGCCACTTTTTACATCTAGTATTTCTGGCCTAGTTCGGAATAATGAGGTGTAACCTATAATCTCGTACACTGGAGTACTGGGTCATCGCCGAATCCCATATAAAGGACATATGGACGTAACACATCTCCTTAGCCCTTGATCTACCCAAGTTCATGAGAACCGTGGACGGTTCACCACGGTTTTGAGAACCGTACGGTTCTCAAAATTTTTTGCTGTGAACTGTGGTGAACGGTATAGTTAATAATTAATTGATTGATTTTTTTTTAAGTTTTTTTTAATAAATGAGGGCCAAAAAATTAATTAATAATTGATTAATTAATTATGATGAACCGTACCACGGTTCATTAACCGTGGTACCACGGTTCTGAGAACTGTGGGTACTATGGATCTACCTTTTAGTCAAAACCTCTTAGAATTTCTTTTTTTAACAAGATATTTAGGTTGTCTGATCCCAAATGTCCCGTTCCTTGTGCCAAAGATTGTTCTTGGATGACATAACACTAGCAATGCCGGTGATGGATAGCAATTCAGTTCCTCTTTGGAGTAGATCAAATCTTCCCACACACATCGTAGTTGCTATATTATCTCCTTCCCACTGTTGAACATTTGTTTTTAGCTGAAAGAAACTTGAAGGCCAAGACTTGGCAAGGCTAGACAAATACAGCAGGTTCTTTGCCTAGTTAAGGACATGTGGGACATCTCTCAAAGTCGTTCCTTTTTTTTTCCAATCCACAAAGAGACTGACCCCCTTCCACTACCTTAAATGGTTCCAATGCTTCTTGAGTGCCATACAATGGCCCGTATGCGAAGAAGGTTGTTTGATCAAAGTCGTGTGGGATGTCGTACTTGAGTTTGCATACCTTGCATACCCAAGTGATAATCTAGTTCCCCAAAATTCATAGCAATTGTTGTTGGGGAAAAATTTGTCTATTGTAGGAGTTTCATCTTCTTAAAATTGTGGTCATTGTTCCCCCTCTTGCACAACATCTTTGGATTAAGTCTCAGCAACACTGGCTTGCACCATAGATGTTTTTCTCAGGTTCTCTGTCCTCTTGGGGCATTCACGAGCTTAGCATCCCAATTCATGACAATAGCAACATTTGATGTCAATCTTCCTCTTCCATCCGTCATGCCAATTTGCCTTCTTGCATCCCTGAACGAGCTCTTGTTGGGTTGCTCTTCATAATTCCTCAGATCTCCATCAACCTCCTTGGTTCCTCATCCTGATGGCATGATCTTCTTGGGCATGTAAGGTTTTCTTGCCTTGCCTACTCGTGCATTAGCCTTTTGATGATATTCTCAAGATCTAGGTCTTCTTCCTACACTTCAAGTACCACCATCAGGGGATCAAATGCGCCAGAATGGCTTCCTGGGACGATTCTGTCGCAAATTTGCTCCAGTTACTTCCAGCTACCAAGCAATGATGGCCTTCATCTTGTCAGCACGCAGTCTGATTGGATCAGCTTTATTTATCTTAATGTTCACCAGAGACCTTTATTGTAGTGCTGGTCATTTGAGAGACTGAGCGAAAGTTGAAAGTTTTACTAGTTGAAACTTCCCTATGAACATGTGAAGTTTCTACCGTTCTCACTCTATGGGGTTTGCTGGGCATGATTTTGTCAAAGCCACAGAATAGATACTGAACTTTTCTCAAAAGAATTGAGACCCATGTTTCTTTTCCTAAATATTTTGATAACGTTCTGTTGATCTACTATCTGAAGCATTTCATATATCTTTACTATAGCTCTGAACTCATCATTGATCAAACATTTCTCACGAGGTGATAATTGCAGCCAATCGGCTCTCACAGGCGAGTCGATACCAGTTGAGAAAACAGCAGATGTTATAGAAGATATTTCTACACCAGTGTTCGACATGCGGAATGTTGGTTTTATGGTAAGAACTAAGGATTTTCTTATGGAATGCATTTATTGCATTATGAACCAATCAGATTTTCCTTCGTCAGAATTTGGTTCATTGCAGACCTGGAGTTTAACTCTAAATTGGCTTTACAGGGAACAAGTGTAGAATCTGGAGAAGGTCTTGGTGTGGTCTTCTCAACTGGTGATAATACTTACATAAGCACCATTGCTGGTATGCTAGGCAACAGAAACCCAACAAATGCCTTTCAAAAAGGGGTGAGACAAGTTTCATACATGCTGATTCTGTTCATGCTAGCAATGGTACCCATTGTCATTGTCATCAGTGGGTTCACGACCCACAACTGGGGTGGAAGTTTTCTATTTGGCATCTCTGTGGCTGTCGGGCTCACACCTGAGATGCTCCCAATGATTGTGAATGCCAATTTAGCACGGGGTGCACTAGCTATGGCACACAAGAAATGCATAGTAAAGAGGCTGGATGCTATTCAGAACATGGGGGCCATGTAAGTTGGTTCTGAAGGTTACTGATATTTCAAAGATGAATGTTACTGATATTTCAATAAAACAGGATATTCAGACCATTAATCATGTGATTCCAGAATGCGTTTCCTGTTTGGTTACTCATGAATATGTATCATTTTTGGTTTTGTCATTACAGGGACATTCTTTGTACAGATAAGACTGGCACCCTCACAGTTGATCATGTAGCTATGGCTCAGCATATGGACTCTCGGTGCCTATCCAAAGATCGCGTCTTAAAGTATGCTTATCTCAATTCGTACTTCCAAAAGGGTTTGAAAAACCCCATTGATTCAGCAGTCCTGACTTTCGGAGATACAATTGCAGATAAGGGCAACGTTGATACTTCGAACTATAGATGCATAGCCGAGCTTCCATTTGACTTTACAAGAAGGCGTTTATCCGTGATACTAAAGGAGGTGGACGATGGTGGAGACATTTATAAGATGCAACATGAAAGAAACTTGGAAACCATGTGCACTCTCTCCAACGAAAGGCATGTTTTAGTGACCAAAGGTGCTCTGGAAGAAATGCTAACTATTTGCTCGAGAGTGCAGGAAACGAATACGATTGTTGCCATGACTAAAGAGTACCGCGAAAAGCTTTTATTTATCGGGGAAGAACTAAACACCGATGGTCTTCGTGTCGTTGCAGTAGCAACAAAGCTACTTGAGTGCACGTGCAGCGACTTGCCTGCTTCAACGGAATCCTCAGAATTTCTGGAGGTAAGAACTTCACTCAATCCTTGCATATACCAGAATTGGTGCACATGTTTATCAACAAATAGATCGGATGTTTAACATGAATCTGTGTAAACTGTCTATCAGCTGGAAAAACAGAGAGACTATAGCCATGAAGACGAGAATGACATGGTCTTCCAGGGCTTCATAACATTTCAAGATCCACCAAAAGAATCTGCCAAGGGTGCTATTAATGCATTATCACAGAAAGGGATTTCAGTAAAAGTCCTGACTGGAGATACTCTAGCTATAGCTATAAAAATTTGCAAGGATGTCGGCATAGTTGTTGATCACGTCACCACCGGACCACGTCTTGCTCTTCTTGATGCTGCCCAATTTGTGGAAGAAATAAAGAAAGCTACTGTGATGGCAAAACTGACTCCAACACAGAAGATGCAAGTAGTTGAGGCTTTGAAATCTGCAAACCATACTGTCGGATTTATAGGGGATGGCATCAACGATTCGCTTGCTCTTAAGGCAGCAGATGTGGGAATATCTGTAGATTCTGCTACTAGTGTTGCCAAGGATGCAGCACAAATAATCTTATTGGAAAAGGATCTAGACGTTCTGGTTGCTGGAGTGATCAGAGGACGCATTACACATGGCAACACCATTAAATACATCAAAATGGCAGCCAGCTCCAACTTTGGCAACGTATTTTCCATTCTAGTAGCTTCAGCTTGGCTGCCCTTTGATCCCATGAAACCGATCCAGATTCTGACACAAAACTTGCTCTATGATTTCAGCCAGGCATCCATTCCATGGGACAGAATGGACTCCGACTACTTGGAGATTCCGCATCAATGGTCTGCGACGGGCATTGTTAGTTTCATGATCTTCATGGGCCCAATAAGCTCTGTATTCGATATTGCAACATTTTTGCTGCTGTGGTTCGGTTATGGAGTTTGCACACCAGAGCAACAGGCTTTGTTTCAAACGTGCTGGTTTCTGGAGGGCCTTCTCACCCAGACATTGGTCATTCACATGCTACGCACGAGGAGAATTCCATTTCTTGAGGAGACTGCATCATGGCCTGTATTGCTGACAACAGCAACCATTGTGGGAATTGGACTCGCAATCCCATTCACGCTCTTAGGAGCAACAGAAATGATGGCTAAGCCTCCTATTTCTTATTTTGGTTTCCTTGCAGTAATAGTTCTTTCTTATTGCTGTTTGGCACAGCTTGTCAAGGGTGCATATATCAAGATTTTTGGTAAGTGGCTGTAAGTTAGTGCTTTAACCAAAAACTCTATAAAATGAAGGTGCCCAACATGTTATATTTGCAGTTTCATAGGGTTATCACCAAGCCTAAAATAAACTACCAACTGTGATGTGAAGACAATTTATCCTTAGTGTAGACATTTCAATAAAAGAATTCCAGTTGTTAGCAAGCTAGTGCTCAAGCTTACAATAGTTTCAGCTTGCCGGAGGATACAGAGAATTGTATGCACAACAATAGTGGAATGAACCTTGTTTCTCAACCTATGATAACTAGAGATCGAGATGCTACTGCACTATAAATTCTGATCCAGTTTATCATGCTGCTTTTTATATTAAATTACAAAGCTCTTTCTTGGGACCACCAATCTCTAAAACAGCTTTGAAGAAATTATGTGATTATAAGCAGTGTGGTTCTCTTTGGTATTGAATCTTTTAGATCACATGTAATGACGTTCTTGTATTTGATTACACTTCATTATTTCCCTATTCATAACGTTGATAATTTGGGTTGAATTCGCCCCTTTTCTACCAAAATTTAGTACTTATTGTTTGCATTGCTCAAGATTCTAAGAACAATTTTGTCTCTTCCTACTAGCAAGTCTTTCCAATTGTCCCCTCATGTAAAAGCATGCATTATGTGAAAACAAAATTCTCTTTCACTTAACATCATTATTGTTGCCTTATTGTTATTATATGCAAAACTTTTAATTTTGAGGAATTTTAAGTCCTTGTTAATGATAGAAGAGGCTAGGTATTACATCCATGTCCAGAGTATGTGGGATTCGAAATAATTCTTGACATGGATAGCCGGTCACTCCAGTGTATAAGGTTATTAGTTATGCCTCGTCATTCCGGGCTTGGCAAGTAATGTAATTAATAATTTTATGAGGGCCCAGACCTATAATTGGACACGAGCACTTGCATGGTATTTGATTGCTATAATGCAAAAATAAGAGGTCGTATATTTGGGTTGTATTGGATTCTAAGAGAAATATTTTCTCCTCAATGGAGATTATATAAACTATGGAAACTCGCTCATCTACGTATTGAATTTTTTGATCTTGAAGTTAGGATCCCCTCCTCTCTTGCATTCATTCACCATGGCATGGGGGTGAAGTGGTTAGGGTATTGACTAGCCATTTTCTTGTTCGTTGGGTGGTTTTGCTCCACATGTGTCTTTTTGGTTGCATGCAACATGATCTAGTCGGATCTTCACTTGGCGATCTTTACATTGGTATCAGAGCAAGGTTTGCATCAATCAGAAGGTGGAGTTGTTTTTTTTCAACTTTTTGGTATTTCCTCGCTTTTTACTTCTAGGTGGTGGAATTGACCTCCAAGTAAGTAACTTCTTTGAATTTGGTTTAATTTCGCACCGTTGCTACTTGAACTCCACGACCTTCTACATATAGAAGAACCGCAACCTTGTCCATGCTCAGATTCTTGCAAACAACCTCCAAATCTTTCAACACATACACATTTGAGATTCTACAAATTGAATAGAGCCACATAAATGGCTGCATCACTACCCAAATCCACGGGCTGATAGACTCGCAAATCCATTGTTAACAAATGCCAAAACAAACATGGATTTACTTTAACTCTAAGCTCATGCTCCTCCCATTCCTCACGCTTCAAATCTCAATCGGAGTCCAGCTTCCAATCTCAACCGATACACTCTGTTAGATCTCAACCGACGGCTTGCTATTAGATCTCAACCGACGGCCTGCTATTTGATCTCAACCGACGACGTACTATTAGATTTCAACCGACGGCCTGCTATTAGATCTCAACCGACGGCCTGCTATTAGATCTCAACCGACGGCCTGCTATTCGATCTCAACCGATGGCCTGCTATTAGATCTCAACCGACGGCCTGCTATTCGATCTCAACCGACACCCATTCACTCAGATCTCAACCGATGGTGCCCTGTCTGAAATCTCAACCGACGGCCACTGTCAGATCTCGATCGACGGTGCCCTGTCTCAAATCTCAACCGACAGCCATTGTCAAATCTCAATCGACGGTCACTGTAAAATCTCAATCGACGGATAGTATCAGATCTCAACCGATGGCCACTGTCAGATCTCAACCGACGGCCTCAGTCAGATCTCAATTGACGGCCTTGTTTGAAATCTCAACCGACGGCTTGCTTCAAATCTCAACCGGAGCCGGAGCCCATCGTTCACATCTCAACCGGAACCAGAGCCAGTCATCAAATATCGACCGACGGGTCTCTCACCATCTTAGCCGGACCACATCCATGCCAAACAACGAGCACACTAGCCATCAGATACCACACACAGCATCGCTTCCGCATTTTCTTTGCATCCGCCGCCCTCTACCTTCGTTTACATCTGACTCCATCTATCCCCGTTTGCAATTGATGCACTCTGCCTTACACACATTACACCGCAACTGAATGCATTGCATCGCACAAACCCAAACTTCCACCTCCATCACAACCAGCACCGCAATAGACTGCACTCACTACCGCATACAATCCACACTCGACGCATTATGACTACACTACAACACATTCCACGACATTCCACCGCACACCCACTGCACAAAACTGCGCCACATCTCCATTCACTACAGCACACCGTATTATGCCACACTCCAACGCAAACTCCCACCTTCCACTTGCACCGCAACTGACCACCCCCTCACCTACACTCCGACCCTTCCACCACAAACCATCACCTAATCACACCACCTCCACCCTTCAACCGTGGAAAATGCATTCGTAGACAGTTCACCTCCATTCACCCTTGAATCGCACTACACCGCAATCCATCGTCAACCACCACACACAACTCACTTAACTACCTCCGCATAGAACACCTTCCTTCATCATTCACCCACCTTCGTCACCTCCACAACTGACCGCATGCCATCGCATTAAACACACCTTCCACTTCAATCGCAACACTTCGCACTCTCCCCACCTTACGGACCACCTCCACCTCCACCCGCAATCACCCGTCACAAGCATCCACATTCCGTTGTGACCGCATTCCATTACATTAGAACCGCATCCATCCGTAACCCGTAACCCCAATATTCCTCCACAACAGACCTCCAGCATCACCCCCTAAAGCTTCACTCTCCCTCAGCAACAAACCACTTTCCACCTTCATCCGCTAGTGAACCATAGCGCCTGCATCTCAACCGCATTCATTCACAATCGCAACAAGCCGCAATCACACAGCCCTACGACTATCCTCACGCCACCTTTAACCGCAATTACCCACGGAACCCACGGAAACCACAATAGACCGTTGAAACCACAATCAGTCACTGACATCGTAATCAACCACTGAAATGCACTCAACCGCTGACACAGCAGGTGATCGCACTACCACAACAATAGCCGCATTCCATTGATCCACCGTAGAAACCGCAATCCATCGCAACACACAACTTACCCGTATCCCACCGCATTCAATCGTATACACCTGCATTCCAACCAACCGTAACTTGTAATCCGATACTTTTCCCAGATAGACCTCTCCCATCACACCCTAAAGCCTCACTCCCCCTCAACCGCAACAAACCACTTTCCACCTCCATCCGCCAGTGAACCATAGAGCCTGCATTTCAACCGCACTCGCTCACACTGAACTATACTCAGATTGCAATCACCCGCACCCACCGCAAACAGACACACTCCAGCCGCAATTGTTTGCTGCAACTACACTTGCCCGCTAAAATCGTAATCGACCGCTAACACCGCCACTGACCGCACCAGTCCGCATCCCTCCATCCTCAACCGCATTAAACCGCAATCAAACCATACACACTACCATCAGACCACATTTCCCAGTCTAAACTGCACCAGATCGTAACTGACCGCAATAGACCCCATAACGCCACTGACTGCAATCACCCACATCCCACCGCAGACCGCAGACCGCATCCACCGTAAACCGTAGGGACTGTTAAAAAAAAAATAACCAAAGACACACCAGTACCCAATGGACCAACAAAAAGACCTTGAAATTCCAGACGATTATCCAGACGAGGTCAGGTCCCCTATCACTGAACAAATCAGACGCCATAGGTTCTATCGAATGCGGGCCGAACTCCAAGAGCCATCCACATACCCGTTCGATGGACAAGATTCTGATCGAGCTGAGTCCTCACGCGCACGACCCCATTTTTCTGGTGCTGAGCCCTCATGGGTCAGAACCAACACTAATGGACTTTCTGCTACCCACAGAGCTCATCTTGAAAGACGTACACCCAAATTAGATCTACCCAAGTTTGACGGTAGTTCGGACCCTCAAAGATTTTTGCAAATCTTTGAGAATGCATGTGATGTGTATGGCGAAACATCTCCCGATGCTATGGTCCAATTGTTTTCAATGACCATGATCGCTAAAGCACGTGATTGGGTTTTCAACCTTGATCGTGAAGATAAAACAGACCGGTCAATTCTAAAAGAGTCATTCATCAAGCGTTTTAAGCCCTTTCGCTTGATCGAAAGTGCTTTTGTCAAATTGAGTAACATCAAAATGACAAAAGATGAACATGTACAAGACTATATCGAGTGTTTTTATCAATCTTCAAAAGTTAAAGAAACAAACAATTATAGTCAAAGACTATCCACAATTTTTTTGTAGACCTGTCATAAATGCTTCTTGGTACAAATACACTTAGAAAATAAAAATGGGGAAGAGAGAGGGAGTACCACTATTAGAATCTAAGTACGATAATGTGTTCTCTGATTCCGATGAAACCAGCCTAGATAGAGTCGAACTCTTAGCCACAGCTACTGCGCGCGCTAAGATCTATCTTCCTCCAAGTGTTAGACAAACACTGCTGTTCTAATTCTCATTTATAAGCATTCAACAAGAGTAAGCCTTTGTGCAGAATAGAAATTAACAGTTGAATTTATGAACAATGAGCAAGCATATAACATTCATACATTGTACGCTTATGCAAGAAGATAAAGAGCATTTGTATTACAAACAATGATTTGGTGGGCGTTGTCTCTGGCATACCATGCAGCGCGTTACCGCAAGAGAGGTTTTGTCTTTTACGAACTATCTATGCAGCTTACTAGCTTGCATGTCTATCTCTCTATCTCTGGCCTTATCAGGCTTTACAAATGGTCTCGTTGTCTAGTGGGTGCTTTCGTCAATAGGTGGTCTCGCTTACTAGTGGACTCTTCCTTCATCAACACTCAGTCTACACAACCTTCATCTATCGTTCATTCTATATTTATGGGAACAGAGGAAAGGTTTGTGTTTAATCACTAAGGATTACAAGAACTAGTCTAAGCTCGTCCTAACGGCTTCCAAATTGCGCGGCGTCGTTGTCCGTGGAGTCTGTTCTCCATGCAGTACTTGCCAGTGCTTGGGTTCATGAAGATCTGCCATTTTGCAGCCGTCTTTGCAACCGCCTTGGCACATAGTTCGGTGCATGCTGGTGCTTTGCGGTTTTCTTGGTTTCTTGCAGACTTGTTGCGGGTTCTTGTAGACTTGTTGCGTTTGTGGTTGCGGTTTCCGTGTGTAGGCTTTTCACAAGTATTTCTATAGGTATTGGCTCATAAGCTAGCAAAGCTTTGTGGGTAAAAACTTCATGTTTCTTCAGCTCCCTCTCAAAGCGTGGTAGTCTTATGATTCCTAAGCTGGCTATTTGTCTTTCAAACAATCCCTTGTCTAAGGGTCTAGTGAATATGTCAGCAACCATCTGTTTGGTCAAAATTAACATAGTTCTCAGTTGGTCTTTCCCAACTATGTCTCTGATCAAGTGATACTTGATAGCAATGTGTCATCGGAGTACTTACTCCCTTGCAATTAGTCATCTGAAAATCATCCATGATTTTTTGAATGTACCTTGACTGGTGTAGATACAATCTCCCACCCTCAAGATCTCTGTCAATCTGCAAGCCCAAGTGGCATTTTGCTTCTCCTAGGTATGATATTTCAAAGTGCCTTGACATTGACAAAACAAGAACCAAGAACTAATCTACAGCATGTTAGAAGTCCAAGATTCAAGAAACCAACCAGTCTTTTGATTCTTGGACATCCTAAGAATATCAAGAACTGGACTATAAAAGATATGCAAGAACTACACCACAGATCCAGCCTATTTAGTTTACCTGAATGCTGGTTCCTACATTAATCCACAAACAAGGAAAGAAACTAATCCACTCTATGAAAGCAGCAAATCTAATCCACTCTACAGTCCACAACCACACACAAAAGGACGGAAGGGCAAGATCATAAAATGCATCACTCAAGAAACAAGCATGATCAAGGAGCTCAATGGATGCACCAAACTCGTGAAGGCTCTTCTCATTTCAGCATGGAATTGATACAATTCACAAAAAGCTCCTCTACTCAAAGAGGGAGTCTCTTAAATAAGCAAGAGAGCTTCTTAGGTGGCATCCTAGTGGAATTTCCACATTTCACAATTTACAAGTGGAATAATGCTCTCCACTAGAGGTCACCATCAAAAGGTGGCTCACTCTACTTTCTTTAAGAGGGGTCTACTTGCATTTAATACATTTGCCTAGAAATACTAGTTCCTACATGGTCATTCCATCTTCCGGGATTCACCATGAGGCTTACACAGTTCTTACTTGTCATTACTAACTAGTATTACTAGGCTCTCATACTTGGCTCTCAATCTTCATTAGTCTCGTCTTCTCAAAGACCTCCTCGGTCTAAGGTGAGAGGTGCTCTTGAGTTGCTCTGTCCAAGTATCTTGGGGATTCGTCAGAATCAGCCAACATCATCCCACCCCTAATGTGTTGCACTGCAACTCATATTGGACGATGTGTGAGACCATATACAAACTATCAATCATTGTCAGGTATTTACATGTACACTATTTTTTAATTGATGTGAAATGGTTCAAGGTAGTTTGTAGAGGGCCAAATGCAACCATAAAATTGGATCCAAGTGGATTTTTTGCGATTGATTCATCAAAAACATTGAGCATGGAGTCCTTTGACACATTGGTGTTGCCTCGTCACTGTGAGCAGGTGCACATGCTATGCTATCATGTTTTTCATTTTATTGCATGCAAGTGACTTCAGTATTTGAGTTTTCGATATGTTCTAAAATAATGATTTTTGCAGGTGTTTTTTCAACTAGATCGACTAAACAATATATGGTGGTTTGTAGCTCAAGTTGAGCCATGCTCACGACGACTATTTGAGGGTGCAAATGTTGAGAATGAAATGGAAAACCTTCATTTTAACTATGAGATTGAGCTACCTAGAGATGTAGTAAATCGTCAAACCATACTTGAAGCACCCACTTCCATAGATGCTGAGAATAGAAATTCTAATAGTCAGGATGATGAAATAATTTTTGAAAGTGAGAGTGATGATGAAAATCATCTAAGAGGAGATAAATTGCAAGATGTTGTCACTGATGAAATTGATTTTTGTAATTCTGAATAAAAATTGATTATTGCAATTTTGAATGAAATTGATTCTTGCAATGGTTTCAAATGATTGTCATTTAGCCAAAATAGAATCTCATTTATGGTCAAGTAAGTGAAAAGAATAGACATAGTTTGACTTCAATCCCATTTTTTTAGAGATAATGTCAGTGAAGATAGATGTACGGCTTCATGTTCCAAGAAAATTCTCATTTTTTAACAAATGTTGCAAAGGTAGTAAATCACTAAAACCATGTGAGTTAATGAAATCACCACCACAAACTATGACAAAATCAAGTGTTTCATCATAGTCAATCCCCTTGAATTGAGCATATCCCTTGGCAACTAGTCTTGTTTTATAATTGTTCACACTACCATCTTGATTAAGCTTGATCTTAAAGACCCATTTGCAAATAGTAACATTTTGTATCTTTGATGGAGGATCAATAATTTTATAAGTATTTCAAACAATGCATTATATACTCGTTTTTCATTGCATCAAATCGCTCTTTTGTTGCTACAGTTTCATTCACACTTGAAGGAACATCTTCAAACTTAAGGTAGTAATAAGGGCAATAAAAATTAAACAATCATCAACTTGTAATTGCTTCTCTCTTCCTTGTATTTGAGCCTCGATGGTTGCATTTGGGCTCTGATACCATGTTAAAATCAAAGATTATGAACGTCATTTGGATACTAAAACATTAAAAAAACATCAAAGGTTTCACTTATATCTAATAGATAGAAAACTAGCACACAATTCAATCTATTTTGCATCTAATTGGCAAGAGCTTTTGAACACCAGAATAAAACAAAAAATAATTGATCTTCACATCCAGTCACACATGTGAAAAGTATAATACTTTGTTCAGATTCATATCTATTCATTAGACACAAAAAATATCACATTCAAGAGCAAACTTGCCAAAATCACCATCTCTTGATAATCTCTCAAAGTATGTTCAAAATGAGCTCTCAATCCATATCAAATGATCTCAGAGATGAGATTAGGGAGTGCCATTAGGGTAGACCCTAAACCCCTGGCTATCAAAGCCTTAGATCATGCATAATTACCCTCTTGGTAGCTCGAGTCAACTGTCTTACAAAAGTAGGTGGCCGACCTCATAAAAAATCCCAATCATCTAGGAACATCATGATATAATTCACTTTAGAGAAATATTTATTTAACTAATTCCATTTCATTATCAACATGCAAAAAAAAAAAAAAACCTCATTATAATATAATTCACTTTAGAAAAAATATATATATATAACCTCATCATAATATAATTCACTTTAGAAATATATTTATTTAACTAGTTTCATGTCATTATCAACATGCAAAAAAAAAATTTGCATGGATAATCACGCAGAAGATATCCACGTGTGGATATCTTTAATGTCCAGTCCGGTGAACCGTAACTGATAACGAAGAATTAGCAAATGAATAAGTGAGACAATACGATGTATTGCAACGTATTGTGATATTAATCACATTGCTCACGGATGCAATTGTACTTTATTACTTGATTTGTCAACATCAAACAAAAAGTCGATGCATGTGAGTACACAAATTGTGATCATGATATTGTTGTGATACATAATTTTCTATTTTCACTTGTGCTTATGGCCCCTAAAGTCGATAGAAAATGTAATTCAACGTGTTGATAAACAACAATTTTAAAAATTACCATCCATTTTTATTTTGTAACATTTCAAAGCTTATATCGAGGTGTCTTTTTTTCATCAGTGTCGGTATTACCCTTAGTTAGTAGAGTATTTTGGAATGTCTCTAGCCTCCTTATAACCTCCTTATAACCCTCTCTATAACCCTTCTTATAACCCTCCTTATATCTATCCTTGGCCTCCTTATAGCCCTCATAAGTATCTTAAAAACATGTTCAGACTTGCAAGGCTTATACCAAGGCCAACCTAAGGACCTGACGCTCAAGCTTTCTGCTTCTCCCATGCCTCTTTTTTTATTCTATCTTTCAAAAAACCCCTCAAAAAAGTGTTGGAAATCGTGCATCTTGTTGTAGTATGTTTTCGATTCCCTTTTGTTTTTTTGTTACAGTTTGCTTAGCTATTGTATCCTTGGTGTGGGATTTTATAGCAAGCATCAACATTGACAGTTGTTCCTCAAAATCCTAACTGGGTGGATGACAACGCATTGTGGCTAAGCTTCAATTGTGACCTATGAGCTAACTTTCCGCCCTAATTAGATAAGCCTAAGCGGGCATTCCTTATTAGTATAAATAGCTTATCACTAGAAGAGTAAAAAAGTTCTACTTTCTTCTATTTTCTTATAAAAGACTCATCGAAGTTTAGAGACATAGTTTCTACTTTGAATATTGCAAGCAACGCTTACTACTTATTAGCGGAAGTGCATCAGATAGAGTAACATGCTGCTAGTGTGATCCCTCCTTCCTTTGTGAGAGATTGACTATAGCTTGGGGGCTGGATCCATATGATCTAGGTTTGGTTGGGTTGATTTGTTCACCACTCGATTCCCTTGTGTTGTTTTATTGTGGCTTGCTTAGTTTCGAATCCTTGAGTGTAGGACTTCATAGTGGTATCAGAGCCAAAACTAAGCGATTTTGCCATTGGGGAGTGCTCAAGTGGAAGCCAAAAAGTTGGAAGCGGATCTTCAAGTTTATTTTCGCAAATTTGCGATTTTTCAAGAGGGATCTATTGTACGGTATGTGCACTACCAAGGTTGCGATCGGTTTGTTAAAGGATGCTCTTGAATAGTGATTTTGGAAGGAATTTTTGTTCACAACTTACATTAAGCTTTTTTGCAATTACTTTTGCCAATTTCTTTTTGATGATAGGAAAATTTTCTGTCTTTTAAAAGCTTGAGCCTTCAAACAACTGAAGCTCTTGAGTGCTCTATTGTAGAGCAATTGAAGTTGTCCTGCTTTTGTATGTGAGGTTGAATGCTGGTTTTTTCTTGTAGACAGCTTCTTGCAATCACTTTAAAATTATTCAACTTGTTGAATGATTTGTTTAGCATAATCAAGGAAACATATTCCATATGCTATTAAACTAGACTGTTGGTAAATCAGTGGCATACATCCAATTGACATCATTGTTTTCTTATAAAATCGCAGAGTGATGGTTGAAGCAAAATCAATATGCTTTGGTGTCAAAAAGAACATCATGTTTTTTGCTTTAGTTAGGAAAACTATTTCTTACACCATAAACAAAGCATACTTCTTAAAAGACAACCAAAGTTTCTTTTGTGTAGAGGTTTTATTCTTGTTTGCAAAAATTTCAAAACATGATTATGTTTTTGTCTGGAAGCACGTATTATGTTTCCAGTGAGTGAAAGCTAATTCAATTTGCTTTCTTCCAGCCTAACTTTGCAAAAAACAAGTACAAAATAGATTATAATATACAGTTTTTTGAAATGATGAGCAATCCGTTTTATCAATAATCAAATCTATTGTAGTATAGGGAGGTTGGGAGAATCGATTCTAAGGTAGAAAATATGTTTCTATGATCGAAGAAGCAGTAGTTTTTCATCGACTACCTCTTTCAAAGCCTCAAACTCTACCCTATGACCTAAATCAACAATTCTACTTACTGATAATAGATTCGTAGAGAGTCTAGGCACATACAAAACATTTGATAGTAGTTTGAATTGATCATGCTGGAACATCAATCTTATAGTGCCTTCACCTTCGATAGTGTGTGTCCTATCATCGCCAAGATGAATGAATTCCTTTGTACTATAAGGCATATAGGAGTGAAAATGCTCACGATGATTGGTCATATGTTGAGTATCTTCAGAATTTAGAAACCAAAAATTATCTAGTTGCACCTTTTGATGTTTGACCTTAAACGCTCCTTTGTCCATGTCGAGTTCGGGGATAGACATGATTCTACATGCGCTTGTTAATTAGGTTGTTTGTTGGCATTGTTTGCTTTTAATACCCTGCAATCTTGGATCTCATGATTAGTGCGTTCGCAATACTTACGGAACATCTTCTTCTTCAACTGTGGATTTGATAATTGTTCTTGAATTTGAGTTGGTCTTCAAGTTGATGCGGATTGCTTAGAGCTTTTCTTCTTGTTGTTTTGGGCCTTTATTGACATGTAGAGCATGAGATGATGAATTCTACGAAGTGTCTTAAGTTCTTCGATTGTCTTCTTGTAGCAACATAGTGATAACTCTAGTAAGAGTTAAATATGTGTGTGTCGATATGATCATCCCCCAGTTCTTGTATGTAGAGGAAAATTTTGAAAGCAATGTCATAGTGTCTTGTAAATGCTTTGAGAGAGAGAGAGAGAGAGAGAGAGAGAGAGAGAGAGAGAGAGAGAGAGAGAGAGAGAGAGAGAGAGAGAGAGAGAGAGAGAGAGAGAGAGAGAGAGAGAGAGAGAGAGAGAGAGAGAGAGAGAGAGAGAGAGAGAGAGTTTTGAGGTTAAAATGTTTATGCTCAATGCTTGAATGTTTGCCTTTCTATTGCATATGAATGATGTCTTTACCACTAGTCTCGTGTAGTATTTCTCTTTGTTCGTTAGATTTGTTGTAGAATGCTATGTAGGTTGGAACAAACTGAGCTATGGATATGCGCATAGGAATATTGGCGGCCATGCTCTTTCATAGCTACTCTCTCTCTCTCTCTCTCTCTCTCTCTCTCTCTCTCTCTCTCTCTCTCTCTCTCTCTCTCTCTCTCTCTCTCTCTCTCTCTCTCTCTCTCTCTCTCTCTCTCTCTCTCTCTCTCTCTCTCTCTCTCTCCCCCCTTGTCGTAGCACATAACGTAAGTGTTAGGATTTTTATCAAGGGCATTAGCCCAATGTAGATAGGTTCCCCTTTTTGTTAAGCCTTGGAACCCAAAGATCCCAAGATCTATGAAGGGAACGGTGCCCACAAATAGCCAAGAAGTAGATTACATGTTTCCCTATATTTTCTAGAAATGTTTATAGTCTTAATCCTCTCAATGCCAAATTATCGATAGTCCTTGCACTCGACAAGAGGCATGAATACTTATATAGATTGACTCATTGTTATTCTGACACTAATCAGGCATTGAAAAACTCTGTTCTTGTTAATAAAGCAATATGAATTTCAAAAAATGATATCTCGTTTCGATAGTAGGATGGACCTTGCACTTTTGAATTCACCCTTCATTTTGGGCTTGCCCAAAGACTATTAGGTGAAGGCCCGTATAACCAGCCACAAACTTTAAAAGATGCGATGTGTTTCACCAAAATTTTTGATGACAAGCATGTAATAGCCTGCAAAAAATTCCAAGCTCTGAACCCAAGAAAAAGCCATCTTCAAGTGCCCTTTCTAAGAAGAGCAAGGAGAAATGTCGATACCTAAACAGAAAAGAAATAGAACCACCCTAGTTTGGAAAGGATAGATTTTGACAAAGTCAAAAGCAACGAGTTATGTTTTTTTATGTATGGAGAAGGGGCACACACGTACGAAGGTGTTCCAAAGAAATGTAAGAAAAGAGGCTGTTCTTTCAAGAAACTAGGAGCTTGAGATGGCAACTACACCAAGTGATCACAAGTATATGGTCAGTATGGTGACAAGGGGGTTGGGACCATGCTCAAAGTAGATACTCTACTTATGAGAATGCACTTTTTTTTTGTCATTTATGCTTTAAAAATAAGGAGGCATTATCTATATAGCTCCAAATTTATAATAATGATAGATCATCAAACTCTGAAGTATATTTGTGATGTTGTTGACTTGAGAGGTCATAAGGCTCGATAGTTGAAAGTTATTCAAGAGTTCAAGTTCGACATTAAATATCATTTAGGTATGTCAAAATGTGTCACTAATGTCTTGAGCCGGATTGGAGAGGTTAATTAGTTATGCTTTGTTGAGATCCAATCCAAAATGTATATTTCTTTTTGGAATCCTTGTTGGATTGATATATTTTTTGGTTGTATTTGGCAAGATGTCATGGCAAGAATTTCTAGATAAAAATAGTAAACATTGATTGTTTCTTTTATGATTCCAATTTTCTCTCTAGGCTCTAGACTAATAGGCTAATGTCTACTGAATTCTATTAGGTACATAACTTGTAATTATTGCTTTTGTCCAATTAATACATGCCCAACACAAGAAGCAATTAATTACGGAAGGCTCTCATAGCCTCCATTTTGTAAATGTTGTAATCAAATAGAACTCATACACCACATAACGGTGCACTTGTACTATACAAAGCACTAATAGCTATAAATATGCTTTGAAGCATTAGACATAGTAAGCAGCTATTTTTTGTTAAGTGCCCCGAAGCACAATAGGGAATTATGTGGTGTGGCTCAATTAGAATATTACCAAAGCATTGTAAAGCCAAATTACTTGCAAAAAGAAATAAAAGCAAGTTAACTTATACTCTTAGTGATAACTCAACAAGACTTAAATTTGAATGTATCGATATGATCATCACCCAGTTTTCATATCTAGAAGGCAAGCTTGAAAGCATCGTCATGATTGTGTCTTGATCGTCGATGATCGATCCGACAACTGCCATCTGTTGTAAGAGATTCTTAAATGGGTTAACGTGATTCTAAAGTGAAGTGAATCATTATTTGACATCTCGAGTGTTAAGAATTTGCTTCTGAGATGCAACTTGGAAGTCACATCCCTCACATTATATAGTGAGCTCAGGTCATTTGTAACTGATAAATCTCTTATTATTTCATCTAATCTGTTGAATACTTCAACCCTGCAATATTTAATACATCACTTTGCACTCTGAGAATGTTTGGCTATGAAGTCACTTTAGTACTAATGATTTCAAAGTTAGTTGCTAAAAGATTGAATGTGACTTCGTCATTATAGCTTGTTCAATTATTGACAGGCATAGTCATGCATAGGAAAGAAGGCTCATTATGCTGCGCTCGATAGTTCATCCATAGCCTTAGGATTATCGAAACTATGTTTTGTTCACATTCCTAAACAGCTTAGAAAGAAGCTGGATCATAGGACAAATAGATGTATTTTCATTGGCTATCCTGATGAACATAAAGCTTATAAAGTTTATGATCCATCCACTAATGTAGTTTTTGTCTCTAGGGATGTAATATTTCAAGAACATACATACTATGATTTCAAACAACCATCGATAAACGATGCTATGTCATTTCATCTTATTCTACGTAGCATGGATTCTTCCAACGTTGATGTTCCTTCTACAAAACCTGCAGCTACAACTACAGAATCTGAACAGCCGACAATTCTCATCATCAGACCAGACCAAGCTAGCTCAAACAGATATGGAGAAATTCAAGAAGAAGCATTATCGCATCCTGGTCAACTAAACGTCCGCAGATCCTCATGGACTCGGACAGTTCCTAAGAGGTATGCACCTCAATCATTCTGGACTTCATGAGAAGAACCCAAAGAGCCTAGCCGAAGCAATTAGCTCCAAGGATGCTCTGAAGTGGCAAGAAGCTATGGAAAGCGAGTACAACTCACTTTTGATGAACCAGACCAGGACACTGGCCGACTTTCCCACTCACAAGAGAGTTATTGACAACAAGTGCATACACTGTTAGCACGTTAAGTCAATTCATGTCTAATCCTAGGATCTCTCATTGGAAAGCATTAAAGAGAGTGATGAGATATATTCAGAAAAGTTTAGATCACATTTTATGTTATGATGGAAATGTTATCGATCCACTCGTCTTGCGAGGCTACTCCACTCCAGATTGGGGAGGAACAATCTCTACCAACAAATCTACCTCTGAGTTCTGTTTCTATTTGGCAGGGGGACCGACTTCTTGGAACTCGAGGAAGCAAAAATTGGTTGCGCTTTCTTCGACAGAGGCAGAGTACATCATAGCATGTCAAGTTTCAAAAGAAGCTATATGGATCAGGTTATTACTTCACAACTTGCATCACACTCAGTTTAATGCTACCACCATTCTGTGTGACAAGTTGAGCTATATTTCACTGTCACTGAATCCCAGATTTCATGGCAAATCCAAGCAATCTAGTATCATTTCATTCAAGATAAAGTTTTCTCAGGGCAAGTGATCCTTCAATACCGCTCCACAATAGAAATGGTCGCAAACATCTTCACCAAAGCGCTTCCGAGGATCAAGCACCAAAAATTCTTCGACATGCTGAATCTGACGAAGATACCAAGGCACCAACAATAAGCCCATTGTTGCCTCCTTGGTGAATGACTAATTTCTATTTCATGATTCTTCATGCATGTTTATTGATCATTGACCTAGGGTCAGGTGAAACCAACTTTGGTTCTACGTGTGCTCATCTGATACCTATAGGAATCACAAACTTAGACAACCAATTTATTTGAAGAACGTCTACAACGGGCTTCCGGTTGATCTCCAGGAAAGGGTAACCAATCCTGTCATAATTTTGAAAGTTCGAATGTTAAGTTTAATAAAGTCATTGAAGAATTGGCTTCAAGGACTTCCACAAAATTTGACATCTGGAAGTCTGTAGAAATACACTATGTTTTCAACAACTTCGGCTTTTTCGCATTTTCCTGAAATGCGAGAACTTGCATAGTTCAAAGCTTTAACTGTTTTTCAACAAACCTTCGGCTTTTTGTGAAAAATGTGAAGAGCGAGAAAATTCCCGAAGGTCATCTATTTTCATGAATTAAACTGCTTTAAAGACCATCGTCTTTTTGAGGGCACCTTCGGCCTTTTGCGAAAAATGCAAAGAGAGAGAAAAATCCCAAAGGCTGTCTAAAATAAATGAGGAACGTTCCAGCGACGTCCTTGTCCATGTCAACGATGCTGAATTATTGACTGTAAATACTTAGTTGTCACAAAAGCCATATACTTTCAAAGTACAACGGCTTTCCTAATTAGGTAGAGGCATTCAATGTAATTAATACACGGATGAAATCTATAAATAGATCATCCAAGCGCAGATTACGGGTTGCTCCATCCATGAGATGCATTATTTGAGCCTCCCAATTATGCCGTCAATTTTTTGTTGTAATTGCTATTTGTATTTGTGCTTCAGTGTAATATAGCAGCATCACGTTTTTATCTGTGTACAACGTAGATGAATGCTTGTTGTGATTGTTGAATTCACACGTGTGGATTGTCCACAACATGTACTTGTGATCTCCTAAGGTGTGTAGATGCACCAAGATCAAGACTAGATTGAGATTCAAGATCAATCTTAGATCCTATGGCAAAAACACACTACTACATGCATTCAATCACTTCCAACTCTCACTCACACGTGTGGGAAGTATTCAACAAATAATCTAAGTAAAAACAAGCTGCTCTCCTTGGGTAGAGAGAGAAAAAGCATCATGAGCTCTCGGGTAGAGAGAGAAAGCTAGAAATCCAATAACACACAAAATCCATATGATCACCAAATCAATTAGATCCAAAATGAGGAGTACAATGATACTAGTAGATCCACGAGCTACCACTATGCTTATTATGATTGGACCACACTTTGTCACCTCTTAATCCTATTGGACCATTGATCCATGCACCTCTTAATTCTATTGGACTATATTCAAGCACACCTCAAATTCCTATTGGACCACACATGGTTCCACCTCTAAATCCTCTTAGAATTCATCAAACAAAGGCATTACACTTGTCTACACTCTAATTGGCACGAGTTTAGCCTCTTACTGTATTTTGGCTCAATAGTGGCATTACAAGTGGAAATGCATAATTTGCCATCTATGCCAAATTTGTTCCTATCAACATCCTATACCTAGATGCTTGATGTAAAAAACATAAGACCCCTATATCTAGCATAGATAATCTTTTTCAGTTCTTCACAGTGATTGAATGCACTTTCATTGCTGTTTGATCGCACTTGTATACTCACTCTGATCAGAACACGGACTCTACGACTCCTTAGTTTCTGATCAGACGATGGTTGTCTTTGACGCCTGAGGAACTCGCGATATCATATTGCTCTTCCATTTACTTCAGAACTACAATTCACATTGAATCTGATTTCAGTAGTACCACACACAAACCATCTCTAATCTCTTCGGTGGACTGTACTCTTGTTTTAGAGTATGAATTAATTTTTAAGATCCTGTTGGGCAATCAGTTCGCTTATAAGCTATGATTATCTTTTAGCATAAGCTATCTATTAGACTGTTTTTGCACCTAGCAGCCGATTAGAATGGGAGAGTTGTTCCGCAATATTCCTGCTCTCTTCTCCATTCTCGTTCTTCCTATCTCCCTTGCCCCATCAAGTAACGAATGTGTGATTTTAGTCCAATAACATTGAAGAAAATTCGCAAGATATCTGAGACATATCCTCTCACCAAAGTACACAAGATTCCATTCTCAAAATCCTCAACAAGAGCTTGATCACCACTGAAGTTGCTACATTCAGATTTATACTTTCTTAACACTCTAAGTAATGGAGGTGCTAAAATGTATGATTATAGTAGGCTTACATGGATTTACCTTTGCTTACAAAGGATTTAGTTTTGAAACCTTTGTAAAGTTTAAGCTACTTTTTCAGAACCAACTAGATAATGGGACTAAAGTATTAAGATGTGACAATGGTGGAGAGTATGTCTCCACTAGGTTGAAGGAGTTTTGTGTTTCTAATGGCATAAAGAGAGAGTCACTTGTTCTTCCATTCCTCACTAAAATGGGATATCCAAGAGAAAAAATAGATCATTATGTGAATGTGCAAAATCTACGAGTGTACATGTTTCTCTTCCAACGTCTTTTTGTGGGGAAGCCATTACGTGTGATAATTTTTTATGTAATGGTATTAAGACACCTTATGAATTTCTTCATGGTGTCAAGTCAAGTGTAAAAGATTTCATAATCTTTGGACCTCCTTGCTAGGCTCATGTCTCTCGTCTCTCTAGATGAAGAAAAAAAGAAGATATTACTTCCATAAAAGACATATTTGTTGGTTACATTCAACAAAGTAAAGGCTATAGAATTTACAATTCATCCACCAAGATAATCATGGTGAGTAGAGATGTGCTCTAACAAAGGACTAATTTGTTGTCCAATAATGCCTCTAATCCATGTATGATGCAAGACTTTGAAGATCCAAGAAAGAAGCAAAATGGAGAAGATCAATATCTTCCACCATCACCAAACCTAAAAACTTCAAGAGGATATTCATGAGCAAGGATGGAGCCATCAAACCTCAGTTAGGATGTAAATGGATCTTTAGATTGAAGCTCAATCAAAATGGGTCCATTCACAAGTACAAATCAAGGCTAGCTGCCAAGGGTTATGCACAAACCTAAGGCATTGATTATAGGTGATGAAGCATCCTTTGAGGACATCACACTCTTTAGGAATGTCGTTGACTCCTTAATATGGATTACAATCACTAGACCTGATCTTAGACATGTTGTGGCTAAATTAAGTCAATATATGCAAAATACATCTATCATTTATTGGAAGATGGCTAAGAGAGTCCTTAGGTACATCTAGGGTACCATAGATTTCGGTAAAATGTATCAAAGATCTATTGTCACTTTGAATGCCTTCTCGAATGCTAATTTTGCAAGTGATAAAGTGGATAGGAGATCCAAAAGTTCCTTTACAAAATTTCATTTGTGAAGGTGTTATCTCATGGTTGTCCAAGAAACAAGAGACTATCTCTTTGTCTTCAACCTAATATGAGTATAAAGCATTGACAACAACTACAAAGGCGGTTTTTTGGTTGAAGAGGCTATTGGTGGAGCTAAAGGTACAAGATGAAGATCAGATCCCCACCATATATTGTGACAACATATCCTCACAACACCTTGCTACCCATCTAGCATTGATTGTGTGGCTGATATCTTCACTAATGTTTTTTTTAAAATGTCCTTTCTTAAAAATAATATCATCCTTAGGAGTTGTTAGTAGGAGTATGTTAAAAGTAGCAAGTTAATTTTGAGGAGGAGTGTGAAAATTGCAAAATTGTCTTGACTAGTTTGGGTCATTTATGAATAGTTTGGCATGGCAAGTGGACCAAGTCCTCCACTTTGAAACACTAGACCTATTTTGTATATATTTGGGTCATTTGGCAAGGGGGTCAAGGGGGTCACCATCATGTAAAAGTTGATTCAAGCTTGTATTGTAATGGAGATAACTAAGGTTCCTATTTCAAAGTGGGAAATCTAGAGAAAAAGGCATCTTGGGATTGGTGACTCAACATAGGTCAACGGATCTTTGGATTTCGCATTAAGCATCCAATGTTTAGGTCATAAGTGAAGGGCAGAAGCATTTTCCCACGAATGGAGATTGGGTTTTTTTCATATGCCATTGGCAATGATTCAGTTAGGCCCAATATTGTTTGGACCCATTCATCATAAATATTCACCGCCACAATTTTACCATTGTCATCTTCAATTTCTGCTGTAAGCACCCCCACTTTTTTCAACAACGTGATATTGTCACGTGTACGGCAAAAACATGTTGTGAATGATTTTCTAGTGATCTTCTTGGATTGGCAAATCAAACAGACAAAGTCGATCGGCCGAGCATTTATATTTGTAATTTTCAATGTTTCGAATACCTACATGCATACATTTTCCAACATTTGTTTCACGTGTATATATTCGAAGCATGTAACATAAAACAGTAACACATGCAAGGAAACACATAAAACATAAATGAAAAATCGTAACACACGAAAGTTTTTCAAGTACACCTCCATTCCAACAGCTACAGCTTGAGCGACATGGAATTCTTGGACATCCAACAAAAGCTTTTGAAATGCCAAATCATGGATTGCTGCAAAAAATCGTATAAGGTTGCACAGTAAGTCGAATCAACCCATTCTTGAGTGTGCCTTGAACATTTTTTAGCATTGTGATAACTGGACGACCTTGTCGGAAAACTTTTTCTAGTTCAACATATTGAGCACGAGTTGCTTCCCAAAATGAAACCTACCAAAGCCATGTGCATGTTTTAAAAACAACAAATCCGAACAACAAAATTTGTGGGAAATACAAAAACTTAGCATAGGAACTTTCATGAGATTAACAACTAACCGTTTGAATGTCATTTGTTGTTTTGCCATCTGCAACTTGTATATCATATCTTTCCATTTGGAAGCCTTCCGCCTGGCCAAGTATGCCTATAACAGCAACCGCTATTGTAAACGTGCAATAATTTGCCTTTTCTCGTTTGTCGGTACCTTTTTTTTGCATTCGAAGGCTTCGAATCTTGTCAGTAGGCATGAAATTCACAATGACATCAAACGGTTGGATTTGTGTCACAACAGAGTTGTGTTCTATACACAGTATGTATTTGGCATCGCCGTAATCGTAATCAGTTTTCTAGACAATGGCAACGTTCTCAAAGTGTAAATACGATCCAATTTAAACTTTTGCTGCATGTTTATCTGCAACAGAACCGGGCATCATAACTGTCACGGTCGACATGCCAACGCGATCGGTCATGTCACACCTGAGATATGTCCATGTTTGTCCTGGTTTTTTGTTCCCACGATCGTAGTTGCCATACCTAGACAGAATAATCCTTTCAAAGGCATAGTTCGTCCAAATTGGGCAAACATCATTTACAACTAAAATGTCGGTTCGAGGCCTTTTTGACATGTGTAATTCTGTTACATGAAAGGAAACATTATTATCTAAGCAATAAATAGTAGAAGCAATAAACAGTATTAGAAAATACATTATGCAACTAACTTTAAGGAAGTCAAAATCAAGACTTGATTTTATAACAGAAAGTGATCCCCGTAGGTTATTGCAAATTAAAATACCGAAATAACAGAAAGTGATCCCAATACGTAATTGCAAATTGGAACTGTCAAGTATCGATTGGCAAATGATGAATCCCTCAAGGAAAGTATTGAATAGATGCGCCATTGCGCGTGTTTGTGTAATTGTATATTGTTCGCAATGAATAATTGCAAGATGGAATACTAAAATTGTCAAATATCGATCAGTAGATCATGAATCCCTCAAGGACAGTATTGAATAGATGCACGATTGCGCATATAAAATACCTGCATCTGTCAACGTCGTCTGCTCATCACTTTGGTATTCCATTTCTTTTTCGACTGTTATGGTAATGAAACTAGAACCTGCAATGATGAACCCAAAATGAACAAGCCAAAGTTACAAACGATCGTAACAAATTTGAAATTGCTTAATACATTGAATGTGAACGATACATGAAATCATAGGTGAACACTAAAACAGTGCCAAAACTCAGCCAATCCTCTACGAACAAATACGAAACCATATTAGCGATAGTTTACTAACACGCACATGGAACTTTATCGAACCATAATTTTCGTATAACACCCTATAAAGGCAATGGTTGTTTTAACAAACACACACATGATGTGCTGTAATTTAGAACATCAAAATTTAGAACTGGAGCAGGGCAAGAAACCAGGATGCTCAAATAACCCGAAATCCATGTACTTGTAAATGATCAAGTCTGAGATGGTAACACAGGTTACATCTCAAAAGCTGCTTCTATGACATTGTAAACCCTCAATTGATCACTACATAAACCATTTTCACATTCAAACACAGTAGATGCGTAACGTTAGTGTCTATTTCATAAGCATGTGAAAATCATTCATAAAATGGGTACGGAAACGACGCCCCTCGCTCATACCGCTCTCTCTCTCTCTTTCCTTGTCGGGGTTTTTGTGAAGTAAGATAGTGCATTCCAACTATTGACGGTAGAGTGTCTGGTGGATAATATTTCCAATTAAATTAAGAAGAGACCATATTGGGGAACGAGAGAGAGAGAGAGAGAGAGAGAGAGAGAGAGAGAGAGAGAGAGAGAGAGAGAGAGAGAGAGAGAGAGAGAGAGAGAGAGAGAGAGAGAGAGAGAGAGAGAGAGAGAGAGAGAGAGAGAGAGAGAGAGAGAGAAGAGAATATATTGATCATCGTGAATGAAAGCAGTAGCTCTTACATGTAGAGTAATGTGCGAGAGAGAAAGAGAGGTGTCTCTCTGTGTATGTCGCAGAGGTCGACGGTTGGGGATTCCAAGTGGTCCACATGGCATATAATAGGCCTTTACACATTTAGACTATACATTATATTCAACATACACTTCATGGAGGGACCAAGTATAGGCCAACAGGGAGAGGATTTGTTGTCCGGCATGAAAAGTTTGCTGAGAATTACGGTTTGTACTCTAGGAGTCACTTTACTAAAGGATTTGAAATTCCAAGCCTACTCATTATGTATAATACTTACTTTTTATGTCTTCCTGAGTCTGTAGCAGACATGGAACAATGCTTAGGTGTTGTTGGTATTGTCACCTTTGTTTGTGTTTTCTCGATCAGGCATCGTATGTGACTTGTATTTTGTGCTGGATCAAAGCGCCTAAGCGCCCTCGTCCCTGGAGCCAGGTAGCTTCAAACAAAGTCATCCCATGTGAAAGCCTGAATCAGTTTCGAGTTTGTGCAGTTGCCATGCAATATTCTTAACGAACACCTGATTCCTTTCAATTTTCCACACTCTGGTTCCGTTCACATTGGCTAGTCAATCATTATAGAACAAGCATTTGGATTGATTCAATCCATTTTTTTTTTCGTTTATTTGCTTGGCTGCTGAGGGGAGTAAGGAAGATGGCACGAATGGCGACATCAAGCACCATACAAACACCCATCCTACACAGAAGCTCGTTGCAGAAGCCTTTCTCTGAAAGACTTCCTTCACCAAATAGATGTGCCATAACTTATCGTCGAAAACAGTGAACAACAATTTCCAATTTGGGCTTGGTTCCATCAAAATATAAGACATTTTAAGACTTTTCACGAATGAGCCAGGAAGGAAGGAAGGATGGATGGATAGCTGTAGGCATCACTTGATTCTTACGCTTTTTCACCACTCACTCACACTACCTTTAGTACTGCCACAAGCTCTTCATATATTTCATCTGCCCATGTCTTTTCCACAAACACATGAGCTCTTTTAGTACAAGGCAGCTGCCGATGATCATCAGTTAGTTTCTTGTGATATTGTCATATGTTTTTGAAGAAAATGATGTCTCAGAAGCATTGCCTGACCCAATGGTTCATCGGTTCAAAAACGAATCGTCAAATTATGGTACATGAATGAAACTCTTAGAACCGACTATGATATAGATGTGTGCAAATGCACTTTCGAGGATCCGGTAGGAGCTAATGCCGGAGGCGGGTCCCTCTATCTCAATATGACATCCGCATCTGCCAAGGAAGGCTTCGAGCCAGTTGAAGTTCTACATGAGCTTTCTGATGAGCTTCTATCCATTTAGTTCAAGGGACCATTTCGTTATGAATATGCCTTCTGCTCCCCTCCTATTTGGGGGAGGCTACATCCAAAACATGTCAAGGAATGGCTGATGTATCATCATTCTTTGGGGCAAGGAAAGGTGCATTACTTCATGTATGATGCGGCATGGATCGATTCAGAGATTGACTTTTTTAGCCTCTGATAACACAGGGCTTGATAACTATTATAAATACAACAAACACACAAAAGTTTCGGACGTTTTGTAACAGCCAACAGCTAGCCAGAAACGATTGTCTTCAACGTGCTAGATTTGTCTTGAACGTGCTAGCCAGAAACGATTGTCTTCAATGTGCTAGTGAAAAGGGGAGATCTTCAGCTTGTCATGGATCAAAGGGCCTGAGGAAGTGGGCAGCGAATCCACGAGCAGTATATGTGGGAACGGTTTATAGAACTTTGCAACCTGAATGGAATGGCGTTGTTTTCAACACTTCTATCCCTATAGTGGTCTTGTTGTCTGCAATGACGGATCAAACTGTGTGCTTATAAAAAACCTGAATAGAGTTGATGAGTCGCTGGCTTTGGGCGGATGGTGGTGGAAGGATATAAGCATGGCCAAAAACAATAACAAAGCTCGTATTTCTTCCCAATCCTTGAATATCTTCAATTGAAGTTTGTCATCAGAATCTCTCAGTATCTAAAAAATGTGGCAAGATCTTAGCAACACCTACTTACTAAGAAGATAAGTCATCAACTGAGCGTGTCGGTTTGTCTAGTATCATCTGGATCCGGATGGCGGTTGTGCTAGCAAGTTCAAGTAGATGAAAACGGCCTAGGAGGTCCGTCGCATCTTATCATCTTCCTGTTTGATAAGATAGCATAGTAGAGAGAAAGAGCAACACGTTAAGTACATTCCTTATTGATTGATTATAGAAAGAAGGGCGAACTGCCCATCCAATAGCTAGCCAGAAACGATTGTCTTCAACGTGCTAGATTTCTTGAACGTGCTAGCCAGAAACGATTGTCTTCAACGTGCTAGTGAAAAGGGGAGATCTTCAACTTGTCATGGATCAGAGGGCCTGAGGAAGAGCAGTATCTGTGGGAACGATTTATAGAACTTTGCAACCTGAATGGAATGGCGTTGTTTTCAACGCTTCTATCCCTACAGTGGTGTGCTTATAAAAAACCTGAATAGAGTTGATGAGTTGCTGGCTTTGGGCGGATGGTGGTGGAAGGATATAAGCATGGCCAAAAACAGTAACAAAGCTCGTATTTCTTCCCAATCCTTGAATATCTTCAATTGAAATTTGTCATCAGAATCTCTCAGTATCTAAAAAATGTGGCAAGATCTTAGCAACACCTACTTATGGAGAAGATAAGTCATCAACTGAGCGTTTCGGTTTGTCTAGTATCATGTGGATTCGGATGACGGTTGTGCTAGCAAGTTCAAGCAGATGAAAACGGCCTAGGAGGTCCGTCGCATCTTATCATCTTCCTGTTTGATAAGATAGTATAATAGAGAGAAAGAGCAACACGTTAAGTACATTCCTTATTGATTGATTATAGAAAGAAGGGCGAACTGCCCATTACGTAGTGCGTGACAGAGTGGATCTATCACTCAAGGAGATCTATCGCTGGAGGTAGGCTAAAACAACTGCCAACAGACATCCATCCCTGCCCTGGAGCAAGACAAAGATAAGAACTGAGGACTTCAAACTCTGAGCAAAAGACGCGAGCCTCCTCTGTGTTTGATGATACCTGCAATATCCACGTCTCTTCCTACGGATGAGTACAACACTACCTAACAGAAACACGTCGTTGTAACAGCCATGTTCTTGGACGAGCTACTGTAGCAATGTTTTGTCTTATGCTATGCTAATCTCTGAAACGTATGAACATGGATGAGGTTAACTATGATTCTAGCTCAATCAGCTATGAAGGTCCTATGGGGAAATTCGTACTATAGGAGCAAACATCTTGAAGCTTAGAAAAAGCGGAGGATTGTTACCACACAATAGATAATTGTCTGTGAAGATAGATGTAGCTGGACCTCCTCACAACACAATCTCTCTTCAACTGTTCTCTGTAGTGATACCTACCTCCTCGCAAGACGATCTCTTCAGCTCCTCTCTGTTGGGAACATGGTTCATAATTCACAATATACTCCGATGCACAAGCGTCCGCAAGCGTCTGTCTCAGCAGCTGGGAACATAGTACGTAATTCACAGTACACTCCGATGCAGATGCAAGCGTTCGCAAGCGTCTGTCTCAAATTGTGCTCTGATCCCTATCACCTTATCACCTGCATCATGATCACGACATATTGATTCACGTGGCCTTCACGTGCACGTCCAATATGATCAATAAAAAATGTTTTGTCAAATTAGGAAATCGCTTTTGTCCCCAGATGTGGTGCGAACACGTCATCAGGTGGTGAAACTGTCACATTATCCCTGCCCAACAATGGCAGGGCCAACAAAATAGAAGAGGAACAAAAAGGAACCAGAGACACAAAACTAGAAGATCAAAGACAAAACAAAGCATGAATTGCTGTGTCTGGTTGCACAGGAGCGGGAGGCGCTGCGCTGCCTTCCTCTCTTTCCCAAT
Source organism: Diphasiastrum complanatum (assembly GCA_029204225.1). Classification (NCBI taxonomy): domain Eukaryota; kingdom Viridiplantae; phylum Streptophyta; class Lycopodiopsida; order Lycopodiales; family Lycopodiaceae; genus Diphasiastrum; species Diphasiastrum complanatum. The sequence goes on from CM055099.1 coordinate 39,310,266, forward strand.
CTGCCAATCCATATCTGCTTTGCCTGCGATCCAATCCTCGCTTGCCAACTTCCCTCGCCTTTCTCATCTCTGCGATCCATACGGCTCAGCAAAAGGATTACCTAAATCGCTCTTGTCACCCTGTTCGGGAATAACTGATTCATTTTTTCAACAAAAACCTGTTTTCTGCAGCTCTAGGAAGACGAGCATGCAAGCTTCTGCACCTAAATCCGATAATGAGCCACAAACGTCCGAAATTGCTGGCTCTGCTGGCCGAAGGTTTGCGGTGTTCGTGACAGGGTATGCCTCTGAGTACGCGGAAAGAACCTATGGAGGGTATGGCAACATGTTTGCTCGGCTTTTGGGAGATCCAGGTGAGGCGTGGGACGTATTTCTTGTAGTGGAGGGTAAGTTCCCCACAGAAGAGGAATTAGCCAAGTACGAGGGCTTTGTCTTGACCGGAAGCCGTCACGATGCGCATGCTAACGATAGTTGGATTCTTCAATTATGTACAGTCCTTCAATCCCTTCACGAAAAGCGGAAGAAGATGCTTGGCGTTTGTTTTGGTCATCAGGTAAACCGTTTCCTTACTAAATTTATGCACTTCAGTTACACCGCCAGAATTAGTTTTAAACAGGCTTTTATACCAGAGTTATTTTCGGAAGATCTTACGTAATTCATGAAACTTTTTATAGCAGAAAACAAGGACGAAGGCAACCTTAAGTTTTCCCAGGAATGAACCGGATTCAAAGCATTTATTTGCTATTGTCATTAAGTCGTTTAGCCCATACCTTAGTGCAATGTCTTTTTAGTATGAGGTCTTTCTAGTATTAGCACATGTTTCAACATTTATGGACTCCAAGTAACTTCTAATTGTTGAGTTATAGTCTTTTACTGTATCGTGTACCTTCAAAACTGCTTGTTATGTTTGACTTCAATGACATTTCCATTATTAACAAGATCTTATTGTCAGAGAACATACTTGGATGCATTGATAGAGCTGAGTTTGTAATGTGTTTCTGAAAGACATTCTCGGGCTTGCATGTCTTTTAACACATCAGCACATTATTTTAGAAATAGCATGAATATTTAGCTTTTCTGTTCCTTTTTAAACATTCCAAGCTCATTTTTGTCTCTTTCTCTTTAAATTGGGTAATGGGAAATCAAGTCAGGCGCTAAGTACGAGAGGGTAATTTGTTGATCTGCTCTTTCTGTAATCTAGAACGTTTCTTTTATCCCTTTTGATGCTTATGATTGTGTTGTATCACGTTGAGCTTTTTAGTTGCAAGTTGCACCTTACTACTCTCACACACTATTGTAGCTCAATGGCGGGCAGGTGGATTGCCTGCTGGTGAACAGGTTTTAAGCCGTGCTTTAGGCGGAAAGACTGGAAGGACTGAGGTTGGCTGGGAGATTGGCGTAAAGAATGTCACTCTCACCGATGCAATATCATCCAAGTCCTACGGATCTGGTCTGCCGCGCATACTAAAGGTTTTGCAAAGTCACAGAGATCAGGTGGGTGGGAAATTATGTTTTGTTGGAATTCGATGCTCAGCCTCAATAATGAGCATCCTAAAAGCTGAACAAAACCCAGAAAAAAAAAAGCTCGAGTTTTTCCGAAGGTCGAAAAATCCAGTGTCGGGGGCTGGAAGCAACCTAGAGAGAGATTATCATGATTGTGTACTTGATCCATGATGGATCCATTGTGAAGCTAATCTTGAGAAACATTGGTTTTGTGAGCAATCATTGTGTTTTCACTCTCTTAAGCTAATTCTTTGTGAATGAATGCTTGGTATTTCTTAAGTAAACTAATTTTCTGTTAGCAGGCCGTACAGTGACAGTACTTCACACGTGTGAAGCCATTTGATCATCATTTTTTATTGTTCTTGCTTGGATCACTAGAAATTGTCAAGTAGAAGCTAGAATTGGATGCTAGTCTTGATATAGATCAAGATCCCAAGCTACCAATCACTCTTATTAATTATTTGTGGATCAAAATGAGTCCTAAACTCTGAAATTTGACAAGAAGCACAATGCCTAAAACACAAAGTCATGTTCTCTTGTGTGGTGTAAGTATGTGGAGGCCATTGTGAAGTTTGTTGGTGATTCACAAGGTATTGTGAATGCGTTGGTTTGTACTTTGTTTTTGCAATAAAGTGAGGTCTGTTGTTCTTACCTACATTTTTCTTGTTTAATTATTACACAATATAAGGTGTTATATTGATCCATTGTTGGGATCGCTTCCTTTCATAGCTAAGTTGCTGTTGGTTTGTTATGAGCTATGATTGTGATAGATCGTTGTGATATATTAAGCATATGCCCTGGATATCCAACTCTTTGTATTCAATAAATTTGTGAGTGATGTTTCCCACATTTGATTTCAAAGCATGTGTCATTTTCCAACAATTTTATTGCATCCAGGTACTATCCTAGACTTAGCATTGATACATGTAAGTTTCTGGCTAGCAGGTCCTAGAGTTACCTCCAGGAGGAGAACTTCTTGGCTCGTCAGAAAAGACAGGCATTGAAGTGTTTGCAATTGGTGAACATGTTCTTGGCATCCAGGGACATCCAGAGTATACAAAAGATGTTTTGCTTGACATGATTGACAGTCGTTGTGCTTTGGGAATCATTGAGGTCTCTCTCTCTCTCTCTCTCTCTCTCTCTCTCTCTCTCATGTGTGGACTCACGCATATATAGACTGAATGCTCATAGCTTTGAAACTTTTCTTATGCTCCATCATCTCATTGTCAAGGCTCCTTGTGTCCAGGAGGCGGCGGCAAACATGGCAAAGGCATCCATTCTTGCATATGAAGATGATAAAGAAATCCTTCGGAATCTTTGCAAAGCGTTTTTGAAGAGGCAACATGTATAATCAATCTACAATGGACAGTATTGCACTTCATTTATTTCTCCTGTGCTGGTCCTTAATCCTATTAGTACTAATTGCATGTCATTCTTATTCTTCGATAAGCTATCTAGTTATGCTCGACTGTAGTAACTGATGTCAATCAAGTTACATCTAGGCTGACAAGTTTTAAGTTTCTAGCTTAAGGCACCTACTTAGCACGTAGTCTGTGCTATGAGTTTGTGAGTGAACTCCATTAGTTTAATATTGCACATATTTTATCTATCCTTTGCTAAGCTAATGACGTGACATGGTGTGAACACTCTATGAAACGGGTCGTGCATCTTTTCTTGAAATTTTTCAGCAAGATGGGGTGCTCTGATCCGAGGAACCTTGAGAATGTTAATTTTGAAGATAAGGTTAAAGTAAACGTTTGCATAAAAACTGATAAAATATAATACCTGATGGAGAGCCTACATAAATATTGAAACATATGCGTATTAAAGCAGTCTTTTAGGTAGGCTTTATATGCTCATTACAATAAATTGTCAGCATGTATCAGACAAAGAATGCCTGAGACTGTTATGGTTTAGAAATAGTGATTAAAAATTCTGAAACATGCAGCAATGAAAATTGGAACTTGAAGCTTCCTTTAAGGTAGGATAGATCATTATGTACACCAGTAATATCTCGTCAGTCTAAACCACTACGTATATGACTAAGTTTTGTTTGCCATTTAACTTTGGATAAGAAGGCAATTCTTAACTCATCGTCAAATTATCTATCGAGCATGCCAAGATAGAAACAAATGCACTTCTTGTGAATGATCAGGAAGGTTCTGTTATTTGTCCCGTCTTTATGAGATCCATTCTCATGGAATCCACCCTAAAGTCTAATACAATTAACAATGTATTTTATTGTCTGATGTAAAGGGAATTTCCAAATTATATCAGATATCGGCATCCAATCTTTGCAGAAAATAGCTCTCATCTAGAGCATAATCAGCGGCCCAAAAAAGCAAATGTATGTGGAGTTGAAATGCTGAGTTTTCTGCGACTGTAAATGTAAGTTTTTGTGTCTGGAGCAGTGACCAGGGATAGCAAACTTTTGCACCCATAAAACAGTCATCAGTGACTTTTACGGGTAATTGTTTCAGATTTTTTTAGCTTTAAAACATGTTCAAAGTGTTGCAGAATTAAAGGATCTATCAGAGTGCGAGTAAAATGCATATAGCTTTGTTCAAGTGTGCACACCAACTTATCTTTGGCTCCAATCAAGCCATATTTCCAAGGCAGTTTGTGTATTTAAACCTTTCATGATTATACTAAAATTTGATTTGCATCTTGTTATAGCTTGTTCATAGTTTTCCTTATCTTTACACACATTGCAAACTTGTGAATGGTCATTGCCCTTTGTGTGTTTTATGGATTTTTCCAGAATCGTCTGGATAAAGCCCAATATCATTGATGTATCTACTCACTATTTCTTTGACTAGTGCTATTTTTACATGCAATAAGAGGCTCTCTTTTGACACAATAGAGCATTTGCTGTTCACATGTTTATCCTTGAATTGTTTTACGTATAATCCAAGTCCTGGCTGCTACACCTTTAGATGCCGTTGTCCTCATTGAGAACAGTAAGAAGTTCCAATTTGGCAGTGTGGAAGTTTAAGATGGAAACATATTGCTACAAAAGGATCTCTGGGATATAGTACAAAAGGATGAGTCTAAGCCATCTCAAGGTATTGAAGCCATGATAACCTATGGGAATTGAGATGAAGCAGTTGGCTAGTAATTAATCAATCAGTCCAAGAGAATATCATTCCTCATTTGAGATCCAACAAATTTCCTAAAAAAGGTTGGGATGTTATTAAGAAAATGTTTGAGACTTCAATCATGTATAATTTTGTTTCTTAGCAATAAGCTGTCTAGTCCTAGAATCTCAGTTACAAAATATGTGAGAATGGCTTTCTTACTAGAATGAACTAAGGGGTGGACCTTTGGTTGTTGGAGAGGTAGGTTAAAAAGAACTAGGCATTTTATATCTAACTTGTCTTGCTGAACAATGTTTGGTTCGTGTGACCCTTGAACAAAGGATTTTATAGTGCTCGGCAAATCTACATGTTTTGATACTTTAAGAGGTAGCTAGAAACTCACTCAGGGATTCATGATGAAGTAACAAATCAAGAATTAGAAAAATCTCTGAAAATAAGTCATTATGAAGACAAAGTATGACACTTTATTGTGATCAGTTTTCACATCTTAAAGTGATGAATGATATACTCGATGTGTATTTGATTTAGATGTCACATTGGAAAAATTTAGTAAACAAATATGATTGGTGGATTGAATTTTATTTCTTTCTTGTTAATTTCACATGAGTGAGGGCCACGCTTTGTCCATGAGTAAGTCTCCAAGAGGCCTAGTAATTTGGGTTGTAATATTGGCCTTGTTGGTTTTTGCATATTTTTACATTCTCCCTCAAATCCAACTTGGATTTTTCCATAAGAATTGATTTCTTTAAGGGTGGTCTTCCTCCTCTTGTGTTTCTTCCAAGAGACTTCAAAAAAATATCCTAATTGATATAGAGATTAATCTTTATATAGGATGCTTCTATATCAATTTTGTAATTTTTCATGGGATTCTAAAATGAAAACTTCATATGCATAGCCACCACTTTTGTGCCATAGGAACATAGTGTCTTCATTCTTCGATCACCAAAAGGTAACGAAAACCTCCGAGATCCATCGTTTGACGAAGTTCATGCTCGGCTTTTCCCCTTTGTACCACACTCCAAGTGAATACATCACATAAAACATGATCATCATAAAAAATCAAGTAGTAACAGTGATCAATCCTATATAGGACTATGGTACATTGGGTCTTCCACTCTTCTATTACAAAGAAGTGACAAGAACTTCCAAAGTACATTGTTTGAAGTCCAGTCTGGCGTGGCGCCAGGTTGGCTTCCAGCGCTTGTGACGAAGCTTTCAGTTGGTAAAGTCTGATGTAAGTCAGACCGCTTGCTTGAAATCGATGTTACTCGTTTGTAGCGAAGCTTCGAGTTGGTTAAGTTTGATGTATGTCGGGCGGCTTGCTTCGAGGGAAATCACCCACATCGGGACCCTGATCTGGCATGGCGCCAGGTTGGATCTCAATGTTTGTTTCCGGAACTTCAAGTGGGTTAAGTCTGATCGTTGTTGGTGAGTTGGCTGCTTGTATGTCAAGTGGGTTCGGACGACAAGAGTTGAAGGTTGGGAAGCTAAGTCGTGGTTCCTGGCTCCCTTTAGGATGTCTGCGCTACACACACGGTGAACCGATATCGGACAAGTTTTCTTCAATAATTCCTCTATAGATTCTTCATTGCTTTAGATGCCAAGGTAAAGGCAATGCAGGCCAAATCTATGAAGAATCTACTAAAGCAAGCTTTGATCATCTCAACAATGATTTTTTTTTTGTTCGTGCTTATACAGGGCGATCATTCAAAATTATTGCACGGATTACGGTGACAATTAACTCTACAATCGTTTAATAAATGTTCATGGGTCTAGTCTAATGATGAATCGAAAGGCTAATTATAAAACAATATTACTTTTCGACATAGGTACAATGTTGTATCTGTCTGATTGGTCGACAATTGAAGGTCCCAGATTTCCATTCATTTCTTGACAAATGTATGGTTGTGATTAACAGGAAAGGGCTATAAATATGGGCACCACCCAAGTCATTGAGATTTTGTGATGCTTTTTTCATAATTTTGTCCACAATTTTTGTCCAAATATTGAATCAACACGTGCCTTCATCTAATGACAATTTCTTTTTTCATTGTTGCGCGTTGAACCAATATTAGTCTATTCAAACCGAAATATCGATTCAATGCGTGCCTTAGTTCAGAATAATTCACGCACGTTGAACTGATATTGAGTTCAGAATGGCTAGTTCTTCAAGGTCCACAGACAACAAACTTCTGCAGTTTTTGAATATCAGTGACATTCCATTTGACAAATTAGAGTATTTTTCCACTGTTTTTTTGCACATATTGATAAGCTAGTTTATGAGAATCGTTATAAGCTGCTTTCTCTTCTTGAAAATTTTTCTCAGATTATTACTACTCATGTTAGGGATATAGATAGTTTTTGTTTCGTTCATTTTCTTGATCTCGTATATTCTCAACCATCATCTAAGCACAAACATGATAGAAAGTACGCTAACCTACATGAACATTTTAAGAGAAATATATATTGTGATATCCACAATAGAAAATGTTGTCTTCTTATCAAAGGTATGGCGTTTGTCTTTTATATATCTGTAGAAATTCCAAATAATGAGTCTGTTAAATCTTTAGTTGTTCCCTTGATTGAAGCATCTGCATCTACAATTCCAGACGATGTAGATGAAGTAGATATTGATATAGGGGTTGAATCTGAGGCATCCATGGCTTCAGATTATGAGCAAACTCTCTCTCATTCTATAATCCTCTCTGACTCTCTTCCAACTGCACAAAGAAACTTGCAAAGGTTCGTTCCCTATTTAAGTGTGAAAAAAAAGACGGGAAAATCAAGGAGGACCCTCATAGACACCAAAATTCTCAGTTCCAGTGGCCAAGAACCTTTGAGATAATTCTGAGACCCTCAAATTGACACAAAAGTTTTGCCATCTGTGCAACGCATCATCGCATGAGACGACATTTTGTCCATTTAAATCCTGGATCATACAACAGAAGAGGAATCCCTATCAAACTTCTTATCCTTACCATCAAGGGGCACCCAATATGGCACCGAGGTATGGCGCGCCAAATAATCAGCAGCGCATGGCCTTACTTGCACCGCTAGGGCCAGCTAACCACCAAGTGGCTCACGTGAATTTAGCAACGGTGGAACATGAAGCACCAGCATCACCTCAACTTGAGCAGCAGCAATGGTACAGGTCGAAAGAGATATTTGTAGATTCAACTATTAACGAGTATTATGCGACCTATGTGGCACAGCCTTAGCATCAAGGTGGTGGAAATTACGGCTGTTACGGATGCGATGAAGGCCATCGAATTGCAGAATGTTCTTATAAGGGACAATATACAGCCTTTTGTCGAGAATGTGGGTACAGACACTGCTACAAGAATTGTCCACTAAAACCTGGAACGAGTGCACCATTGAATTTAATCTCAATATACCCTATAGTAGTTCCAAGAAGGATGCCACCAGAAAAACGACACCTTCATGCCCCAGTGCTAGCAGTCACGTGAGTGCAGAAGTAGAAGGAAGTGGTTCCCTCACCACTCCCGTCAGTATCTGATGATCAACCCTCAACTGTAGGACCATATCTGAATGTGAGGGAAGAAGGAAGATGGTATCACAAGATATGCCACTAGGTGCAGAAAGCGCAAGCAAAGGAAAAGACACAAGCAAAAGACATACCTGCAGAACCTCTTGTTGATGAAGAACCAGTACCACAAGCAGGCTGCATCATCATGAACTACCTGTCCACATGGTAGAGCCCGCAAGTTTGCTAGCAAGCAGTGTTAACTTATCCCTTGGAGAGTTACTACGGATTGCACCACAAGCCAAGAGCCTCTTGGCTGAACCAGTAACACAAGAGCCCTTATATGAAGGAATGAGCAACGTCCTCCACATTGGGACAGCGTGGGAAAGTGAAGAACACAATATTACCCTTCCAATCATGCACAAGAAATTCAAGGACGAGGCAGCAGTGGTAGATGGAGGATCATGTGTAATTTGATCTCCACTACTTTGTATCAGAAATGGGGTCTTCAAGGATTGAAGCCAACAAAATTTGTCATCAAGCTAGCAGATCAATCTTATGTAAAACCAAAAGGTGTAGTTGATGACATCCCAGTGAAAATAACGGGAATGCAGTTTGTAATCACTTTTGTGGTGATGGACATACCAGAGTCCCCTTCTGCCTACCGTGTTTTACTAGGAAGACCATGGTTGAGGACCGTGCAAATGGTACACAACTGGGGAACCGGAAAATTCACCTTCGAAAACAGAGAACAAGCTGTAAAGGTCAATCCAACTACATGGGCGGTAAAACTAATTACACCAAAAGCTTATGACAGATTGTCCACCACTGATCACACAATTGATTGCCCAAGGCAAGCCAAGGAAGGTCATTACGACTCTGAAACAAATATTGTGAGATGGACGGATGCAACTGTTGACTATGTGGCTGGGCATGCTTGTCAACCGAATTCAGACCCAGCACATCTTCACCCAAGAACCATGTGGATGATGATTTAGTCCCTTGGCAACGTGATTTTACCTACAAGGAGACTGAGCTGAGTGATGAGCAGGTCCTGCAACATATGGACCCAGATCTCTATGGAATGATAAAAGTATCAGCTCAGCCTCCATAGAGATCCCCAATGGCTAAAGCTTCCAAGATAGATCCACCCAAGGCACCTGCCAATAAGAAGAACCTAAGACAACGTCATAACCAGGTGATTTGTTGGAGCGATCTACCAGAGGAGGCCATACCTACGGTGGATGTTGATATTCGCAATTATGAAGTGAATGTCGCACCAGTTCCTAAGAAAGACAACAAGGATGAACCCAACTACGAGAGAAGAAAGGAAAAAAGGTGTTGAACTCCTTGAAGTTCGTCCGAATGGACCTCGACGCAGCATCATCTTCCTCACAGATGACTGAAAATCCAAAGATTACAACTCGGACTAAGATCAATATGTTGAAGGAGGAATCCCACTGAATGCTAGTTCACGAGATGCCAGAAACCTTCAAGAACTATACCTTAGACGACATAGTAATCATGATGTTGCAAGCTCAAAGAGAACCTGATCAAAATCAGGAATCAGCGAAGCAAGCCTTATTAGGACCTGCGTGAACTCAACCTATGAATCTAGCTGAACCAGGTGAAGAAGAAAAGATCATGCATGTGGGAGAACAGTAAACGCCCACTCAATTCAAAAGACTACGCTCATTATTGGTGGAATACAAGGATTGTTTCGCTTGAAATTACAATGATCTGAAGGGTATATGACCAACCGTAGTCCCAGCACACCATACCCTTGGTGGATGGGACAATTCCCAAGGTGAGCCGCTACTACCGATGCAACCCAAACTATGCAACATTGATCAAGCAGGAGTTGCAGAAGTGATTACTAGATGCTGATTTCATTTATGAAATCGAGCACACTGAATGGGTGTCGTCGCGATAGTCATGAAACCCAAGAAAAATGGCAAAATATGAATCTGTGTAAACCTGAAAGCGTTAAATGCAGTCACCAAGAAGGATCATTTTCCCTTACCATTTACAAAAAGTGTTCTAGAAAGAGTAGCAGGAGCAGAAGCCTATAGTTTTCTGGACGGTTCAGCGGCTACAATCAAGTGAAAATAGCATCACAAGATCAGCACAAGACAACATTTGACCTAATGACTACAAAGTGATGTCGTTTGGACTTTGAATGTCCCAAGTACCTTCCAATGAGTTATGCAGGCGACATTCAAAGAGTATTTGCAAAAATTTCTGGAGATTTCTTGGATGATCTGTGCATGCACGGACCTAACTCTGGGCACTTATCCAATTTGGAAAAGGTGCTAAAGAAATGCTGCAAATATTAGATTTTCTTGAACCCAGAGAAATGTCAATTTTGGGTGACACATGGCCTAATTCTTGGCCATATAGTATCCAGACACGGGATCACCACGGACTTGTCAAAGATAAGGATCATTGTCGATCTGCTACCGCCAGGAACAATCCGTGGAGTCTACATATTCATGGGTACATTGGACTGAGGAAGATCTACAGGCTTTCCAAAAGCTTAAAGATGCATTGGTCTCAGTGCCAATATTACGTCCACCCAATTGGTCCATAGAGTTTCATGTGCATATGGATGCATCGAAGTATGCAGTGGGAGCTGTCTTAACCCAGCTAGGAGAACACAAAAAGGATTTTTCGATCGGATTTGCTAGCCGACAACTCAGTGATTCAGAGATAAATTATTCAACAATAGAGCGAGAGACACTGGCTATGATTTACGTGGTTAAGAAATTTTGACATTATTCGATGGCCACACATTTTGTTTTTTATACGGATCATCAACCCTTGCTATATCTTGTTAATGAAACTTGCAACACAGGGAGAATCACTCGTTGGCTACTTCTATTGTTGGAGTTTGATTTTTGGATAGTGGTTCGCAAGGGAAAGCAACATTATATGGCAAATCATATGTCGCGAATCAAGGAAAAGGAGATTGCAGCCCTACCTGATGATGAGCTACTTGACGCTGTCTTATTTTACATTGACACTAACTATGATCTTTTACACCCAGTTCTAGCTCAAGCACCATTTGAGAAGCGGGGATTGGACTATATTGGTCCTATCTACCTTGCTGCAAGAAGTTCACAAGCCCGATACATTACCATGGCCATAGATTACCTCACCAAGTGGGTCGAAGCCAAGGCAGTGCGACTCGAGCAACTGCCAAGTTCCTGACGCTCGAGCAACTGCCAAGTTCTTGTACGAAAATATCATTGTGCGCTTCGGATGCCCAATGGAGGTAGTCAGCGATTGATTTCGTCAATGAGACCGTCAAGGTTCTCTTGGAAAAGTTCTTCATGATCCATAGATTCAGCATGCCTTATTATCCTCGCGGTAACGGGCATGCGAAATCATCCAATAAGATCATGTGTAGTGTGATCACAAAAACAGTTGAAACTGGCAAATTTGATTGGGAGCACAAGTTACATGCTGCTCTGTGGGCATTAAGAACAACTTACAAGGGAAGCATTGATCACACGCCATTTCAGTCGGCTATCGATGCGGTAATGCCAGTAAAATTTTTGGTACCATCATTATAACCAGGTGATTCGTTGGAGCGATCTACTAGAGGAGGCCATAGCTACGGTGGATGTTGATATTCGCAATCATGAAGCGAATGTCGCACCAGTTTCTCCAAAAGACAACAAGGATGATCCCAACTACGAGAGCAGAAAAGGAAAAAAGGTGTCAAACTCCTTGAAGTCCGTCTGAATGGACCCAGAAACCTCATGTGAGGGTTAAACCTTCGCAGACAGCCTGAACCTTCGCAGAAACCTTCGCAGGGCAATCAAATCACCTTCTGAATCTTCGTAGACTTCCCTGAGGTCTTAGAATATTGTGACGAAAGTATGTACAAAATTTTGGTTGGAACTGAGCTAGAAAAAGTACTTCTCCTAATACGCACTCTAACTTCTGCTCCCTCGATTCACAACTCTCTCCCAACACCCTTGCTTGGATGAAACTCATCAACCTTTCGCTGCCTCGACAAGGCCTCTCACCTCCTACATCTCCATTCTTAACACCACCCTCCAGTTCCCTTCTGTTCCTCCCGTCCACTCATTTGAAAATCCCATTCCTGCACCTCTTTCCACCACCGCTACTCCTCTCACACCTCCCATTTGGCAAAATGGTGTTATACTATTTCTTCCAAGGTTGTGACATGTCATCATTGCTATTATCTTGATTTATACTGCAAGAAAAGTCGTTGAGCTTACAAATTATTTACTCGCATAATCAAACAGATTTTGACAGCTAGATTTTTTGGCATGGAATTGGAAGAATTTTAGGTTTAGATTAAAAGAGCAAAGAACAAACAAGATGTTTTGCCCAACTACTTACCGTCGAGTTTATGATGAGTAACTGTCTATGCTAAGAGTAAAATTTCTTGATATGTATGTAATGATTTATTCATTAGTCAAAAGGTATTGATTTGACATGCATATGTGAGTTGTAAATCAAGTAGACTAAACACATTTCTCAATTTTAAGATGTCATTGAAATGGTATAAAACATGTATCTACAAAATTGAGTACTTTCAAGAAGATGAAGGTTTTGGATTAAACCAACATTGCAACGACATAGTGTGGCAAATGTCGAAGACGTGTCTGGAGTCATAAACATGGGCAACCATGGTAGAGCAGTCTCAAATATTTTTGATGCGATACAAACTTCCATCAACCCATAGATCACAATGTTTCCTGTCTTTCATCCTTTGGTGAGCTGGTAAGGTGGATCCTTTCAGATTATCCATGGATCATAAACATGATGAAAATGAAAAATTGGCATAGCTCCTCGACAACAGCACCAAAATTGTAGCGGGTTTTTCTATCCGCCTTCAAACTTAGACCTAAGCACCTACAAAGCATCAAGCGACGAAGAGGATTCTAACATGTCATGGGAAGATTCATTCTCATGAGAGGGATAGCATAATTTAGATTCATACACATGCTTATGATTCAACATCTAACACTATGATCCACTAACCCTAAACCACAAGACCAAACTTACTTTTCTCTCTTTGTCTTTCTTTTCTCTCAGAAAGAGCATAACAAGATTCAAATCCAAAAATTAACAAATCCAAATAACATTAAAGATCCAAAGAAAACATGAGATGGAGCAAGGAGAAGAGCAAGGACATCCATATGCAATTTAGTAGAGTCTCCACCTTCTTGATTGAACATAAGAAATGAATTACAAATCATTCCTATTTAGAGTGAATTCTAGGGCACTTGGCCTCAAAGCCTATTGGCCAATTCCTACCTCTCTCATTATTTGAATTTGAATTTGAGGGGAAACCCACTTTTATTCACTAACTTGACTATTAGGCCCCGTGACATTTCATTTTGCAATTTGGCCTAAAGTACTTTTATTAACATCTAATTGACCCAATAACTATGTGATCATTGAGTTGGACTTACACATGTAGGGTGCCAAATCCCTCCCACTTATTAACTGCTAATAAATGAATAGTCTAATTAGAGTTGCCTTGATATCTCAAACCCTCCAACAAACAACTAACCAAGCAAAATTGAATTCAATTGGCTAAGTTTTAAAATTTAAAGAGAAATGCTATTGTGACTATCCAAGGATCTTATTCCTAGGCAATATTTTGATATAGATGTCTACAATTGATGGGCCAACTTCTAGCGTTGATATTGTGAAATATATGAAAAGTGTGGTGAGTTAATACTTTCTTCGGTGTGTTTTCAATGCAACATCCAAATTTTAGATCAGTCAGAAAAAACTCATACTGTTTTTGTGTGAAGGACACAATGGTCTATTGGGTTATTGTGAAAGATTGAAAAGTTATGGCATTACTGATTCAATGAAAAAAAATCCATTGTTTGGAAAATATGTTGAATGGTTTGCTTACTGACTACCGAGAAAGAGAAACTATTTTTTTGCAAACAAAAGAAGAGAATGAAATCTTGAAGATAGATAATTCTCGTTTGCAAGATATTATATTAAACCTTAACCAAGAAACTGACAATATGAAACTAATTGTACAAACATTGTGTACCTCATATTGTCAAATAAATGTAGAAGTAAACACATTACGGAAGAAAATACTGAACAATAAGCGAAAAAGAGTTATTTTGAAAGTATTGACGAGCTTTCAACAAGTGGGGGTCAACGGAAAAAAAGAATATATGCTTTCAAGTAAGATTATAATTTAAACTATTCATGTGTTTTGTTTCATCTAGCACTCAATGGTTGTGAATTGTTTTTTTTTCTAAATCTTATTTTTTTTTGCAGATCAGCTTTAGTCACCAATGAAATCTGAAAGACAAATTGGAAAGTCTTTGAGTGCAGTACTTACAGCCAAGTCAACAACGAGTCTACTTGGAAATCAACGATATTCTCGAATCAAGTCCAAGGTTGCAGAGGCCCCTTATGGGCGAAGTTGGCAAGATCATTGACCGAAAATTGATACAAGGGGCATGTGATTATTCTGGTATTAGCAGGGATGCATATAACAGAATCTTTAAAATTATCAAAGTGGCATTTGGACAAGTACATATAAAAAAAATTTCCTATTCCCCAGCCCTTTCAAATCAAATTAGAGAGGGATGTGTTAAACAAGGGTTTGCACAACATCATTGGTGTTCCTTACCATATAAACGAATTATAACTCAAAACATGGCACTTTGTCATATGATTCTACCAATAATATGTTTGTAGATCTGAATCATTTACTGAGATTTATTGTAAAGTTTTATGGAATCACAAATGAAAGTGTTGAAAATTTGATATTAGTTCTCAAGTTAGATGAATCAGAAGTAATAAAGGGACAAAAGCTGGAAAGGGTTAGTGTTACAATTATGAATGGAGCATTAAGCAATACGATAAACTCGGAGAGTCTTGATTGCAGTGTGCAGTCCGAAAATAATATTTGGTGGTTGGCAGCTTTCCAGGTTTAAATCTATTCTATTGAGTACTAGCAACTAATTCATTTCAAGAATTAATGGTTTAGTGTTTTAAGCTAATATTGTTATGTTATTATAGGTCTGAGTTCAATTCTCCTAGAATAGTTCATGATTTTGTGTTTCAAACAAGTTTTAAAAGAAGATCATGACATTCTATTTCCCATTTTAGTAAAACAGAATATCCAGAGATAATTAAGAATCATGTGAGTGACACACCACTCAATGTTCCTGGAATAGGTGATTTTAAGGTGGAATGGCATTTGACTGGAGACCTGAAGTCGTTGAAGTGCATGTTCAACGTCTCACATGGAGCAAATTCAAAACATCCATACCTCTATTGCATGAAAACTACACATGACATGTCGAAGAGCACGAGAGTTTTCAAGGGATATAGAAGATCTGACTTGGAAACCAGTATTACCGATTCCGCTTAAAAATGTTCGCATTTGTACACTACATGGAGAGGTTAGAATCATCGAAAAATTGATATACCTTCATATTTGGTTTGCTTGGAATACTAAGCCTGAGTCATTAGCCAAAAAGGCAATAGCTCGATTGGAAGAAGTTTTATCAAAAGCGGGACTTCATAAAGGACACGTTAAAATACAAAAGGACGAGAAGCTTTCAGGAAAAACGGGAAACATCCCATGCAAACCAAGTATATGAGGATCCAAAGCTCGTCGTTTCTTATCAAATCATTCCGAAAAACCAACTAAAATCCAGTACTCAATTTGGATAGATGTACTCAATGCCACAAAGGATTTGGAAGAAAAAGGAACAACGAGAATTAAAAAAGTTGAAGTTTGGACAAAGCTTGACAACATGGTCAAATTGCTCAGAAAAGATAAACTATCTGATACTGATGTCCTACTAATTGAGAAATCAACAATTGAGTTTGTGGATGCAGTTAAAGATGCCTGGGGTGAAGATCATATTACGCATTATATGGTAAATCTCTTTTCAATGTAACTAACTCTTCGATTTATAATCTCATTGCACATATGCTAAATTTAAAATGATTAATATGACAATATTTGTATCTCTGATATTGCAGCACATTTTATGACATCATGCATCATTTTTTGCAAAAGCTTACGGCAATCTAAGTATTTGGTCATCACAAGGACTGGAGAAATCGCATTGGCAAGCCAAAGCAGCATTTCATTGAAATACACAACACGGTGAACCATCTCAAAAACATAGTTACATCATCCAGCTATTTCAATGGTTCTACAGGCGTATTCAAATCCGATATAAAACTAGATCAACAAATTATCAGAAATTCAGAAAGGCGTGCAAATTTATAGACGAAAATAATATTGATGCAAGACTCAACCATAATAAATTTCATGATATCAGACGAAAAAAATATATGTATTATATCGCATCATGTGTAGTACAATGCAAGGCAAAATCATTGTTTCTCTTTGTCTTTAATGATTAGCTTTGTTGTGAGGTCATGAAGAAATTTTTTTCTATCATATGGATCTAGAAAATCAATCGATCTTCTTTTGCTCAAGTCAATGTATCCAGAGAAAACAGCTAAGGAGAAAGATCTTATCGTAACTTCCTCAACTACATAGCCAAACACTTTTATGGCAATGTCTCTCTTCACAAAAATAATTTTATATGTATTCGGAGGGTATTTATGCTCATTCGAGAAATAGGATAACGATTTAATTGCCATTATTATTGTTGCAGCATCTGAAGAAAAATTTGCTATGATGAATGCAAATCTCTTTATTTACAAAGCACTTCAAATAATTGGACAGGGATGAACCCTTTGTCGTGATCTCTGGCCTTCTCTCAAATATCCATGTCTTGGTGCAAAGGCATCCACCTCAACAGTAGCCTGTAAAATACGAGCAAAGGTCACATGTCTTGTAAAACCAAATCTATATTTGAATAAAAATCTCATTAAGATAAAACCAGATTTACCTACCAGATCACGCTCATCAGTTTCAATAAGTGCAGCAGTAGGTAGATCATGACCAGCAACAATGGTCGTCGAAGCACTGGATGGACTAGTTTCCGAAGACTGATCCGCAAACCCTCCGACACTGCCTCATTTATTACAACTGCCTTTGAATGTACAAATTATGCGGTCTATTAATGTAGATCGGATTTCTAACTGACAGTATCAAAATTTAATATTGTATCAAAAATATACAACAACTCGAGAAATTATACAATGAGCCAGAAATTACAATGACTAAGAAAATTACGGATTTTTCGAGTGGATCTCGTACCGAGAATTCTGACTTTCGTATCAAAAAATTACGATCGAGTCGATATGATATCAAAAAATTCTAAGAAATATGAGTTGAGTTTATTCTTTCGAGTCATCCTTTTTCTTGGTTTTTTCTTGTATAAATATACACAGCTTTTAGGATGCTCATTATTGAATGGACTTGAGGTTGGGCATCGAATTCCAACACTCCCCTTAATGTGGATCCTGAAAAGCTTTGATCTTCATATTAAAACTTGTCGTTGAATATGAGATGGTGCTCCTTTGATAGAGCCATGGTGAAGTAATCTGCTGTCATTGAATTAGTCCTGTAGTAGACCAATGAGACTTCCTTGCTTTGCACTTTTTCTCTTAGGTAGTGATACCTTATTTCGATATGCTTGCTTCAAGAATAGAATCTCGGATTTAGAGAGAGTGTTATAGTTCTTTGGTTGTCATAGAAAATCGTCGTTGGATGTGTCTGTGCAAGGTCAATTTCTGCAAGTAGGTGTTTTAGCTAGATTGCCTCCTTGGTACATTTGTGACAACAATGTATTTTGATTGAGTTGAGGACAATGCTTTCAGTTGTTCCAAGAAATTGGGCCTTGATTTTATAAAAATACAAATCTAGAAGTCAATCTTCTGGTATCGATATCTCATGCCCAATCTGCATCTGTATAACCTTTGAAAATATTTGCAGATTGGCTGCCTCCATAACAGATGTTGAGATTCTTGGTTGCTTGGACTACTTCATGACCTTTGTGAGTGCTTTCCAATGGGTTAGGCCTGGACTTGATAGGCATTGGCTAAGTGAACTGATCAAATATGCAAGGTCTGGTCATGTGCAAATCATTGCGTACATCAATGAACCGATGATGGAGTGAAATGGAATGGAGGTTTTCTGGGTTGATTCGACCTTCTTGGCTGAATTTTGACCCACTGATATGATTCGAGCCCGTTGAGGTTCTAACTCATTTTCTGAGTCAGTACCGATTTTCTGGGTTTTTGATCTAGGAGCTAATTTCGATACATGGATCAAAAATTTCTTCGATACTTGTATCAAAAATATTTCGGGCTTTTTTCTTGTGATTAATAAACTGATTTTCCACAAAAATAACATCTCTATTGGTGTATGCCTTCTGGGTGTCCAAATTGTAGAGCTTGTATGTCTTGTGGATATGGGAAATAGCCAATGAAAATCAATTTTTTGTTTGTGTCATCCAGTTTCTTTCTTAGATCAGTAGGGGTCTAAACGTAAGCAATACAACCAATTTGTTGGAGGATTTGCGGATCCCAAGGCAACCCTCACCCTAGTTAATAAGTGAGAGGGATTTGGCACCCTACGTATGTAAGTCCAACCCAATGATCACATAGTTATTTGATTAATTAGAATGTTATTAAAAGGAATTTAGGCCTTTTTGCGGACTTTTAATGCGCAGGGCCTAAATGTCAAGTTAGTGAATAAAGTTGGGTTCCCTCCAACGAGAGGCAAGACTGGACCAATAGGAGTCAGAGGCCAGGGTCCTCCTCTACTATAAAAAGGGACCAACTCGAGTTGCTCCCTCATGTTCATTTCCCTCATTTCAATAAAGCATTAATTGGTTCTCTTTAGAAATGGATTGATGAATGTCCTTGCTCCTCCTCTCTTTTCCTCCATTTCTCATGCATTCTTTGAATTTTACTAATTGTTGGATGTAATCGTTATTTCTTATGCTTTTGTGAGAGAGAAAGGGTGGAAGAGAGAAGAGTAAGTTTCTCATCCATTGTTGTGGATTTTAGGGTTCTCAATGGATGTAGTAGTGAACGCTTAGTGTTAATGGATGTTAGTTGTTAGATCCTCCATTCATGTTGAAATCTAAACCCTATACTCATATCGCTTTCATGGGAACAAACCTCACACGTGACAACTAACTCCAAACTCCCTATGTAACAAGGATAGACATTGTTTGAATGTATTACCTGAGCATTTCACCTAATCCTGATAGGTCTGCATTGTCCACATTACAATGGCATGTGGTGTAAACTCCCTCTCATGTAAGGGTGCAAAATGTCATATGCTTTTATCCGCTATATATAATTTACCAAGCAAACATGCCAAATGGACCACGTAGTTGCTCGTACACCAAAGGGGTTCACACCATCTGTTGCAAGACCAAATCTCCAATTTCTTGACTCATTGGCAAAGCTTGGATACTCTTTGTTGATGTGTTTCCATGCAAGTGAATCTGAAGGTACCCTCATCATCCCATCCGTAGAGGTATGGTGTGCATGCCAGTCCCATAAGTTGTGCAAGAGATTTACAACGAAATAAATGTTGCAATCGTGGAATTACTGTAAAATGTCATAAAACTTTGCACGGGAATGGTTGCCCCTTGCAATTCATCTCTATATCGAGGAGTATCACAAATGGGACATTTCTTGAGTGATTCGTACCTTCCTTGATATAAAATACAATCTTTTGGACATGCATGATATTGCTTGTAGTCCATCCCGATGTTAGACAACATCTTTCATGCCTCATCTCTTGTCTCAGGCATGACATTCCCTTCTAGGAGAATTTTGTTTTTCAATAGTCTGTACATGACAAAAGAAGTCATTGTAAAAAAATTATCACTAGATGTCCAAATTGTAAATTCTGTTTCAAAGCAAAAATGACAAGTAAATAAAAAAATATTTACTCAAATAATGATGTGAGGCTTTGGTCACTCCATCTATATTTGCTTGAAGATTTACTAGAAGTAGAGAAGTGCCCAAACGAGATGTCTTTGCTCCAGGATACAATGCGATCTTTGATTCTTCTCGCAATTTCTTTTCTTCTTTAGACAAAAGTGCCTCCTCATCTTGTTCATTGTGTCTAGATGCACTATTGTTCTCGTACATATCATCCAACATGTCCTCCCATGACTTCAAATTCATCATTCATTGGAAGCTCATTTTCATTGTTGGAACTTGTTTGCGAAGAAGTAGATCTAGATGAGCAAGATTCAGATGCATTAGTCTCTTGATTAATGCGCTCATCAATTTCCATCATCTCTTCTAAGCCTAGACGTAGACGACGAGATAATTGCTTTATTGAGGCGTTGTATTGCATTCATCGTCTACATCAACCATTACAAGGATTATTGTCTCCAACGCTAAATGAGGATGAAGAATCCTATATACCAAAATAACAAGAAGTAGGTTGAAACAATTGCTTGATAAACATTTCCTCCCAATACTTGATAGATCTAAATGTTGCATATGAATATAAATTACCTCTTTGTTCAAAAGTATGAACATAGCAATGTATCTATTAGACCATTTTCTTTTCAACTTGTTAACATTCAATGAACTCAAAGAATTGCACGCTTCTACATATTTACATATTTATGAAATTCACATTCATTAGCTTTCACTTATTATCTTATGTAAACATCTAGGCAAATGACGAATAATGCTCCTAACATTTGACATATTTAATGACACAAACCAAATACAATCAAGATGCATGGATTATATCTGCATATCAACAAAATTTAAATCTTCATTTGACTTATTGTCTTTTGCAAAACATTTGGGTTAGAGGACGGTTGAAACTATACTTGATGAACAATTCCTCTCCAAACCTGATAGATCTAGTGGTACAGACCATTACATAAGTGCCCTTTACATT